>CAOLHI010003336.1:0-358103 GCA_948474755.1 Ctenosaura bakeri
ATCTTGCCAAGAAAACCCCATAATAGGCTCAATTTAGGGTTGCCATAAGTTGGAAGTGACTTGAATGCACACAAGAACAACAAACAACTATCATACAAAAGTATGGACAGAAAGGACTGTTAGAAATCAGACATTAGAGCTGAAGTTTCTAGGCTTTAGCTTCCTTATCATAGCTTCTAAAGGAACAAACACAATCTCAGTTAGGGAGACAGAATGACAAAGAGGATAAGTTATTTTCAGTTTGGTTTAAAGTCCTCCTCCTCCTCCTCCTCCTCCTCCTCCTCCTCCGTCTTCTCCTCCTTTTTTTCTTCTCCTTACCTACTCCAACAAGGATTTTTTGCTTATTTTCTGCATCAAAATCCACATATTGGACTAGATAACCTACAAGGCACCCTCCAGGTCTGTAATCCTACCATTTGCTTCTAGTTAACTGTGTATAGGATTGCAGCTGGCAAGAAAGCATACACTTCCCTAGAACTAAGTGTCATTGAACTTACCTCTGGAAAACAGCAATTCTTATACTACTTCCTGATTAAAGATTGATAGGAAAGGAGGATGGTTGGGGATGAAGTTTGCCTAAGGTTACCCATTGAACTGCAGTGTTGGTGCTCATGTGTCATGCTTTTAACCACTTTGTGACAGCAGTCCCCTTGCAAGAAAGAAAATCTCAAAAGTTTTCTCTTTGCAGGGTAAAATTATGAGAACTCTGTTTCCTTTTTTGCACTGCAGCACTTTTTAGGGGGTGAAAATTTAGTTCATCTGAAAATTTGGTTTTGATACCATTTTTTATACAAAACCAGTTGCACAAAAATAGTTTCCTTCATGAAAACTGGTTGTTTTAACTGGAAAAACTAGTTGCTTTTTTGCACAAATGAATTTTTTTGAAAAAGTCACCAAATACACCAAATACAAAAACCCCTCACAACTACCCTCCTATAGTTAACAATATTTTGACAGCTTTCACAGTGCGTTAAGACACTCTTTCTCATCAAGAATGTGAAAATTAGTGTGCATTTGTTAAGGTAAGAAGCACTTTTAAAATGAGAAGACTATATATGGTGATCATGACCTTGAGAGGCTAGATATACTATGTCAATAAAGTCAATAGAAATATATCACTCCCTGTCATCTTAAGTCCAGCTTAGCTCTTTGGATCCTGGAGCTTCTCTCTGTCTCTCTCTGGCCCTTTTCGCACGGGCTTTCCCGTGCGAAATAGCCCCGTGAGCAGTGCGGGAGTGGGAGCGTCGCTCCGCACGACGCACTCCCACTTCCGGCACTCTCACGGGGTTGCAGCGGCGCGAGCGCGGGGTTTTTGATTTTCGCTTTCAAGCGAAAATCACCCCGCGCTCGCACTACGCTCCCGGCGCCCACACGCACTCACCTGTAGTGCGGTGCGTCGGGGAGGCGGCCGGGTCGCGCCTCCTTCCCTCCGCCCGTGCGGAAGGAAGGGGCGGGGCGGGGAGCTAGCGCGGCGGATGCGAGAGCATCCTGCTTCGCACGGGCGGGGGGCTGCTCGCGACAGCCTCCCGCTCGCGCGCGCGCGCGCGGGGGGGCGGGCGCGACTGTCGCTCGCTCCTGGCGTGTTTGGGGGGCGGGCGCGACTGTCGCTCGCGCCAGGAGCGAGGGACAGTCGCGCCCGCCCCCCGCGCGCGCCAGGAGCGACGGGCTCCTTTCTTGCGCGCGCGGGGGGGATGGACTCGTGAGCCGCCGCCGCCTCCGGGACGGTGCCGTTTCCCAGCTGGTTCCTTTGGCTGCGGAAGGAACCAGCGGGGAACCGGCAGGCTCCCGAACTAGGCTTTTCCCGCAAGCCGCCCGCCCCCGCTCGCGCAAAAAGCCTAGTGCGAAAAGGGCCTCTGTCTCTCTCATGCCCTGTGCAATCAGGCTATAGGGCTATTTGCATCAAGCATTGTCATTAACAGCGATGTAGATTCAACTGACTCAGACTCAAGTTGAACTTAAGTTGCTTTGCAATAAATGATGCACTGACTCCACTTAACTTGAGACTTGTAAATTTTTAGTGACTGACTTGCTGTCCTTGGTTCAGTAACGTAACACATCCATCCAGAAACCTTATGACTTTGAACAGTGCTTCCATTTCTTTTTGCCTACTGGTCACACGACAATCTGTCTCAAGCCCAAAGTGTGGGTGCATTTCTCAGAGGGGAACAGTAATTGAGTTAGGCAATGGACTTGAGGCAGCCTTGAAGTCTGCACTTGAGCCTGTCCCTGCTGCATATCTGAGGAGCCCTTTAAAACTTTTCCTAAGAGCAGAAGGCAACACTTGTCCCCAAGGCATAGGGCATCTTTCTCAGAGAACAGCGTGTTAGGCAGTGGATTTGAGGAAGAAGGATTCTTCCTTCTAAACCTTTTGAAGCTTCAGTAATGGGGAGTAAGAGGGATCCTATTCCCTACTTCTGAAAAATCCCCCAGCTTTGGAAATGGAAAATAAAAAGAATCCTATTCCCCAGTTCTGAAACTGAAGATACTTTTATACCCATTGGCACAAAAGCCTCCACCTTTGGAAAGTGGGAATAAAGGTCTTATTCCTCACTTCTGAAGCTGCAGAGGGCAAAATTGCAAATGTGGAGGGCCAACTTTGCTTAAATGGTTAAAACTGACTTTATTTAACTCTGTCCAGAAATTCTGGAATATAGGTTGCAGTGTAAAGTTGGCTCCCAGACTTGAGAGTTGACTTGAAAGTCTCTTACAGTGACTTGAAACTCGACTTGAGACTTGAAAGTAGAGACTTGAGACTTGGCTTGAGACTTGGAGTAAAAGAATTAAATACATCACTGGTCATTAACAGGCCAAGAAAATGTGGTTCCTTCCATCAACTTATTGCTTTCATGGCAAATGAAACTACAATAAAACAGAAAGCTCTACTATTGCTCTTTCCATCTGTCCGTAGGTGTGACCACTCTCTCCATCTGTCTGTAGGCACGACCATCTTCCACAGTAGAAATCTGGATCATCTGTATGGTGCAGATTGATATGGGCAGGAGACAGGTGTTTCATGCAGCAGTACTGGATGTTTCAAAGGGATTGGCAGAGAAGGAAAAGAGGTGATCTTATCTTTGTGCTAAGGCTGAAGAACTTGTGTCCCCCCTCCTTTTAGCAAAAGGCTAACCCTATAAACTCTCACCATTGGTCAGATAGGTTGGGGCTGGTGGGATTGAAGTATAAAACCACCTGGAGGTCCACAGGATTCCCATCTCTCTGCTTGTGCAATGTTTTTGCAATAAATGTTATTCTTCATCCATTGGAACAAATACTTCCAAAGCCAGGTGGGAAAAGATAGGAATCTATATGCGTTTTGTCTAATGGGAGGGAAAGTAATTTGTGGAGGACAATTTTTAGCTCAAAAGTATCCTAATAGGAAAGTATATAAGCCCCCTTATTTTCATTTCTCTGCTCTAATTCAGATCCCCATGAGATTAAAGGCAAGTTTAACAATAAATAAATTTGAAGGGACTTCATGTATCTGACACATCACATCTAGTTGGATCTTAAGCTTCTACGAATATCTTCAGTTAAAGTAAAGGACTAATTGTGTATTCTTGGCAAGTGAGTTTTATGCAGCCTGATTTATTTATAGAGAGCAACATGAAGTTGGCAGGGTGGCAAGCTCTGGCTGGCATCTGGCCAACTGAACTGTAGAGACAGAGCTCACCCTCTCTGTGAGCAATCCCCACGCAGGAGTTCCATGTGCACATGCATCACAATGCCTGTGGTGTCTGTGGTCGGAGTTCCAGGGAGCTGCCCATAATCTCTCCCACTGATTTTGACATGCAACACAACCCCTCACATTTGTCACCCAGACCTATGTCTGAATGCAATTGTTCTCAAGTGAGCATGAACAGAATTACAGCCATCTGAGTGCGCTTGTAGTTAAGCTTTAATCTCTAGTGTATTACCATTTCTCTCCCCACTACTGCAAAAAACTGTTGTTTTGCAGAGGGGAAGGCTAGAAAGTATTTATATGTTTGTGTGTTTACCTTGTTCTTATGGCACTGATTTTTTTAGCAACAATGACCAAGAAAATTAAAAAAATGAGGGGAAGCAAAATAAAATTAAATTGGATTTCAAATCCTTTTGATGGGTTTCCTTTGTTTTATTATCAAACTAAATTGAAGTGTTGACAGAAGAAAACATTTTGTCATGTCTTTCTCCCTGACTCTGGAGTAAAGTTGAAGGCTGAAAGTGACTTGATTGTAATGAAGAGGCAATTGCAAGTGAGAATTTCATTAGACGTATGCCATCCTCTACTCCCACAGGTCTGAACAGGTGTAACATCAATCAGACTATTGCCTATTCCCCTGGACGCAGAGAGGAACCCATGGCTTGTGTTTTTTCCCCGGCTACTGTGTTTAGAGTCAACAATCAAGTGTCTTGTGGTGGGGGGACTATTTCCAGAAATATCTCTTGCCTTTGAACACTCCCTTTTGAAGTTTAAGGTGGTGACATTCTCAAAGATTCCATACCTGATGTTTAATGTTTTCATGAACATTGATTTGGGCTGGCTCTCAGTATGCATTTTCTATAAGTAACACAGCTGGGATCTTGTGAAGGAACCATTGCCACCTGCAATAAAAGTTAAATCTACTGATGCTTGAACAGGACCCAAGACATGAAGGATTAATTACAATAGCCATGATAATACTGGGTCATAACATTGGAGTAACTATCAGTGAGCCAGTGATTGGACTTTCTCTGTCCCCACAAAAATATCCCAAGCACATTTGTGAAGTCGTCCTACCCCTTATTGAGAACTGTGGAACCAGTTGAACTTCTATCTAAATGCAGTCCTTAACACTGCACGCTGCAAGTGGATCTAACTGTAAGTGGTTGTGCAACAGGACTCACCAGCTGGAGTGTTACTGCAGTTACTAGGCCTACTTGGGGATATCCCTAGATATCATTTTGATATCATAATCTTGCTCTCTTTTACCACCCCTCTCCACACGTTTGTGAGGCCCCCGAACAAGCACAGACTAGGCTCGGCCAGTAACTGCTGGACATTCCATTCTCCATCCAGGCAGGCCAGAAATAGCCAGATCCTTGCTTTAGGAGACCTCGCTGCAAACACCTTCATTATGTATGCACGCTGTTTACAAAGGACTCCCTGCCCCGAACAGGCAACCTGGCAAGCTGAATACTCAAGTGCCAAACACCCTGCATTTGCATATTGGCTAACTCTTTGTCAATTCGGACTTAAATCCATCATGCTAAATTCTGACCTTTCCAAAAGCTTTGTCCCGTTCCTAAATCGCATCGTTTTCCCCAAGTATGGCATAGCCTGCAGTCACATTTCTCCCTATAAAAACCCCTGATTCCGAGACCTTCCTCGGATCACTCTGGACTTCCATTCAGCCTTGCTGCCACTTTGTTTGGCGAGCTGTCCCATCAGGCCCACGTACTGAGACTCCATACCAACGAACTCAATCTTCAGACTGACCAAGCTTCAGGACAGGTGTTGTATCATCCGATTCAACAGTCCCTCTAAAAAACCCCTCTATACCTCTCCAACCTTTATTTTCTATAGTTACTTGTGTGAATGTGTTGCTTACATTGTGTGCCTGTATTTAATAAAGATCATTCATTTATTTCCAACACGGTTTGCTTCTTGACTTGGCCTGACCCTGTAAACATTGGGTTACAAGATCCTGCTGCGTTACTCTGCCTCCCGTTTTGCCAGCAGTGCTCTAAGCTAATTTCCCCCAAAGTGCGTTGATTGTTTGGTTATTTAGGTGTCCCTCCCGGGACCCCCAGTAAACAGGGTAACAGGAGGTTCTTGACTGGGTAGCTGCTGGTGCAGAAGTGCAAGCTAGAACAATTGCATAGGTGGATATTTATTCTATGCTGAATAGAAGCTTGGCCTCAGTGAGAGACAATAGTATCATTTACTGAGGACTTGGACTGGAAAAGTTTTAAGTATTTAAGTATTTTAGCTTATGGCAACCGGGTAGCTGTCTATATAAGAGAATAGTGGATGGATGGATGGATGGATGGATGGATGGATGGATGGAGTGAATCAAAAGCAAGTAAATTTTCACCAAAGGGACTAGGGAATGTAGTCAAGGCTGAGTGCTGACAGAAGACTGTGAACAAAAGTTTGAGATAACAGCTTGAGAAAATCTGTACTTGAGGAGAATGTAAATCCTGTGGTAAGCTTTAAGACAGAGCTCTGACAAAAGTGTTAGCAAGGTGCAGATAATCTTGAGGAGAAAGAGGCTGTTGGACTAGAGTGAAAACCAAAGAAGCCTGAAGAAAGGCTTAGCTTGCTTTTGTATGAAAGGATACAAAAACCAAACTGGAAAGAAAATAGGCAGCTGAGTCCTTGCTGACTGCTGTCTATGTGGGCACCCCTGTTCTTTGCCACTGACCATTCACTTGCCATCTCCTTCTAGAAGGCTAGAGTACCACCTAAATTAGGGGTGGGGCAAATGCAGCTCATTGTGGTCCCTAGTCTCTTCGTCCCCATCCAGTTTAAAAAACAAACATGTCTTTAGCTCAAAGTGCACTTTCTGTACGGTGGGGGTAATTTCACCACAATTTTGCTCTAGCTGAAGGAAGGTCATTTCCTGTTTTTTTAAAAAAAAAAGTCTTTCCTGAGGCTAAAATGGCCCAGGCATCTCTTCCGTAACATAGCAAAATTGCCTTCATACTCCCAAAATGGTAGCTGGAAGCATTTGAAGGCATTTAAAAAAAAAATAGATTGCACAAGGGGGGCAGAAGTATATGCAGCCATCCAAGTTCTACTTGAGAGTCATCCCCTGACAGCTGCCCACCCTGGCCTAAGTCCCAGCCTTTTTACTCTTGTCATTTCAGGTGTGCTTGGAGACAGGACGTGAGCAACTGGCAATGGAAAGGAGGAGGAGGAGGAGGAGGAGGAGGAGGAGGAGGAGGAGGAGGATCAGTAGCAGCAGCATCAGCAGCATCAGCAGGGCTAGAAAACTATAGGCATTACCAGCCGACATTCTGATTGGACTGGTCTTGCTATATGGTCAATCATTCTCTTTCTGTCTGCTGTCAGCCTTCAGTGAAGATACCTATTTGCTTTTCAGTATCACTAAAGAGTTGTCATTTATCTCCTCTCTTGCTGCTCCCTGCTTTACCCTATTATATTAAGACTCTTTCCAAGCATTCTGTAAACCAAGATTGGAACATCCATCAGGAGGAGATCATAAATACCTTTTAATTGTGAATGTGGCTGCCTTACAGTTGTGGAGAAATGCAGAAAATATTATTGTGGCTCAGATTCAAAAGTGAAGGCTGAGAGTAATAGCTTTGCCACCAAGTATGGAATTTATTGTGGGGTGGGTATGCTGCATAAGCATCAATCCATCTCCTTCCATCTCTTTCTCTTCTGTATTACACAATGGGTGGTCTCTCCTTGCTCAGCCTCCCTGCTTGAAATCTGGCTGCCTCTTAAGTGCACTAGCTTATTCTCTTGCTTCCTTTAGCTCAGGCACCTGCATGCCAGACATGGTTGGCTGTGCAGAACCTCAGCAGATCTAACTTTCACAAGATGAGACACCCAGACTTAAGACGGAATTATGCTGAAAAGACTGTATGCAGCTGAAACACCATACATATACATTAAGCTGAGAACCAAAAAGAGTAGCTTGTCTCACTGTTTGTATTTCACAAAGCAGGAGAGGATGTGTCCATTTTCCAGTCTTCTAGAAAACTCATATAGCTTAATACTCTCTTTGGTAAAAGGAAGACCCTCTGAGATGGAGTGGCGCCAAGGTTCTGACAACTTCTTCTGGGTTCAACCCATCATGGACAAGAAGAGAAAGTTGTGATTTGCATAGTATCGGTGGGATAATTAAGTCACAAATAAAAATTCAATGGTCGTGTGCCTCATCTGTGAGAAGTTTTGCAATGGAAGACTTTTTCCCATTTTCTGAGGAAGTATCCCTTCATGTAAGGAACTCAGTTCCCAGTGCTGCATGGTATTGAATAAAGATTTAGAATATCCACTGCAAGTGGCCAGAGCTAGGATGTAGCCCTCCCCCGCCCCCAATCAGTTCCTTTGGTGATTA
Organism: Ctenosaura bakeri; assembly: GCA_948474755.1. Classification (NCBI taxonomy): domain Eukaryota; kingdom Metazoa; phylum Chordata; class Lepidosauria; order Squamata; family Iguanidae; genus Ctenosaura; species Ctenosaura bakeri. The sequence continues at coordinate 8,049 of CAOLHI010003336.1, forward strand.
GTAACTTTTGCAGAAATATGATAGAATGGAGTTATATTTGGCCTGTAACAGGCATAGCTCTAATTCACTTCATACTGATGGAATAGGAACGGGTTGCCTGCGTGTTTCTTTTCAATGGATGTGCATACTGAGTTATTCTGAGAAATGGGAGCAAATATGAGAAAAGGTCATATGGATAGCTGCCTTATGAACTTTGTATAGCCAAAGTGCAGTATCTGAACTGACCACATGGAGGAATCAGAGAGCATTTTCCTGTAACATCCAATGATGTAACAGTAATAGCAATGGTAACTTTTTTGTAATAATTAACTTGGCTGCTTACCTTTCTGGGCTATAGAAAACAACAACAAATATGATCTGTTAGGTGATCAGAATAAAGTAACTAGTTCCTTAAAAAAAATAATACTCCATTGATTGACACCATGGCTTCATTAAGGTTTTTATAGACCCTATGCACTCTTGTGTTTGACTTCCTGCCTCACTTCAACACAGGGATGTTTTTGTAGGCCCCAAAATCTTGCTTTTGTAGGCCCTGAAGCTTTTGTGGGCCCTAGGCACTGTGCCTAAAGCAGTGATATATTTAAGTCTTTTACTCCAAATCTGAAGTCAAGTCTCAAGTCTCTACCTTCAAATCTCAAGTCACATCTCAAATCTTTGAGTCAAGTCAAGTCAAGTCTCAAGTCGAGTCTGAAGTCTGGGAGCCAACTTTATACTCTGACCTGTATTCCAGAATGTTTGGACAAAGTTGAGTGAAATCAGTTTTAACAATTTATGCAAAGTTAGCCTTCCACACTTGTGATTTTGTCATCTGCAGCTTCAGACATGGGGAACAGGGTCCTTCTTACTTCCCATTTCAGAAGTTAGAGGATTTTTCAGAAGTGGAGAATAGGATCCTTCTCATTACTGAAGCTCCAAAAGCTTTAGAAGGAAGGATCCTTCCTCCTCAAGCCTTTTGCCTAACATATTTGCTGTTTCCCTCTGAGAAATGCACCCTATAGTCTTGGGGTGAGTCTTATCTTCTGCTCTTAGGAAAAGTTTTAGAAGGCTCCTCCAATATGCAGCAGGGACAGGCTGCTGAGCAGACCTCAAGCTTGCCTCAAGCCCCTTGCCTAACCTGTTTGCTGTTCCCCGCTGAGAAATGTGCCCACACTTTGGGCTTGAGACAGATTGTCATGTGACCAGTAGGCAAAAAGAGATGGAAGCATTATTCAAAGTTGTAAGGTTTCTATATGAATGTGTTATGTGACTGAACCAAGGGCAGGAAGTCTGTCACTAAAAATATACAAGTCTCAAGTCGAATTGAGTCAATCCAATCCTAGTTGAGGTATTGAAGTGACTTAAGTCCAACTTGAGTCCAAGTCACTCAGCTCGAGTCTACATCACTGTGCCTAAAGTGTCTAATGGATAAGAAGGCTCTGACTGACATGCAATCTGTTAGGTTTGCTGGTTGCCCATAGAAATCTTGAGAGGTCTGACTTCTTAATCTTTGCAGAACTAGTGTCTGCCACAAGGGCAACTGGCCCAGATATTCAATACCTCTCCAGTATCTGTACTGAGAGGCCCACTAAGGGGGTAACAGCTTCAGGAAGCCACAATCTCTCAGTTAAACCTGCCTCACAAAGTTTTTTCTTTCCTAGCCCAAAATGCTGCTTGAAAGAGTGAGAGTTTCACACATAATAAAATCAATCATGGCAATAAAGTGTGGAAAAAGGATGTTCGCATGTCCTCCATTAGAGATAGTCCTCTAAAAAGTTGGAGATTTGCTATTTGAAGTCATTCTCTATTTTAGGGATCCACAGAGCTCACAGCCCCTGAAGCTTGGAAAAACAGGAGGGTTGCAAATGAAAGGAGACATTATTTGGAAATGCCCTCATCCCCCATCCCTCCAAAAAATAAAATCCCATGTTTGAGTCAGGCTTTTGGCACAATAAAAGCCTCATCTGGAAGGACCTCCTATCTCAGTCTTCTCCACTTAGGAGGAAACACAGAGTATTTCTGTTTAAATTATAGCTATTGTTTTCTGTATTTTGAGCCACACATGTAAATTAGGATGGGCACATTTTATGCAGATCTGTGACTTCTTTTGCCTTCTTTTGTCTGAATGTGTTTCCTTGTTGTTTTTTTTTAAAGTGAGAACTTGTAAGTGGCCACCCTCAAGTCAGTGACAGAGCTAATTTAGGACTTGCTACATTTAAGGAGAGGAGGGACTCCACTTCGCCTGAGGGCCTCTTTTCTTCCCCCCCTCCGTCTTCTCCCTCCCACAGTCGCCTCCTCCCCCTCCCCACCAAGTGAGTGAGGCTTGTTTGTGAGATGGGTTTTCCCGAATTCTCACAGCTCTAATCTGGATACCATTTAGTGTGACAGGCTCCTTCCCGGGTTCCCACAGCTGGTTAGTGTTTTGAATTCCTGGCTCATGAACTCATATCAGGCTACATGGGCTAATGCTCAGAGCACAGCCTAAGGCTGATATCTTTGATGACAGAGTAATGAAGGAAGCTCTGGAGCTCTCTCTGTGTTTATAAACCGGCTGCCATTTGTGTGTTATTTTTCAAATATTGGTGGGAAAAAAAATAATAACAGCAGAATGACCATAACACTCCATGGAAGCACTTAAAGCATCTGTGGATATGAAATAAAGCAATTAATCTTGAGAAAGGAAAGGCCCATTAAAATAAATCTGCCATTCTTACGAGTGTGTGTGTACAGAAAAGCAGAAATCATTTCACTGGCACGGTAGGCTGGCTATGAATATCAATTCATCCACACTGCAATGATTTCTAATCATTTCTAAGACAATATTAGGCTTCTATTCCTAGGTGAGCTATAGATCAGTAAGTCTTTCATTCAGGTTCCACCTCCACCATGAATTCACTAAGTGGTCTTAGGTAAACCTCGGTTCACACATCTGCAATATAAGACATGATACCATTGGTATGCAACAATTACAGCTGGGTAATGTTTATGAAGCAGTTTGAATGCCTAGAAGTGCTAGACAACTCTAATCATACAAATCCTTTGGCTTTTCCACATTTTGTTGTGTTACAACACAGAATTGACATGGGTTTAATTAACATTGTTACCACTTGAGGTACATAAGCTACTCAACACTGTGAAAGTGCAAAATATTTTTATGGGAACACAAAAGTTAGGTGAACAAAAACAAACTGCTATCAGACAATCCTAGCAATGCATGCTCATTGTAGGTACTCAAAGATCCAGTGGCACTTACTGCTGCATGAAAGTGCATTGGGTTAAAGCCAAAGGACACAATGTGGGAAGCAAAGCATAAGAAGCTATTTTGTCTATCTGATTCGGTATTATCTACTCTATCTGGCAATCTCTCTCTAATGTCTCAAGCAGAGTCCCCCCCCTTCCATTCCTACCTATCTGACCTTTTTAATGTGATCTCAGGTGGACTGAGAGTCACAAAATTTGGCAGCAAAACTTGAAAGAATTCCTTCTTTGCAGCACAGCTCTCAGAATCTCCCAGCTAACATGGTCAGTGGCTATGGGACTGGAAGCTGTAGCTGAAATGGTAATTTTCTAAGCTTTGTTTGACAAGACAGTTGAATTTTACAGAGTATGGTCCTGTACTCACTTCCATAAAATCATGGGTGAGACCATGTGAGTACAAGAGGGGTGGGTTAGGGGTGCCCAAAACATCTGGCTGCCTTGCATGAAGGACAGGATGCACCCCCACACACACAAACACACAAATACAAGCCAACTTGACAAGCGGTGGATTGTCACTTCAGTGCTGAATTACCTTGTCTAACATCTTAATGGAGAATGTTCTGCAACACTCTGGAGCATTTAGCCTTTCAGTGCCTCAATTCTGCTCCCCTTCACTCACATCTCCTACCTGAGGCAGCCACCTCACTCTGTCTAATGACATGACTGGCCCCATCTAAGTACCTGAGAGAGTTCTTCCACTCCGCCAGTAAAAGAAAGAAACTCAGTGGTACGTCCACAGCATTCTTGCCACAGGCATTTATCTCCTGTGGTCTGGAGCATGTTGAGAACACTAGTTGAGTGCCAGCATGGTGTGAAAGCCAGCGTGGTCCAGTGGTTTGAGCACTGGACTATGACCCTGGACATATTACATACTTTCAGCCTCAGAAAACCTGTAATAAGTTTGCACCATAAAAACAAAAAAAAAATCTTGAAGACACATGACAACACAACAACAGGAGCATGTGCACTCATAAAAGCAATGTGATTTTGTTAGTTGCATTGTTGTCTTTTGTAACTCTTGGTGGCTTCCCTGTCAGCAGGGTAGTGAATCATCTGTAGGTCTTAGCATTAACATAAGAGGAGCTATGCATGGTGCTGAAAGTATTTGGGGAACAGGGTTCAGAACCTTGGACAGCTCCTTTTTAGTTCTGACAAAAACCGGAAGCAGATTCATTGCCCCACTGACATGGAAGCTACAAGTCTGCACTGCCTGGAAGACATGAATAATATTGACCTAAGCCTTCTGAATAGCTCACTCCACTTGCCCATCAAAGGAATTGTGTTTCTGTTGAGGAGTCGCTGTATTTTGTAATCCATCTTCCAGGATAGTTACAACTAACCAGAGCTGGTTTAATTGCCGAGCTCCATGAAGGAAACACACGGTCTTTTAGGAAGCATGGGAGAACAAATGTTTACTGACCGTGTAATTAATACAATGATTTGCTGTGTCTATTGGCCCTTAACACTGTATTTCCTGTAAAAGTCGTAGAAAGTTTTTCTTTTTTCTTTTTTTAAAGCACAAGTTGCTCTTTTGCTTAGAGGAACTAGTTGTCTTCCAAATGAACGAATGATGTATTAGAAGTTAAACTGGATATTCCCATGGGAATGGACATTTTGCTTCTTTTTTTACAGCTAATTTCTTTCATTCGGCAGGTTCCCAGACACATCAAATGCCTCACATGTTAAGCTGTTAGTCAAGATTTATAGGCTCTGTGAGTGTAAGTCAATGTTAAATTGTTCTGATAACATGAGGACTGGCAAGCAAACTTCTCAGCAATTTTCATTTTTTTTTTAATCACAAAAAAAAAGAAAAAGAAAAAAAAAGAGACTGAGATCAAGTCTGACTATCTGTAGTATTTCCTTAGCATAATAAATGCATTTCTTCAGGGCTGCTTTTCCTAAGTCTCCTTGCTTCTGTGGAGATTTCACAAGTGAGCTTCTCTAAGCCAACAAGATATAATTGGATAACATCTTATGGCTGAAATATATAATAGTGGCAAGGAATAACAATGATTATATAGTTACAATATTAAAAGACCCTGTAGCTGGCTTAGGTAGTACTAATATACGTAGATGTAGTAGTCTGTAAGATTCATCATGGGCAAGATGATTAGAAGATGGGAAAACTACCGGTGATACATGCTTGAGTTTAGTAGCTAGACTGGAGGTGGGTGATTTGTAGGGATTGGGGGTCCTCAGTGGACTTACTGTAGAACTCATTGTAGTTGACACCCCATTCCCAATGAATTTACCACTACTCTTTATTGATTTTTTAAAAAATCAGTATTTTTTTTCCAATGAATTTGTGGCTGCAACAGGAAAAAAAATCAGCATCTTTTAACATGTAGTGAAAGGTATGTTTGGACCCCACACTTAATTTTCTAGGAGAATTTGTACTTCCTGGAGGTTTCTACAAGTGTGATTTTTAAAAACAAAGTGAACAGCCCACCTATGCCTGGTTTACAAATCAGAGAAGTGTTATTTTGCCACCTTTCCAGGCAATGTGGCAGAGCTGAATAAACAGATTGTAAGCCACGAAACAGCCAGGAGTATAAGCAGATAGGTTTTATTTTAGAATTTAAAGGTGGTTACCCAATATGCAATAACAAAATGTAGTAATCAGATAATAAAAGAATAATTACAAGGAACTCAAGAACAATAGCATGGCTATCCAGCCACCTGCATTCAAATAAGCAGTTTTTCTTCCTAACAAGCCAAAGGTTTATGACTGGATCTGCAAAGCAAATAGCAAACTCAACAGCCTGAATGTAGACAACTTAGATTCACCAGTAAAAAATACAATTATCTCTAAGAAACCTGAGCCTGAGTGTAAGATGTTGGTGTGATGACAACAAAGAAGTTTCTTCAGGGCTAACCATCAGCACTACTCCACAGCCTTTCTCAAAGGTTTAGGCTGCAGTAAGCAATTTTTACAATAGTTTAAAGGCTGCCTGTTCTTTCATGAGCTACCATTTTTCAGAGCCCTAAGGTAGCAACTGGCCTCATAGTTTCATGTGTACAAGCGGGCTGCAATTAAATCATTTATCAGTAAGGATGTAATACTTTGCTAATTTCGTTCTTGAAGGAGGTAACAAGTATGTTTACCATTTTTCTTTCTGCTTTGATAAAGTCTTTGAAAACTGCAGTTTTTGAAAACAATTCATAGTTGGGGATTTATTCTGTGCAAACTTTGCACATAATTTCTTGCACATTGAACAGAACATTCTGCGTAGAAAGTAGTATTTCTGTATATAAACATTATTTTCTATGAAGAAAATGATGTTTGATTACAGATAATGCTGTACTTAAGGACTTATTTTGCATAAAATTAGATAGTTTTTGCTTCTACACAGAAAGTGGTCTTTTCTTCACAAAAAATTTGCATGTGAAATTTATGCAGTAAAGAGGAATGAACTGTGAAGACTCTCAAAAGTCCGGGATTCTCCTTGTCATAGTTTCTCCACACTTGAGAAGCCAAATTTTCAACCATTTTTTTGGAATATCTTTGAGTATTTTTTCCATCCTACTTATCAGCATGCAGGACCATTTCCTCCTTACAGCTACTTCTATACTTGTTGTTGTTGTTGTTGTTGCAAACTATAGTAATAATACAATACAGTTTGGTATTGATTTTTTTTTAGAAGACCCAAGGCTGTTAGGAAATTCAAGTCTTTAAAAAACAGCAACAACACCCTCATTATGGTCTAGTAATTAGACGCTCCCATGCTACCTACTTTCATCTAGGATTCCTGGTTATGTCTATTCCTCATGCTGTCAGAACAGTTCTTGATGCTGTGGCTTGCTACAGGTTCGGATACTGTTTCTCTCATCTGTGCGCCTTGCTGGACTCATCAGAGGCCATTTCTAAGATAATTGGAAAAAGCCGATCAGAATAGATGATACTGGGTGAGATGGACAAATGGCATATGCTCCAATTGGCAGGGACAGTATTGATTTTAAAATTCTAAGTTTTACTCTTTTCCTCCCGTTGATGACTGAGACCATTTCTGCCCTACACTGTTTTAGTGTTATTATTCTGCTTTCAACACCCTGTGGAATTCTGGGATTTGTAGTTTACTGAGGCCAAAGAGCTCTCTGGCTGAGAATTCTAAAGACCCCTCCCTCAACTGCAAACCCCAGGATCCCCTAGGCTATTGAAAGTGGAATAATAGCACGATAACAGTGTAGTGAGGAAATGGCCACAGTTTCATTATTCTGAGTCTACCTGCTGTTCTCCTGTACATTTCCAACCTTACTGTAAGCCAAGGATCATTGCAATTTAGCCAAATCTCAATGGTTCTCAATGCCAGTCAGTTTAGCCTAAGCTCATGTATCTATTGATAAGAGATTGCTTTGAGACATAGGCCCTTTTCGCATTGAGGCTTCTCGCGCGAGCGGGGAAGGGCAGCTCACGCGAGAAGGCTCCTCCGGGAGACTGACGTTTCCCCCTCCTTCCTTCCGCAGACGAAGGAAAAGGGGGAAGCAGCAGCCTCGCGCGAGCCGCCCTCCCCCCCGGGCGAAGCAGGAGGCTGTCGCGTCCGTCCCCCCCCGCTCGCACGAAGCAGGAGGCTGTCGCGTCCGTCGCGCCCCTTCCTTCCGCAGGGGCAGAGGGAAGGAAGCGCAACCCGGCCGCCTCCCCGAAGCTTCGCACAGGAGGTAAGTGCGCATGGGCGCCGGGAGCGTTGCGTGAGCGTGGGTGATTTTCGCTTTGAGGCGAAAATCAAAAAACCCACGATCGCGTCGCTGCAGCCCCGTGAGCGCGGCGGAAGTGGGAGTGCGTCGTGCAGAGCGATGCTCCCACTCCCGCGAGGCTCACGGGGCTGTCGCGCGACAGAAAGTCCGTGCGAAAAGGGCTATAGACAGAGTACCATGTGCTACTCCAAGCCTGCTCTTTCCAGCTTTCTTTTCTCACTGGATTTTACATCTGCATGCCTCAATGCAAGAACAAAACAGAAAAAAGCCCCACAACTGACTTAATTTTTTCTAACTTTTTTTTAAAAAAAATGTTGTTAAAGTTTGAGTTAAAATTTGATTGATTGGGAATACAGTTTTTTAGCACTGTAATCTATTACTCTTGGTTTTTAGGAAAAAGTTTCTACTTGTTGTAATCCTTAGATACAGAACAGCTAGGCTTAAATCCATTTATTAGTGCCAGCTATAGTAGACCCATTAAATCAGTGGAGCTTACACAATTATTAACATATAAAATTCCTTTTAATTAAGTGGGTCCACCTTAGCTGAGACTGACAGTTGGATTTTGACCTTGAACTTAATCTATTCTTTATAAAATATTTATGGACAAATAATTCTTGGTCTTCTCAATTAATTTTTTTAAAACAAGCCTCACACAGGTATTTGCCAGCATCTGTGAAAGCTAAATGTTTGTAGAGGGGATCAGGGTGTGCACAGAAGCTCAGCTAGCCCCACCCCCATGGTGCAACATTCTCAAAAGACCTTCATATGTTAAACATGGAGGTCTAGCAACAACAATAGCAATAGCATGTGTATTTTATACACCTTATCAGCTAAGTGCTCTCTAAGCAGTTTACAATGTATTAGCTAATTGCCCCCAACAAGCTAGGTACTCATTTTACCAACCTGTGGAAAGATGGAAGGCTGGGTCAACCTGGAGCCCAGCAAGATCAAACTCACAACCTCGTGGCTGCAGTATCAGCATTTAACTATTGCGCCACCAGGTCTACAGTATTTCTGACTGTGCTTTTCTTTAGGAAAATTAAGATTTAGAAGCCTTCAAACAATAGGAAACCCTGTCTTGCCAGTCCTCCCAGACTACTGCTATTTAAGATATACACGAAGCTACTGAGAGTGGTTTCCAGAGTTTTGGGGTGAGATGTCATCAGTATGCTGATGACACTCAGTTCTATTCCTATTTTCATCTGTTTCTAAGGAAGCCATTTCTGTGCTGAACCAGTGCCCGGCAGGTGTAAAGGATGGAATGAAGGCAAACAAATTGAAGCTTAATCTAGACAAGACTATGTTGGATGGGGTTACACTTGCCCTGAAGATACAAGTCCACAGTTTAGGTGTATTCCTGGATTCAGCACTGACCATGGATGCTCAGGATTCTGCAGTGGCCAGAAGTGCATTTGCACAGGTAAAGCTAATGCACCAGCTGTGCATATTCATTGGGACTTCTAACTTAACCATGGTGATACGTGCCTTAGTTACTTCTTGATTGGAGTACTCTAATGTGTAATACATGGGGATGTGAGGTCAAAAACTTCAACTGGTCCAAAGAGCTGCAGCCAGACTACTAACAGGTGCTGGCTACAGGGAACACACAACCCCTTTGTTGCAATAGCTTCTTTGGCTGCAAGTTTATCTCAAGGCACAATTTAAAATGCTGGTTTTGACCAATAAAACCTTATTCAGCTCAGGACCTGGCTATTTGAAGAACTGTATCTTCCCAGTTCCTCATCTATGACAGCCAGCATGGGTGTAGTGATTTGAGCATTGGAGACCCTGGAGACCAGAGTTTGATTTCCTGCTAGGCCATGGAAACCCACTAGGTGACCTTGAGTGTGTCACACACTCTCAGCCCCAGAGTGAGAGTGCCTTACGGTCACTATAAATGAAAATGACTTGAAAGCACACAACAACAACAATCTTCCCGTGCAAGCTCTAAGATCTGCAGAGGAAGGACTTCTTTCTATCCTATCACGTTCACAGGTATGGCTGGTAGGAAGACAGGAGAGGCCCTTCTCTGTGGCTGCTCCCACACTTTGAAGAGTTAGGAAGGCTGCCTTTTTTCACCCTTTCAAGGCCAGGTTAAGAACTTTCTTTTCCAGTAGGCTTTTGGAAACTGGTTTTAACAACACTCACATACACACACACAAAGCTTTTATGGTGCTGTACTGCTTTTAATTTGTTTTAAAGTTAGATTTTAATTGATTTTAATTCTGTTGTTATTTAATACTGTTTTAATCTTCATTTTGTGTGCTTTTAACTATCTGTGTTTTAGTGTACCCTGCTTTTTTTGTGAGCTGCCTTGAGTCCCATCCTGGGAAAAAGATAGGATATAAATAACATGATGGATGGGTATATTATAACCATCTTTATGATTAAGAATATCTTTTTGAGTAAAGAGAAATGTATTGTTTGCATAGTAGCAGATCCAGTTTGGAAGCAGCCTCAGCATGTTCCTTCCAGGAAAACCTTTTCTTCTCCAGGCCTGAGCTCTGGAAAGAACAACAGCAGCAAGTTTACATGGAATGAGGATGCCAACTGGCTAATGCCTGTGATGTTACACATGTACCACCCTCAGCAGTTTTGTAGCTGTTTAAAGCTCTTTCTTCTTTGTGCTTTGGTTTTACTAGAGGGAAAGATGGATATCTAAACAAAGAAAACTTTCTTTAAAAAACAACAACAAGAACTCTAAAGGCAAAGATCCTGACTGAAGCATGAAAGAGACATATAAGTGGTAGCTGAAAAAAAAAGTTTGATGCAGCGGTATCTCAGTTGTCTTCAAAATTGCAAGTCTGGGAAGAAGACAAAGATTTTGAAGTTGTTTCGTCATCTCCAACAAGAGATGTGTAAAAATTTTGTTCCTGTTCGTTTTTTGAGAACAATTTACTAAAACTAGCATTATTTCATAATTCAGCATAGAGTTGTTGTTTTTTAAAAAAAACTGATTATGTATGTTGATAAGTTTGTCAGATTTGTTCAGAATACTTAATTCTTGAAAGTCTGGGCTTGAATCCCTGTGTATTCAATCAGGTTTGTGCTGAATTAAGATTGTTACTCTTGTTCTGAGAAGTTTCTGTTCTGTAATACTTATATGGAGGTGTTACTCTGAGAGGTGGGGGACTTTGAGGTCCATCAGCAATGCCAAAATCCCCTTAGAAAAAGAGAGAATTATAGCTCAAAGGAGGTCTGTGAGAGGAGGGTATAGGCAGGATCTTTTCACCAGTGTATACCAGTACTAACTATAGAGAAGACTCCAGTTAAAAGTTAAACAGAATATTTTATTTGGAATTAACAGCCACACAAGAAATCAAACACTCTCAGGAACCACACAAAGCTATCAGAAAGTAAAGCAAGAAAGGTTGGATAGGTTGAAATTGGATGGAAAGGGTGATAGTTATCAGTCCTGAAGTAGAAAATCAAAGTGGAGTGGCTCATACACCTGTCTTGGGTAGCGAGAATGAAGAGAAGTCTGGGCACCACATATTATGTCCAAGCACTACAATTTTCTGAGACTGGAGCTGGGTTTTTTTTTTTAATATCCTATTTCCTGCCCTGAAGGAGGGTGGGTGGACAAAGCAGTAATGGTTGTCTCATGGGGTTGACAAAAGAGTCTGGAATTGGCTGATTGTCTTAACTCTAAGTGACAAAACATTGATAGGAGTTCTGACAATCTCTTAATGTTTTGGTCAGGTAGGGTGAATAGTGAAGGTCTCTATAGCATATGCTCAGAGTATTGGTTCACCTGGGCAGTTTCACCTTCTATTGTTTTCAGAAGTGCTTGTAGCTTGCAGTTTTTGAAAGGATTATCACAAGCCCATCAACATTGGGTTTTCCCACCTAATCCTCTCTGAATTTATGACCTGATCATGTCTGAGGTCATTCTGACCTGGCAACTTGCTTACAGCCAGTGCTCTTTCAAACATGTGTTTCAGCCATAGATATGTCCAATTATGAAAATAGCACATCCTGCAGAGTGGGGGTGCATGGTGTGATAACAGAGAGGAGATGCAACATAGTCCTCTCCATGTCAGAAATAGACATCTATTTTATCTGTTTCAGTCATGAATTTAACTGGTGCAAACAAGAATGAATTTTTGTCTTCAAAGAACTTAGCAAAATGCAGAAACGTCATTTTTATTGGAATGAAAAGAACTTGAGGTTTAAAAAGTACAATGAAAGTGAGAGAAAAAAATGGATAGGATGTTCTCATTTCTATCTCAAAGCATAGCTGATTTGTAGTAAGAAAAAGAAAATATCAGGGCTTATACTCTTATGGCTCTACAGATACAATTAGACAGATGGATGAATTGGTCTGTATTGAATCTGTGTCTGTCGCGCACTTATTCGGCCATTTTTGCAGAATTGCACAGGACTTTATCTCCCACTCCATACAAACATTTACATGCAAAACCCCTTACTTTTGTGTACATCTTTCTGCGATACTAGTTTTTGAGCAAAGAATTTTAAGTGCAGTATTCCAAAGAATATATGTGTTTCGTTCCACACAATTGTCTGGGAATTGTGAATTAGACTGGTTCTCTTAAAAAGGCAGCTGAAACAAAATTCTCCATCATCCTTAGCTAGAACTCCCATCATCCCTGACCACTGGCTGGTGGACCATTTGAGACTGATGAAAACTGAATTTGCAGAATAGTTGGAGAATCACAAATTCCTCATGCCTGGAATATATTGGCATTTCCCGCCCTGCCCCCATTCAACTAACTGACTAAGCCCTCAGTTTGCTCTTTCTTTCTTTCTTTCTTTCTTTCTTTCTTTCTTTCTTTCTTTCTTTCTTTCTTTTTCTTTCTTTCTTTCTCTCTCTCACCACCACTGAATGCCTTCCATTTCCCTCTTCCACATCTTTACATGCAGAACATGGTATTATATGAGTTGTACATCTTTCCATAGGTTTAATTATATTAAAATCTCTTCCATGATTATGTAAATATCTCTCCAACTGGAGAGCAATTGCTTTGTATAATACTCCAACAGATATTAGATTTAGTTTTACTGCAAGCAGTAATTGCTCATATTTTCTTAGAAGTGTGTAATCAACATATTAAAAAGGGAAGTTTTTCATATGTAGTTGAGAACGAATTTGTCTTTATTTCCTTGTGAAAGGAAGAAAGATGACGCTGGCTGCTTCTCACGTCTTTAAAAATAGCAATTGTTTCTTGCTATAGGAAAAGGAACAATGCAGAACTCTGCTCATTATTAAAGGATCAGTATCAAAATTCATCATAGGATACCCAAGACTGGTTAATATCCTATGTCTTCATGAACTGGCTTCTTTCATGACTACAGATGAGGGTCAAAAGGACAAAGCTTGTGGTTCCAGCCTGACAAAAATCCACATTCTGGTCATACATACCAGTCCAAGCACTCTGTCCATTGTTAACAAGAAAGCACAAACAAAACCAGTCCAAATAACCACCAAAAAAAATGAAAACTGAAGATCTGCACCTTTGCCCAGATAGGGCTGATGTATAGAAAATGCCTAGCAAACAAGTTAAGCTTTGGCTGTAGGTAAAACAGGACAAAGGTATAATAATTTAGTGACTGCTTTATGTCATTTCACAGGAGGTCACCATGAAGATACAAATATAGCAGAAAACCAGTTTCTTTCACCTCTGTGGTACAGAGTAGCCTTCCCTAAAACAGCATCTTCCAGAAGGAGGAGACTTATAACCTTACACCACTCTCAACCTCAAGAAACTGTCTGTCAGTGATTCTAATTATCATTCCCTTCTGCACACCTCTCTCGGCAGCGGAGAAGTAGCAGCATTAACACCACAGTTTCTTCTGCATTATGGGGTCCATAACAATGCCTTTTCCATGCCCTTTCCCCCCCTCACAGTGCCTGATTGCTCACCTTTTTCTGGGGCCTTTTTTCCTATTGGATGGCATCGGACACACCCATGCATCCATACATCAGGGCTTCCGAATTGACAGTGGGAGCTGGCGTGACTGAGGAACTGCATATCACCAGGAAATGGGACAGTTGCATGAATGGGGGTCAATAATGGACTTTTTCCACTATTGGCATAGGGCACAATATGGGTGGGTTGGGGCAATTGGCGGTGGGATAGCGACAGGTTGCCCACGACATTGTGTGACAGCATGGTTACTAGAACTGTGATCACCCGTTGCTGTGGTAGGTTGACATGGCTGTGCGGAAATGGCCTAGGTTTGCCATCTTGACCATCCACTGATTTTCTTTGACTGCATGTGTCCTAGTTGTTGTCTGTGAAATGGTGGGTATGGCTGCACCTCTTATAATCTCCAGCTAGCATAACCATTCCTTTCTTAGCCAGATGTCCTCTAGATGTGTTGGACTACAATTTACATTCTCCCCAGACATCTGTATGAGATGATGGGATTGTAGCCCAACACATCTGGGGGATACCCAGTGTGGAACAACTGATCTGTACAAATGACATCCTTCATTCTGCATATGTGAAGAAGATCAATAGCAGAGTTTCACACTAGATAGGAGCTGTATTGTTCTCAGATCACATTCCAGTATCATTTTACAAACAGGAGGGATGCTTTTTCTCTATAGCAGCCTGTGACCCACAATTGTTTCATGTGCCTCTATACATATATGTGTGTTTGTTCTTTGGTTAAATAGGCCACAACATAATCAAGACAGTATGCATAAAGCAACCCCTTAAGGAAAATCCCTGCACCCAGCACCATCTTTGCCTTATTATCAGAAGTGATAAAACCCACAGAGATGGTGCCAGGGAGTTAAGCCACTTGGTCTTGTCAAGGAATCTTCTCTGACACATTTGCCTTGGTGTGGGAGCCTTTCTTGCTTACCCTGAACATGTGATGTGTCAAAACCTGTTCAGAGGATGAGAAATCTTTCAGGCACTTGCTCAAGGAGTTGGAAAGCATGAAGATATCCAGCATGCTGCTCGTGTGTTGGTAGGTGGTCTGTGTGCACTGGGTCATATAATTTCTGAGGGGAGGGTGTCGCCATATGGTTCCCATCTTGGAATTTGTCAAAGCCTTCTGCATGCTGACTCACAGATCATAGTGATGACTCTGGGACCCCCCTGGTGAGAGAGTTACTAGTCAGTAACTTCGAAGCACTTTATTGACAACGTATGTCCTGACACAAAAAAGGAGAAACGAATTACGCGTCTTAGAGATTGTGGCTCATTAGTACCATTCCAAACATTATGAAATAGCATTTATTTCCCACACGGTTTTTCTACACTGAAGAAACTTGTATGAAAGGGAAAAAAAGTACATCTATCTCATCCTACATTTAGGAGATACATACCTTAAATAATATATATGTGCTGTTGCTGCTTATCTATTGCCCAGAATCCAGATCTTTAATTTTATTGTTATATTGTTCCTTCTGGCAACTGGTATAATTTGTTGTACGGAAAGAAGTGTTTCTTATCCTCGCCTGAAACACTAAGTGCTATTAAGTGCTCTCCCACACTAGTGGATGTGACTGGATGAGTAGCACAAGCTCTTACTGACTAGTATCTAGAAAAAGGGTGGGGAATTACTGACCCTTCAGATCTGCTGGTTGACTCGTATAATCACTTAGTGTTAGCTGTGTTGCTTGGGACTAGAGTGGTGGTTGTAGAAGGCACAGCACCTATGTGTTACTTGGCTCTACTAGCCAAGATTTAAACTAGTCAAAGTTGATGCTTTGAACTCAGTCTGGAGTAGTAAGGTAAGTTGAGGAAAAAGGAGGAAAATGGGAGAAGGAGAGAGAACTTGGGACATTTTAAAAGGTCAGATGACACAGGATTAATTGGGGCCTACCAAATCAGGGCAATTGGAGGGCATATTAACAATTCCTGATTTTTAAGGCTAAGATAGGACTTTTCTGGCTTTTACATTCCTTGTGCTTCACACCAAAACCACGTCATTACATAAAAACCCTCTTCACTTATTAAAAGTATGATTAAAATGCATTACAGCTAATAATAATGTAGATATAGTCACCAACAAATTAACACAGATCTTTCTGATTTTTTTTTTTTCATTGGTTTTCATTTATGCTTTGAAGCTCATGAATGTCTCTGTGTGCAAAATGCACAGTCATGCACTTGGGCATGCAAGCGTGCATGCGCAGCTGGCATGAGTCTGGCCTGACTTGTTTTCCCTAGGACAGATGGCTCCCTAATGTTATCCTTGACTTCATGCACTGCATGCAGGATCATTTCAACAGTATTTTTATCAGTATAATGCCTAAAGCATGGGTAGTAGATTGGAAATAAAGTTCAGTTTTTGGCTGCTCTTATATGAGAGATCTGTCTGGATTAGAAGTAACAGCATTTTCCAGTCTTTTTGACCAATGACCTCTTTTTCCATCCTGCCCCTCTTGGTTGAATGTCACAAGTACAGCATCCTTCCTTTCCTTCCATCGGTCTAGTTGTATGAATGGGATGCCCTGTTGGGCAATCTAATAAAGATTCTTTCATTCTACTTACTCTCTATGTCAGATGGCATTTAGAGAGGTTAATACAGAGGGGAAAGATCTTGGAAACACATGGCATTTTCCCTTCAGCTATTGTTATGATAGTGTAGATTAATGTGGCTAGTATAGTGTGTAACAATTCCCAGGCACATTTATGGTTTGCCCAGACAGACAAAGGAATTAAATGATGCACTTTCAGCAAGGGTGCTGAGGTCTGTTGCGTCATGCAATGTATCTCTGTTAACAGAAGCCCAAAGGAGTTTCTCACAAACAAGAAAACGAAAACTCCAAGCACAAAATTTCAATTCTGAGTTACAGCTGTAACCAAGACTGACACTCTTCTATTTTTATCAGTCTTACAAAGTTGTGGTTGCCTGTAGTACCAATTACGGCAGCCCAAACCAATAAACCATTTTGGGAAATGGAATCAGCTTCCTTCATTTGTCTGACAGGGCTAGTGTGGGCATTCCAACACCTACTTCCTCACCCATATAACTTCTTAACAGATATAGCATGAATCATATTCCATCCTCAGACTCCTTTGAAAACAGACCTTAGAACCAAAAGCTTCTGAGTAATTAAAAAAACCAAAAACACCCTGCCCCAGCAAGCCGCTCCATGTCATATCAAGCCAAGACTTGGCCTGCACACCTCTGTGTCTGAAAACAGGAGATTCTCTTTTGAAGAGTGTCACTGTTTATTTGCCTGGATCCCTTGGTGCAGACAGACAGCCCTGAGAAACTTCTGTACACATGCTACAGATGTTTTCCTGTCTGCCTTTTCTTTCGGTTGGATATGTCTGACCTCTAACATGCCCACAGGGAAGCAAAACAAAATAAAACATACATACAAAATGCTGGGGTAGCTGGTTGGGCAGCAACAATGCTGAGAAGGCTCTGGATATGGTAGTAGATCACAAACTGAGCATGGGCCAATGACAACAATGTCTGCAGCAATGTTACCCAGAATGCATATGCCATTTTGAGTCCCAAAAGAAGATACAAAGAAAACAGCAAACTGTTTCAGCCTTGTTTGGGCCTCAGCTGGAGAGCTGAGTCCAGATGGAAGTACAACATTTGAAGACAGAAGTTGACCTGTTATTTTCATGTGAAGAACTAGATGTAACCGAGATTGAGGTCCAAGGATTTAAAATCTCATCTTCATCCATTAAATTAAAAAAAGTATATAGAAAAATATCCAAAGCATTTGCACATGCTCTGATAAGAGAACCAGGCTGAGGTTTATTTAAATATGAATGGAACTTGCTTTGGAGTAAAAACAAATAAGATTAATCAGATGAAATTCAGTAGTATAGTTCTATGTAAAATAAAGCCTCCTTTTCCTTATTAAGGGAAGAATTACAGGTTAGCAGAGGAATGAAGCTGCTGGCAAAAAAACAAAACAAAACCCCCCGCAACCTTTTGTTAAATTTTTGTGATGATGGTTACAATGATTTATTTATGACAGATATTTTTACCTATCCTTCAACAAATTCCCAGGGCAGCTTTACAGAAACTAAAGATATAATTAAAACACTAAGAACATACAAGCTATAATAATTAAAAAAAATATGCTTAAATCTAGGAAAGCAACATAAACTAAAATATGGAAATGTTTTAAACCTGCACAATGAAACAATTCTTTGCCTGGCACTGCAGTTACATCAGAGCAAGTACTTGTTGAACTTGGTGCACAAAGCATTTAAAAACATACGTTGGCATTACTGAAAAGATCCTCATTCTGACCAACAATTGGCATCACTCCATAACATTTTGTATAATCTATTAGTTATTCCCCTCTGTCTCCTAAACCTCTATGACCACTTGCCTCATGACTATGTTACAAGGCAAAGGAAGCACAATCTCAGACACACAGAGGCTGGCATCCTATTAGTTATATATGCACATATAAGTTGTGGTCTGTAAGCAAGGCCAATAAGTCACCATTGCACAAGAGGCACATCTTTCTGACACTGGTAGAAGTGGAGTTGTGTAAACAGCAGCATTGCACATTACACAATGGGACCAATTCAGAGACATGTGTTGCGTATTGCTGCTATTCAATATGGGGGTTGTATAGTGCTGGCATAATTGGCAAGTGGATATTTGCAGAGGGGATGCTGGATTATGGCCAGAATATGTTGGACTATATATTTTCCTAGCTTCCATCTCACCTTCCGAAAAGAATCCCTCATCTGGTGATTTAACTTCTAATGAAAGCAAGACTCAACAGGTTTATAGTAACATAACTGTGCTTATGATGACTACTTTTACAATACAACTGGTGCTCTGAAAATGTAGGACCTAACTGTATAACATAAAAACATGTGTAATGAAAATCTGGAATGGAGAAGTGATAAGGGGTAAAGGAAGTGGTTCTTTTTTCCCCACTTTATGTGTTTTTGTTCTAAATCACTCCCAAGCCACTCTCCTCCTTTGGAGTTCCAAACATAATTCTCAGGGTTAACACATACATTTGGAACACTACAGATCCTATCACACTGTGTGTTTATCGTGCTACAATTCCACTTCAGCTGTCATGGGTGCATCCTATGGAATTCTAGGAACTCTAGTTTGGTAGAACCTTCTGGCTAAAAATTCTATGTACCACTTCCTAAACTGAAAATCCCAGGATTCCAATTCAGTGAAGAGTTATATCCCCACTTGTGTTCCTCCTCCACAATGGAGGGTGGCAGACTAGCTGAGGGCGCAAATGCCAGGCTGGCTGGAACACGCAGCTCTATCCATGAATGGAGGGGAGCCACCAATCGACTGCCACTGCTTCCCCATCCACACTACTCAGTATCAGCCCCATGAGGCAGTCACCTGTCTCTGCCTAATGGTAGGGCTGGCCCTGGTTTCAGGCAGCACTATGAGAATGGGTAGATGACAGATCAGAAATGGTAATTGGTGTCTAAATAGTGCAGTAAGTCTTTCAAAAAGCTGATTTTATTTTGAGAGAGCAAGCATCATTTTGACTTTAATTCAGATAGCAAAATGTCCCAGACAGGCACTATTTTTAAAACAAGGAAAGCAAACTGAGATATATTTGTGTGCAATGTGTACTCAGATCTTTAATAACCAGTCTCCCTCTTAGAATTAACATCTGTAGTGGGAAAACACTAAAGCTGAGCTTTCTCCTCTCATGTTTAAATTGAGAGTTTAGATTGGGTATCTAGACCTGGGCAGTTTCAGTCTCACCTGCTGAGAATATCAGCTTTCTGCAGTTTGCTGGGGACAGAGAACTCTTAGAGTGAGCTTAATTAAGCATGGATTGTTTGACTTAGCTAAGTTTGGATTGTAATAGGTTATTTTTCCTGGCTTGAAGTCAGTGAAACAGAGTTTGTCTAGTATAAGTGGAACAGCTCCTTCATCCTGCTGCACCCATTCGTGTGCATTTTAGCCACTCTGTGGAATGCTGTCAGCCTGGGGGATGGGAAAAATACTTGTTTCTTTTCAGTGTTTGGCTGTATTTCAAAATGCAAATGTTTCGTGGGATCTGAGCTTTCAGATTTGCAGCAAATTCCCCAATGTTGATGCCAATAACAACTGTGAACAGCATTAGTCAGAGGGGGCCTGACTTACAGCACTGTGGAGAAGGCTTAATTTCTCATTACCTGGACCTCATCTCATGTGACATTTTTAAACATCTTAAGCATACTCCTAAAATGTAGCTTGTGGACATGGCAAACTGATGTTGACATACATGTAGAACATGCAGATCCATCAGCTTGGGAGCAAAAGTTGGTCCAGCTTGTTGTCAGATGTACAGAAAACTTGAATTCAAACTCCACATAATGGATTGCATGCTGTTAATGGCATATGCAGGTATATGTTACCTTATGCCTACATATCTTTATTTTTGGTGACCGTGGAGGTTGGTATTCCCTTCTTATAGCTGCAGTGATGAAAGTCCCCTATGGGGCCTATCATAGAGCCCCTGAAGCTTTCCCTTCAATGGCCATTCCATGCCTAGTGGAGAGTAGCCTGTGTGTGTCAGAGAAGCGTCTGGCTATATCTCCATAGCTACAATCTGAAATAGTGACAATGAATCATAGCTTTTCTTGGAGTCTTCAGTACATAGGTTTACTTTTCCTTCTGGAGGAATGTGTCCTGAAAGCGGCAATATCAAAATAAGAAAAGAGTCATGAACACAGACTCACTATCAGTAACAACTTTTAGACATGATGTACATGTCAAACATAAGCCTCCCTGCCTACTTCAGCAGGACAACTGCTCTTGTTCATTCTGTCATATACAGAGGTGACTTTTTCAGATTTTTTTAAACATGCTAGTGCTTTGTGTGTGTGTGTGTGTGTGTAAAATAATTGCAAAATAGTACCTACGTAGCCATTTATCCACATTTGTATACACAAAAAATGTGCTTCTTGGTGGCAGGTCATCCACCAAGGCAACCAAGGCTATCTCTGCCCCGTAACCAGGCCTGAAGCCAGCTTGAAATGGATCTAGATAATCTGTGTCAGCCAAGAACCCCTGACATGTACTCCAGAACCTTGCGCAAAAAAGAGAATATTGGAGACTGGCCTGTGCAATGGTGTTCAGGGAGAATTTTTTTCAGTAATAGAATCACAACACCTTCTAAACAGAATGGAACTCTGCCTTGTTGCAGTGAGGTATTCACCATTCCTCTTACCCTCTTGATAGTTCCCTTCTGGCTGCTTTTATAAGCCAGGAAGAGCAAGGATTCAGTATACATGTGGTGGCCTTCACCTTTCCAAGGATCCCGTCCACATCCATAGGCTGCACAAATTGAAATGTATCCAATTACACAGAACAAGCAGGAGCCAAGGTAACATTCTTTGGACCTGTATGAACCATGGCATTCAAATTGTAGTGGATCTGAGAGATTTTATCCACAAAATGTTGAGCAAATTTTTCATAGTAGGTTACTGAATGGGCTATACACTGCTCTTCTGGGGCAGAGCATAGAAAGCCTCTGATGGTTTGTCTGCTGGACAGAAAAGAATAATTTCTTCACTGCCACCAGTGCCATGGTATAGGCTTCCCCATGTTCCCTCCATTCATTTAGGATGACATCCTGTTAGTGACTTACTATGCTGTAAATTGGGCTTATACCATATAACTGACTTCTTTGGTCATCGTGGAGGTCAGAATTTTCTGCTGACCACACAACAACCAAATGCTTAACCCACATTTTCTCTGCTGCAGCCCCATCGATTTCCTGGCTGGTGGGTAGTGGAGGAGTGGGAGACAAATGTCCAGCTATCTTCCTATAGAAATGATATCATCTCCAGAGGATGCTCAGAGGTCCCTGTGGATTCCTATTGCTGTACATCCAGCTAGAGAAAGATAGCTAGTTGCTTGCCTGGCATCTTCCAGCTTTTCTTCCTCCAAGGCCCTTTTCACATGGCATTTCGAGTGTCGCTCAAATGTGAGGAGTGGTCCACTTGATACACTCACAATCACGTGACACTCCAGGGTCTGGAAGGTGCTACTCATGTACTTTACCATTTTCAGCTTTGAGCACTTGCTGTGCGTGTGGAGCTCCAGAGCCACGATGCTCGCACTTCCTGCCCCAGCACAGCCTGGGAAAATCCCAGGCTGCACTGCAGAAGGAAGAAGCGGGGCTCTTGCGTGAGTGAGCAGCAGCTGCAGAGCTGAAGGAACTGGAACGCGAGAGCTTCTCGCTGGAGGCTGCTCGCGCGATCCCTGCATCCCAGCTCTGTGAAAAGGTGTGTTGCGGAAAGAGACCAAGAAATGGCTGTGTTGGGGGAACTGAGCTGAAAAAAAATGTGGGTTGGGGGTATTGGATGGGAGACAAGTTGTACCTCCATATTGTAGCTTTATCTTCCTATGCAGGATCTCAATCTTAGTCTATGTGTGGTGACAGAAGGAAAACTATATATGCTGATTCCACTCCTTCAACATATGCACTGACTACATAGATACCAAGGTGCTGTGATTAGATGTGCACTACTGGTGTCTGAGCTAATAGATATCCAGTTTCTCTTCCAAGGGTAAACTAAACACATGGAGAAGACTGTATGTTAAATTTTGCTATGATCTCTGTTCAGTGGTTGATGAAAATGTATTTGTGCAGAAAATATTCTGTATGGTTCAAAATCTCCTTGAGCATGTCTTTCCCTGAAGTGATTTCCATTACTAGGTAAAATTATTGTTGCTGTTGTGTGCCTTCAAGTCCTTTCCAACTTATGATGACACTTAAGAGAACCTATCACAAGGTTCTCTGGGGGCTGAGAGTGTGTGATGCACCCATCCAGTGGGTTTCCATGGCCATGTGGAGAATTGAATCCTGGTCCCCAAGGTCACAGTCCAATGCTCAAACCACTACAACATGCTAATGGTATTGCTAATGGTAAATTATACCACTATGATCATGCAATATATTATGTGTACTGAAATCCTAGTTTACATGGCATACTTATGGAACAATGAACCTGCACTACCCTGAACTGCATGTGTAACAACTAGCAAGCTTGTTTTATTTTGTGGTTTTGATGTTCATAAGGCTGCCTCTATGTGGTTATGTGGGAGGTGCACAATGGATCTCAATATTGAAAACTTCTAGATAACAAGCTGTCAGAGAAAAAGAGTGTGACCGAATTAAAGTAGTCAAATTGTTTGACAGAGACATGTTGCTCCAATAACAGTGTAATGAAAGAGAGTTGCGCTGGGTTTTCTAAGAACAAACAGGTGGGCAGAACAAGTGCAGGCCGTGACAGACAGCCTTTGCTTGAGCAGCAGACAAAAGTCCAGTGAACGCAGACACAATCCAAGCTGTTCTTTTGCCCAGAGAGAATGCTAATTATACTGCCTTGTTGTTTCATAGAGTAAAGTACAGCCTGTTCGTGGGAAATACTCTCCACTCTTCAAGATAGCCTCCCATTTAGTCACAAATTGGCAGCAGTGACACCAGCCTTTTTGTCTTCAGACTGACCCTAAAAATGTTTCAGCTGAAAGGGTCATGGCTTTGGATCTGGAAGGAAGAAGGAAAAAGCAAATTATATGGAGGCGTTCTTCTGTACCAGGACTCCCTGTTGTCCTCTGTTTCGTCTCAGATGCCCACCCATTTTGACCTTTTAGTTTAATCCGAAGAGTGGGTCTACCATATCTGGCTGAATAGAACCAATAGCAAATTACTGTTCCTCAAAGTATGAAGAAGGACAACTGTAAAATAATATATCCCTTGCCAAGCTCAGTTGATAGGTTGGTAAGATATTTTAAGTGATTACTAACATCAGAGGACACCTACTATTACCACCATTTTGTAGATAGAGATAATCTATTTCTGATCCATATTGATTTGATTGATTCATATATCCTCTTAATTGTTCTACAAATCTCCTCTTAGAAAAGTACAATTCCTGAATATTAATTCATGCATCCTATTGTTTGGTTTATTTGCTTAAAAAAAAGCACAAGATTCATATTTAAACATGTAAATTCTGTTCTGTTTACAGATCCCTGGATAGTCTTATTTCTGGTCCACAGGCATTTAGCATGTGCTAAAGTTGATTCAGCCCCCCCCTCACTTTTTTTTTTTACTTTGTTTTACTTTCTTTAAATCTGCATGAAAATTCACACTGAGATATGTACTTAAATTTGTTATTTCTGCACCTATTTTCAACCAAAATCACATTTCAAAATTTATCTTCTTTCAAAGTCCAGTTCCTAAATCTATTTTTTGCTTAAAATAGATATATTTGTATACATTTTGATGTGCTTTTTGAACTAGGAACTGAATAATAAAACACAGAAAAGTGGGAAACCCAAAGGAAGCTCATTTGGTTCATTCTTATAGGAAACTGCAGTGTGTAACCAGATGAATAGAGATGTCCAAAGTAGGGAAGGATGATGGCAGTAAAGAGAGATTGGGAGGGATTTTGCTTCAGGAGAAACAGAGCTGGCCTACGACACTTTCCTGTCTGAGGCAAAGGACAAGATGGCACCCCTCCATTTTACATAGAGAAGCCAAGTGGAATAGCAGCTGAATCTTCAAAGAATCCTCAAAGGCCCCTCCCTAAACTATAAACCCCAGGATTCTATAGGATGTTGAAAGTAGAATAATAGCACTATAACAGTCTAGTGCGGAAATGGCCTGAGGCAATCGCCTTGCTCTGCCTAATGGTAAGGCTGGCTTTGGGAGAAGCCTACATAAGCATACATATTTGTTTCTCACACGTATCATTCAAACCCTAAATTTCAAAGCTGCATTCTTTTTAACACAATTGAACAGGACCTTAAAGAGAGGGCAGAACAAAATTAGCATTAAACAATGTTTAACAGTAAGTAAATATGAGTCATTTTAAGAAGCTCACTATTTTGAAGGGTTTGCCGTTATGATATTTATATCGTTTTCCTTATACAACTGGAGCCACTAGAAAGCAATAAAATCTATGAGTAATGAGGTAAATGAAGATGCAAGAAGACAGTTTCAACTGGTTTCTGTTTGATTTGATATTCCTCGTTGCGACCAAGAAAAATAGAAGAAAATCGTCCAAATTGATTCATTTCACTGTGAGAGCAGTTGAGATTTAGAATCCTGTCTCACATAATTATTCTCAATAATCAGCACCACATGGCTTCTGGAGTACAACTCAGACAGCTTCAACTGATGCTTAAATGAAAGGCCTCACACACTGGGAAAAGGTACCACAGCAATGGGAGAATCATTCCTGTTGTGCTGACAGGGATACCCCAGGTTTATGCGGCAGTAACAAGAGCGGCAGAGAGATCCACGCTCCCCCATCCCCAACCCCACACAGTCCATCAGCCTCCTGGTGGCAGGTTGCATGTCAGAATTATTGGCATGTTTCTATTGTTATAATACAAACCCTAACCACACTCGTAGTCTTGGTCCATAGACTTTATTGCCTTGACTAATGAGTCATATCTGAGCAGCCAAATGGGACTGCATTTTATAACAAAAGAGAATTTTCTCCTCTACTTACAATAGCATGAACAAGCTTCCTGGTACTGGATTCCCTCTCATAGTGAAATCATCATTCTTCCTGCTTCTGATATTTAGGTTTATATCAGTGCCATCACTTTTAGAACCCAAATGGAACTATCCAGGGATAAGAAGGAGGTACCAGTAAGCCTGGGTGAACCTCAGAAAGAGTTAGGGGGGAAGAGTTAGGGGGGGAAATCTTAAATGGTGGGTGGCATCTTCTTAATAGACCAATGTGGAGTCAACATGCTCAATGGGCATGGAATGTAGGTTGGTAGGGGAAGGGGACAGCAAACAGAGGCGTGGAGGAAGATTAAAGAAACAGATGGCAGGAGCTTTGAAGAGAAGAACACAGTTGTATGTCAGTCGTAGGGAGCATATAACTCCCTTATTAAAACTGCTTCACTGACTACTGGTTTGTTTCTGGGCACAACTGAAAATGCTGGTCATGGCTTATAAATCTTATACAGCTCAGGTCCAGACTATCTGAAAGATCGTATCTCCCCATATGAACCTGTCAGCAGAGGGGGATCTGGGGTGTGGAAACTGGGGCACATGCCCCAGGTGCCAATGTCAGGTGGGCACAAAACAGAGGAACCCCCCTACCTGGTCTCCCCACCACCACTCACCCCTTTCCCACCCATTGCTCAGCCCTTCCGACCACTGTTTGCCCCTTCCCCACCCCCACCACTTGCCCCACCCCACCCAGTGGCACTCACCTTCCCCCACCTGCTGCTCTCCCCACTGCTGGTTGGCCCACCCTGTTGCCCTGGATGTTGTTGAGCCTTGGTATGCCACTGCCTGCCAGAATCCTAATATCTACAGGGATTTTTCTTGGTCCCACCATTGTCACAGCCTTACTTGAGGAGGACACAAGACAGAGCCTTCTCAGTGGCTGCTCCCACTCTCAAAAACTCCCTTCCACAGGAGACCAGGCTGGCCTCCTCCCTATTTACCTTTTACCCTTTTTGTTTAAGCAAATTTTAATGGGTAAGTATGGGAGCATCTTGTAAGGATGTTTTATTTATCTTTTTAAACTTTTGTATATTTTTTAAATGATTTTATATTGTTTTATGTGGCAATTTTAATTGTTTTTAAATTTTATAGTGAAAGTTTTTCAATGGACTCTCTTTGGGAGCCACCTTGGGTCCCACTCTGGGAGAAAGGTTGCATAAAAATAAAAAGAAATAAATAAAGTAAGTAAGTTTTGGCTTCATCTCTGGCAATTACATGCTGACTGGCTGCTTCTTACAGATGTTAGCTGAACTTGTTTTGAAATTCATTAAAATATTTATATTCTGCCTCTGGAGCCCAAAGTTTTGTAGAATGCAGCTCACAGTAACTGTTATTATAACAAACCATACATTGCTCGTACATTACTGGTACTGTTGTTGCTTTTAAAGCATTATTTCAATAATGAAATTTGTTGAATAAAAACCAATAAAAAGTCTTGAAGCACTTAAAGCCTAAGAAGTTGTACTTGGCATAATATTCCATTAACTATGCCCTACTTCAGATGCATGTTGTCTTGCCTGTTATTACAAACTTTCTTGGGAGAGAGGGTAAATAGATAGGTTATGCAATTAGTAGGATTCAGCACCTTAGATAGCTTGTTCAAAGTTCACATTAAAACCCAGAATGAATTCAGATGGAAGCCATCAGCTGCCCTTGTTTGTATCCTTAAGGGATGGCACAAGTGGAAGAGAACAGCGATTCTATGGATATCTTAAATGGAGAGCTGTGGCTACATTGCATCACTCACAATGGGATATTTTTTCTGAGAGAA
This sequence comes from Ctenosaura bakeri, assembly GCA_948474755.1. NCBI lineage: Eukaryota > Metazoa > Chordata > Lepidosauria > Squamata > Iguanidae > Ctenosaura > Ctenosaura bakeri. The sequence continues at coordinate 35,177 of CAOLHI010003336.1, forward strand.
AATAAATCAAATCTTCAGGTGAATTAATTGTACATGGCTTTGTTTACTTCTGTAGGAAACCAAGGGCAAGCCTATAGTAGTGTTGACATCAGATAATCTCTGTGAGAAACAGATGAGTTATTGGAAGCAGGGGTGGGGGGAGAGATTTTCTGACATGAATTGCTGCCCTAAAGGAGCCTGGCCACCAGGTTCTTTCACATAAAGCACTAAACAGTTACCAGATGAGCCATAAAAATAACTTCCCAGAACAGATCACTTGCAGCAGGCTGAAGGCAGTATGTTTTCAGATTGAAGGGCTGCAGATTGAAAGCTCTCCCACACTGTTGAGTTGTCCTGCTTATAAGGAGACAGGATCTTGCTCCCTGGAATAGCCTCAAATCAACAAAACAAACTTTGGAATTTCTAGTAGCCAAAGACTGAAGAATCAGCTTTATATACTGTTACAGTGGAGTGTGTGCACTTCAAAGATTTCTTTTTCTCAGAACATGTGGTGGATTGTTTTAATGATGAGTGACTGTTCAGATCTTTCTTTATAAGAAAGAGTATGCCATAATAAATTTGTTACTTCAAGATGTCACCATCTTCTTTGTTGTATAAAGCATAACATTCTGTATCATATTATTTTTTTTTTTGTTACAACAGATATTGTGAACTATTAAATTCTATCTGAGCCAAGCAGGGGGGTCCACAGATCCTGCAATGATATAAAAGGAGACACACTTCAAAATGAACAGGCCTAAAAGAAAGTTAACAGCACAGTCTTTAGAAGTAAGTCCCTCTGAAACCCATGAAGCTTACACCACTGGTTTAGCTCAAACAAGCCTGATCCAATACTTTTTTGCTACCTGAGGCAAAGGACAATATGATGTGCCTCCCTGTTTCATGAACAAAAGCAGACCAGACCAACAGTTGAATCTTGCTACACTTCCGCACTAGACTGTTATAGTGTTATTATTCCATTTTCAACATCCTATGGAATTCTGGAGTTTGCAGTATGGGGAGGGGCAAAACTGCAAACCCCAGGATTCTACAGGATGTTGAAAGTGGAATAATAGCACTATAACAGTCTAGTGGGGAAATGCCTTAGTTCAGCACTGGCAACAAGCTGGAACGTGTCCAGAGGAGGGTGACCAAAATGGTGAAGGGTCTGGAAGCCATGCCCTATGAAGAACGCCTTAGGGAGCTGGGTATGTTTAGTCTGCAGAAGAGAAGGTTAAGAGGGGGCATGATAGCCATGTTTAAATATTTGAAGGGATGTCATGTTGAGGAGGGAGTGGGCTTGTTCTCTACTGCTCCAGAGACTAGGACTAGGAATGGATTTAAGTGCACTGTCTGCACTATTCAGTGAACTTCCTGATGGTCAAAGCTGTCCAGCAGTGGAATATGCTGCCTCGGAATGTAGTGGAGTCTCCTTCTTTGGAGGTTTTTAAGCAGAGGCTGGATGGCCATCTGTTGGGAACACTTTGATATGTGTTCCTGCATGGCAGGGGGTTGGACTCAATGGCCCCTGGGGTCTCTTCCAACTCTATGATTCTATGATTTATTGTGCCTGAAAGCAGAAGCCAAGCTGGGATGGGAGGGAGGGAATGCAAGACATGAGGCATCCAAACTCTACCTGCTCTGCCCCTCCTTAAGGCAGTTACTTCACTTCGCTGAATAGTGCAGACAGTGCTGAGCCCAAGACAATTCTCACAGGTAAAAGTCATTGAGTGAGTAATATACAATGACTTAGTTCAAAGGGCATTCACCTGCAGAGGATTAATTTACAATTTCAGTGATTTACTGTGGGATTAACTTAGAACAGCCAGCCAGTGTGGTGTAGTAGTCTGAGCATTGGACCACAAGCCTGGAAACAAGGGTTCAGTTCTCTGGCCATAGAAAGACACTCAGGGACCTTGAGTGTGCCACACACTCTCAGCCCCAGAAAATCTCATGATAGAGTTGTCTTAGGGTAGCCATAAGTCAGAAATGACTTGAGGGCACACAACAACAACAACAACAACTTAGAACAAAGGTAAGAAAGAACAGCTTTTATAGCAAATGCTTTTTGAAATTATTATCCTCACCTTGAATATTTGAATGAAGGAGATGGGAACCTAATATGAAGGTATCTTGGTCTGCCACTTCTGGAATTATGTCGTGAATTTAACATATTCATTTAATATTTTTAATAGGAAGTTTATGAATGTGAAGTATCTATGCCATTGAGATTTTGTAGAGCAGTTGCACATTAGCCCTTTCAAATGTTTGAAAAATGTTAACTGCGTGTTTCCCAAATATTTATAAAACTCATCTTCATTCATTAATATAAGATAAATGTTGGAGATGGTTCAATATATTTTACAGTTTAATTAAAAAAGAATTAGAAAACAGTGGAAAGGAAATAGACAAGTCATGGCATGTAATTTAATTTTGGATTTGATTGATCACATACACTCTTGCATTACAAAAGTTCTCAATTTGTCTACAGTAGAGAATTGGAGAAATTCACCATTCATATAGATGTGGGCATTGCTTTAACACCATGCAGTATCTGAAAGGCTTGTAATCCTTGCAGAGATTTCTCATCTTCATTTTAGGGAGATTTCAGGTGCAGGCATTTGTCATAAACTAAAATGGAGATTTAACATAAGCATGAGAGTTAATTTTTACCTCTAATATAAATGCAACTGCATTTTTTTTAATCTATTAGCAATTAACTGAACACAACAACTCTTTTCTACTAACTTTCCTATCTTTGCTTTTTGACTGTAGTTTCCAGAATCCCCCAGTGAGCACCAGCACTGGTCATGCTGGCTGGGGATTGTTATAGCTGTCCTCTAAAAAAGTAACTCTTGAAAGCTCTTATATAGTGAACATTGGATTCCAGCACTTAGTTCCTGGATGTGCATTCATGTTCTTGGATATGGCAATTCACATTCCTCCCTACAATATTTACAGGTTTGCTATGAAATTATTCTGCATGGTTCATGCCCAGGAACAAACTGCAGAGTGAATCATAGCAAGGCTTGACCCCAATCACCTAACCCAGCTTACATCTCCAGTTCCTTTTGCTGCTGATACTGGAGGACAGACCCCTATATAACATACCATGCTCATCTTTTTCAAAAAGAAAGGTCTTTCCCAGGTGACCAGTCTTCAGTAAAAAATAGTCACAACGTTTCTCCATTTCACCTGCAGTTGGATGAACCATATGGCTTATCTGCAGTGTTTGCTGTGCGTTTTGGTGGCCACCAAGATGCCAGTGTCATAATGGGGATTGCCTGGATTAGTGCCTCAACTGTCCAAACAGACTGTTTCCCCATTCATGGACTGAACTGGTGGCAGGAACAGAGACTGGAAATTCTTTGTCGTATTTAATTTCCCAGAATCCCCCAGAGCATTGCAAGTCCACAATAGCATTAGGACAACAAAGACTGAGGTATGGAACCATGGGTAAGAGTGGCAAGGAGGAGTTCAGACTGGGAGAGTCATGTCAGTACCACCTCTGGTTAAGCAGGACTTAGCTTGTATCTCTTTCAGCAGAAAGGTTGCACTTAATTGTGAGGAAATCCTGCTCTGTCCCCAGTTCCCCTGAGCCCTGCACAGAAGCTTATTTTGCTCCAGGGAAACTAGTTGCAACTGAAGTGGAAGTGATGCTAAGCTCTTCTGCTCTTCCCCAGCAGAAGTTTAAATAAACCAAAAATAATATCCTCTTGGTAAGATAAATTGTGCTTTTGCTTCAGAGGCCAGGCCAAGCCAGTCAAGCAACACTTTCAAATACAGGGCAAGGTGCCATTAAGTGCCTACTATCGCTCCTGAGCATCTTCCTTTTCTGTGAAATGTGTCTCTGCACTCTGGAGATATGCCGGAAAATATTTTGTAAAGAGCACTCAGGTCCTGATTGGGAAACAAGTCAAGCTGTTGCCTGACTGCTGGCACATAGACTCTCTATTGCAGCTACCTTTCTAGTTGAAAAAAGCAGCAACCCAAATGATCTAGATGCTAAAGAAAGTTTGTAATATTTGGTGCCTTTTAGCATAGAGTGGGATGTGGAAGGCATGGTCTGTGGTTCACATGCAGCCATGAACTCTACTTCTACAGCTCCCAAAGCTCTCACCTACCATCCAGACCCTTGAGCACCCCATTTTTAAAAAAATGGTGTAAAACAATTTCAAAACATCCATAAATATTTATGGGTCTGCTCTTCTCCGCTCCTCAGAACACCCCACAAAATCTATTTCTGGTGACTGCAACTGGTGACTGCAAACAATGCAGTGTTACTTCCAGGGCATCTGGATGCATGGATGTGACTTGTGGGGGGCTGGGAAGAAATTCTGCCCTCATCCTCCATGCAGTCACTTGCCTCAGCTTGGACTATGGCAGGGAGACTTGAGGGAGATGATAAAATTATGTATGGACAATTGGGACCAGATGGACCAAATGGTTTATCAGCATGTTAGTATAAAAGTTTTGCAGAGCAGTTATTTTTGCCATTACAAAGATGAATGAATTCTATTCTATTGATAAAAAATAAATAAATCCAGAGACTTAGCAAGAGGTAACAATAGTGTTAATACCAAAAGAAGGAAAGGACAAACAATGACAAAGAATTACAGACCCATTTCATTGTTGAATAATGAATACAAAATTTGTGCAACAATCTTAGCAGAAAGATTAAAAAAGATTTTTACAAGAATTTATTCATAAAGATCAAATGGAATTTTTATTGAAAAGACTAGATGTGTTTTGGTTATTAAGCATGACGAGAAACAGACAGTGTTAATTTTTTATACTTGGAGAAAGCTTTTAACAATCTAGATTAGGATTGTTTTTTATCCAGAGTCTTGGAGAAGATGAGCTTTGGGGATAACTTGGATTAAGGCAATTTATAAGGAGCAACATGCATGAATATTGATTAATGAAGAGTTAAGCAAACCATGAGATAATCAAAAAAGAAACCAGACAAATTGTCTATTTTCACCTCTGCTGTTTATTTTGGCTTTGGAAGTTTTGAATAGACGAATAAGACACGGTGAGAGAATTGGAGGAAAAAAAATAAAAAGAAGTGTAAAAATTGAGAGCATTTGATGATAATTGGTGATTTTTTAAAGAAGATCCTATTGAATGTATAGATTTGTTATTAGAAAGATTAAAAGAATTTGGGGATATGGTGAGATTTAAGCTAAATAAGCAAACATCCCAAAAATATTGATGAAATATATGAGAAAACGGGAACAAAGACTTTTGATGGATCAGTCAGGTTTTAAAATGGAGAAAAAAGGAAAGTGTTTTGGTATCACCATGACAAACAATTGTATGTTATTAAAATAAATGATATTAAACATGGGATGAGATTTAAAAAAAGGACTTGCAAAAATGGGCAAATGTTAAATTATCATTATTGGGTACAATTTCTGTTATTAAAATGAATGTATTGCCGGAGATGTTGTTTGCATTTCAAACAATTCTGATTTTGACTAATAATTTTTATTCAAACAATGGCAGAGATCTATTAAAGTTCATATGGCAAGGGAAGAAGCCTACAATAAGATATAAAATTTTGCAAGATGCTAAACAAAGAGGAGGACTGATACATGTTATGATCTGAAAGAGAACTTTTACAAGATGATGTACCATTGGTGTTTGACACCAGAAAGGCTGGCCAAAATGCATAAAGATGCAACAAACAGATACTGAAAATGTGATCAAGAAATGGAAATACACATCATACTATAAAAAAACATTGAAAGCAAATGTTCTAATGAAAACAGAATTGTATTTGTTGGGACTAGTAGAACAAGAAACGTGGCAAGATACTGCGATACATGACAACCACAGCAAGATTGTTATAGGCTCAGACATAGAAGATTACAAAGATCCCATCAAGAGCTGACTGGCTAGTGAAGCTAGTGGACTTGGCTGAAATATACAAACTAACTATATTGATCAAGAAAAAAAACCCTGTGGAGGTCTTTGTTGAAGATTGGATCCATTAATACATTTTTTCAATATAATGAGTATAATATGTTGACTGTAGGATTTAGTGACTAGTAGTTTGAGAAGAGTAGTATTGAAAGTATTAGGCTGATATTAGTACTTAGAGAAGATTTTCTTTTTTAATAGCAGATTTTTAATCTACATTGGGAATGCTGGACAACATTCTTTTAAATTTCTTTAGAGTCCTCATAAGTTGTTTTTGTTTTTTTAAGATTTAGTTATTATCTGTATCCTTTTTCATTTTTAAGTGTTTATTTTTTTGGAACTTAGTAGATCATAATCAGATGCCTTTATGTCTTTATTTGTTTAGTTTTATTGTTATGTTTAAAGTTTTAATGAAAAGATATAAAAATTATGCGTGGAAAAGCTGGATAGTGTGAAAGTTCTTCCTCTGTCACAGTACAAGAATCTGGGAGCCTTCAATAAAGCTAAACAAAAGGACATTCAGAAACTATAAAAGAATTATATTTCCCCCCACCTATTGCATGGAAACCATAATAGGACAAAGCAATGAGCACCAACTGGGATGTCTTCAAAAGATAAATTAATGGGGAATGGAGCTGTCCATAATTACTAGTTAGAAGGACTGCAGATCATATCTAGTATCAGAAAAGTTATGGCACTGTATTTTAGTTGCTGGACAGCATGTGCCAGGTAAGTGCTTTTACACTCATATTCAGGTTATGTGCCCTTTCCAACTGCTGTGTGAACAGAATGCTGCACTAGAAAAGCCTTTAGTCTTGTTCAGCAGGCTTCTTTTTAGAGTCTTATAACCACTGCTAGGTGGGCATGTTTTTTGAAAAAGGAATGAAAATACGCAAGGAAGAGATCAGATCTTCCTAAATCTTTGGGATATATGCCTAACTGGTTAATGTGGTGATTCATTAAAAAAAACACAGATATTTATCTCTTATTCAGCTTACTTGCTGAAGTGGATGAGTGAACTTTGTGTAGCTGGATGTGTTAAAGTAGTTAAAATATAACATAGGTGGGAAAGGGTTCAGTACCATCTCCTTGGCTCTCCATGTGTAAATTATTAGTTTGTAGAAGACCATTAATGCAAGCTCTGGTCTTACCAGAATTAATTGGAAATATGGAGCAGAAGGATGACCACCAGATTCCAAATAAACAATTTAAGAACAAAAGCAGCTCATTGTGCTAGTGGACATAAACCTTAATCTAACACAATGTTGCATACTGATAGGTTAGGTTAAACTCATGTTTACCCATGCTTGACACCTTTGTCAGAGTGAGAGACACTCTTTCAGAGTCTTTATGCTTCTGAAATTCTGCCCTGAACAAGGTCCCCACTTCATTTTAACAGCAGAAGAGTCCTCTCTAGTTTTTGAAAGGTACCTGAGCAAGACATTAAGCCTGCTGTAGGATCTACCTAGTTCCTCCTGACTTCCACCGGATGCCCGCTTGCCAGGAAGAGAGTCAGTGGGCGTACTAGCAAGTTAGGTATTAGCAATAGCTCATTAAATTTGTTGCTGGTGTGAGACGTCTTTTTGTCCCAAAATGAAGGATAAGAGAGAGCACCCTTACCTTTTCATTCCACGTTAGGGCCTTTCTGCCCTACACTATTATATTGCTATTATTCCACTTTCAACATCCTATGGAATCCTGGAGTTTGCGGTTTGGGAGGTGCATTTAGAATTCTCAGTCATAAAACTCTTTGGCCTCCGTAAACTACAAACCCCAGAATTCCACCGGATGTTGAAAGTGGAATAATAGCACTGTGACAGTGTGGTACAGAATGGCTCTTAGTGTTGCCAGGTTTTCAAAATAGCAGTAAGAGTTTGACAAAATAAATGACATGCAAGGTTGACAATCAGAAGGTAGTTATTAGTTATTGTGTTCTACCTAAATGCCAAATGAAAGTATTGATTTCAGTTAACCTAGACATGTGTTTCTCTGTAAAATCAACATATTATCCTCATTCATAACTACACAACACACACAGTTCTCTCTTTATCAAAGGCCCATGCCCAAAATATGATTTTTTTAAAGCATTTGGCTCAGTCTATATAAAAGGAGAAACTTTCTGACCCTCCGAAAAGGGACATCCCTTATAATAAGGGACACCTGGCAACAGAATTCCATATAAAAAGGCTGTCTGGAGTGATTATTGAATTTTATTTCAGCAATATGTAGAGCACCCTCCACCAATACCTGAAGCAACAGGCCAATCAGGGTCTCGAGGTGTGTGGTCTGTATAGGTTTTCCCTAAAACTCAGGAGTGGGAAAGACATTTCCTGCAACACATTGGTGACAAGGGAAACATTTCCTTATGATCATGAACTTAATCAATCCTTCTCATTTCCATAGACTTATTATAATTTAGTTACTCTTTCTCCTGTTATTTTTATGGTAATGTGTTTATTCGGTCTTCAAAAAAATGAGGCATCAAAACCAGCCTCAAATGTAAAACTCTTACCCTGTACAACACACTCTTGGCTAATTTGGTGAGGTTTAAAACATTTTTTCCCCTCTTTCTTAATAACAATGGTTTCCTATGAACTGTGGACTCCAAGGGGAAAGATGTAGAAGGCAGGCAAAGGGATACTCTTACAGTTACACCTTGCTTATCAGAGAATAAAAGATATTTAAAACTTGTTCAGAGCAGGTCTGCTATTGTAAATGAAATGATGTTAAATATAATCATAGTACATGGTAGGGTCCAGTATTTGCAATCCATTCTCCATAATAAAGAAACATAACATAACTTAGCCACACAGTAAAATCCAAAATCCACAAAAGAGTGATACCTTTATTGGCCAACCAATATGCACAAAACACATCATGCAAGCTTTTCAAGATCCATTGGTTTCTTTGTCAGGCAAAAAATGCTTATAAAAATCATACATAAGAAAAGAAAAATGATGGTGTTGGAATCACAGGGCTACATTTTATCTCCAGTGTTGTTTGTGTTGTTCAGTTGGTTTGGAGGCATTTCATTGCAGGCAGAGGCCACTCTCCTCTTGGCTGTGTGGGAATGAAGATGAAGGACAACAAAATTTAAACTCTATTAGGCCCTTTCCGCATGAGGCAGTTAAAATGGGCCAAGGCACCCTGGCATGGAGGTTGTCCGCACCTTGGATAGGACTAGGTGCAGACTATTTAACTTAATAAACTGAATTACTTTGAAAATGCCAATAAACCAGGTAAATGGCTTGCTTAGAAATTAAGAAAAAGTAGAGAGAAAAAGCAAATATTACAATTGAAATCAGCAGGTAAAATGTACACAAATCAAGACTTTATTAAAGAGATATTCTACAAATATTATACAGATTTATATAAAGAGAATAAAAAAGAAAAAGAGGAAGAATCAACCTTGCATTCATATTTAGAGCAGCAGATCAAAACAAGTTTAACACAAGATCAAAAACAAATGTTAAACCAATCAATTACAAAAGAAGAAATCTCTGTTGCCATTAAGAATTTAAAAAATGCAAAAGCACCAGGACCAGATGGGTATACAGTGAAATATTTCAAAATTTTTGTGGGCAAGTTACTTCAACCACTGTATGAGACATTTAATCAAATATTAAAAGAGGGAGTACCCCAAACTTGGACTGAAGCGAACATTGCATTAATCCCAAAGGAGGGAAGAGACTTAACATCACCTAGCAATTATAGACCCATCTCATTACTAAACACCGATTATAAAATATTTGCCAGTATGCTAGCAGCTAGATTGAAGAAGGTCATGCAAAACATCATACATGAAGATAAAAACGGGTTTATGCCAGAAAGATTTTTGAGAAATGATGTAAGAACTGTGATAAATAGAATATTTTGAAAGATATAATGACAAGGAACTCACCATGATTTTCTTAGATGCTGAAAAAGCATTTGATAAGATGAGATGGAAGTTTATGACAACAGTCCTGGAAAAAATGCAATTAGGTGCCAATTTTGTGAAATGGATACAAGAAATATATTTACATCAAACAGCTAGAGTGATAGTTAATAGGGAAAGAACAAGAAAAATAAAAATAGAAAAAGGAACCAGACAGGGGTGCCCTCTCTCACCTCTTTTGTTCATCCTAGTGCTGGAAATACTTAATAACAGGATTAGAGTGGATCCAGATATAAAAGGCATTAAAATTAAAGATCAAATATATAAACTTCAGGCATATGCTGATGATTTGGTGGTATTTTTACAAGACCCGCTAGAAGGTATAGATAAACTACTTAAGATCATTGATGAATTTGGGGGAAAATCAGGATTTAGAATTAACAAAGAAAAAAACAGGAATTATAACAAAAAATATCTATATGAAGAAAGAAGAACAACTAATTAAAAAGTCCTAATTTCAGATTCAAAAGAAAATCAAATATCTCAGCATATGGATTACCAAAAAGAACACAGAATTGTTTAACAATAATTATAAAAAGGTTTGGACAGAGACAAAAAAGGATCTACAGAATTGGAGCAAATTGCATTTATCATTACTAGGAAGAATAGCAGTGGTAAAGACGAATGTTCGACCCAAAATGAACTTTCTATTCCAAAATATACCTATAATTCAGAATGACAAACCATTTAAATTGTGGCAGAGGGAGATTACAAATTACATTTGGCAAGGTAAAAAGTCGAGAATTGCGTGGAGGTATCTGATAGATTGGAAAGAAAGAGGCAGGTGCAGCCTTCCCGATCTTAAATTATATTATCACGCGGCAAGTCTAAGTTGGATTATAGAATGGATCAAACTAAAAAATGTAAGAACATTAAAGCTAGAAGGGGCAGACAACAGGATGGGCTGGCATGCCTACTTGTGGTATGGTAAATCCAACATTGATAAAGAATTCACAAATCACTTTCTAAGAGGATCACTACTGAAGGCATGGATACAGATAAAGAAGAAACTATATAATAGAATTCCAACATGGATATCACCACAAGAAGAGTTTCAACGAAGATGGGCAGGGACACAAATGGATTGGTTAACATATAAAGATCTGTTGGAAAGTACAATGGAATCCTCAGCCCCCCCCCCGAGATAAAATCCAGGGGAAAATTAGAAAAGATAGGATATAAGTTGGCTTGGCTACCGTATAGACAATTATATGAAAGGTTCAAAATAGATGTTAAACTAGAAGCATTTGACATAAGATAGATAAAAAACGAATTTGAAAAAATCATATTTGATCAATCAGACCATATTACAGCCAAATTATATGGATATTTGTTAGGGTATAAGCTAGAGGACCAAACAGTCAAAGAAACCATGATATCTTGGGCGAAGATGACAGGCCAGGTGATCAAATTGGATCAATGGGAGACAGCATGGAAATTGACACAAAAATTTACAGTAGCCCAAGATCTTAAAGAAAACTATATAAAGATGTTTTATAAGTGGTATTTGACACCGGTTAAAATTCAAAAAATGTACCACACATCACAGAATCAATGTTGGAGATGTCAGGAGAAAGCCGGGTCATTTATGCGTATGTGGTGGAAATGTACAAAAATCAGTAGTTTTTGGAAAGAGGTGAATAAAACATTTGATGGAAATATTTAAAACTCAAATTTCTTTAAAACCGGAGATAAACCTATTAAATATGGTTCAAATGATAGACTCCAAAATTTTCAAGAAATATTGGAGGATCCTTTTATACCTCATTACAGCCGCTAGAATCCTTATAGCTAAAGGATGGAAAAATAAAGATCCTCCATCCATAGAGCAATGGATGGTTAAAATAATAGAAATGAAAGAAAATGACCAGCTTATTATAAAAGTTAAAGAGAAATCTGACGAGGTTCTGCGAGAATGGGACCTGGTAACAAAGTTCCTAAGTAGCAAATGGAGTTTGGCACATATAGAGTATATATAATATCTAATAGGAATGGTATTATAATACAGAGAAAAGCAAAGAAAATTATAATGAAGGGAAGTACAAAAAACAGACTGAATCCTTTAATTTATTGGACAACAAGGATATGGGTTTAGATTTATGGGAGTTTTTTTATTTGTTTGTTTGTTTTTTGTTTTGGTTTTAGTTTTAGAGAAATTAATTCTTTTTTTGAGGTTTTGGAATATTCAAAATAGGAGCAAGAATCCTTCAAACATTCAGACCAAATTATGGAAAATATATATAAACAAGTAAATGTAATGTAATTGATGTTCAAAGATGTAGTATTTGATGTATAGAATGGAAGCTATTGTTTATTATGATTTATATTCATTTATTATGACTTATACTTTAATAAAAATAATGGGGAAAAAATGGGCCAAGGCATCCTGGCATGGAGGTTGTCCGCACCTTGGATCGGACTAGGTGCGGACTATTTAACTTAGTTCCGCACCTCAGTCTGATCCAACCTGCCCCCAAGTGGTCCTCCATCGTGCTAAGTAAAGACCAGAAAAAACAGGTCTTTACATTTTCTGGAACGTGCCATTGTGTTCCTACTTACCTGTGCAGATGTGCAGGCTCGCACCAATGCGAGCCTGCGATCAGCGGAGGGCGGGCTGTGGCCGTGACCAGTCTCAGTGGTTGGTCCACTTCCACAAAGACACTGGAAGCCACCATTTTGAGCTGGAGCAGGGTGGATCTACAGACCTCGTACTGCTCCGGTTCGCCCTGCACCAATGGAGGAGCCCTGCAGAAGGGCTCAAGGGACAGTGTGCGTTACTTCGGAACCAAGAAGAGCTGGTAAGTAACAGCACAGAGCGATTCACTTGCCTCATGTGGAAAGGGCCTTAGTAGAAGTAAAGTAATTCCTCTTGGGATCCTTTTCAACCAAGAAAGGTATCATTCTTTTGTGGATTGTGGGTTTTGTTTTATTTTGCTGTGTGGCCAACATGGCTACCCCTGTATATGTTTCTCAGGCAGACAGTGTGTTCCAAGACAGTGTGTTCAAGTTCATCTTGAAACAATTATTGTAAAATGTAGGTGTCCTGGGGATGTAGGGAAAAATGGGAAGTACATTTCCCGTATGTCTCTGTGCCTAGGACTTTATTTCTTTTATTTCTGGCTATGCTTCCTCAGCCTGGTAAGTTGTATGAAGGGACAGCAGTGGTGGTAATGTTGTAGTAAATGCAGTCATGGAATGTTTAGGAAGTGTTATGGCAGAGACCAAGAGACTGAGGCCATGGCACATGATAGCCATGATGTTGGCCTATGGTCAGGACAAAGGAAATGCATCACCTTGGACCCAATCCATGCTCAAATTAATGTTTCATATGGCCCATAGGTTTGAGGAGTAGTGGTCCCCCCCCCCCAAAAAGGAACATATCCAAGCTCTGGATCAAACAACTTATTAAAAGAAAATAATCTCACTTCTGTGTTCCAAGACTGCTAATTTCAGCCATTAGGAAAGGACATAATAATCCTTTCCTTATGTGTAATTCATCTCTTTCAGAAGTACAAAAGTAAACAGGATGATGATGGAGAGCTTTTGATTTGTATTGTATTCATGGTTGTTTAAACATTTCCTGTGAAATATTGGTATTAGATATTGACTGGAAGAGTTGTTTTTATTTAATCAGCTACATCAAACATGGCTTGAATTGCAGGGACCAAATAGTTGCTAGTACACTTTCCCTGCTTAGGAGAATGCTTTATAGGATGTTTGAAAACATTTCTCTGAAGTTTTCCTTGGGTTACTTATTTGGTGAATTTTCAAGCTGCTTGTTTAGCTTGAATGGTGATGAATTTTTGTATATGTTCCTCTCCAGGAAGGAGGCATGACTGAAGCAGCACAGGGTGAGTTTATCTGGCAAAAAAAAAAAAAAAAAGGATATTGATGGGAAGCTAATGGTTACCCCTGCAGGGGGAAAAGCCTTGTAACAGGAAGATGTTTACTTTCCAGCTCATTAGTCAAAGTGAGTCTGTTTTGTGATCAAGGTAATGGATCAGTTAAGATAACTGACTAGGAATTTGCTCCAAATTTCACACCAAAGCATCCTACTTTTTAAAAATCTGTCAAGTTTATCCTGTATTATTGACTCAGGGGAAGGTTTCACAGGGATTTCACATTATCAATGGTGTAAAACAAGAGAGGAAGACCTCCTCGGGGTAGTATTCTCCCTTGACCAATGGTCGCTGGCGACTTCCATGTCAATGGGCTGGGTAACCCATGCCGGGTGTTACTCAAGACTTTAGAGATACTATTCCAGATGCTGGATCTATTTTTTTTTTTGGGGGGGGAAGGATTTAGTGCCTTGGATAGCTCTTATAACTTCTGGAGTAACACTTGGACTGGCTTTACACCACCAACAACATGGAAGACACCAGCTACTATTGCACCTAACAGTTGTGTTGAGGACCATCTACTAGTAGTGGTAGCGGGGGTAAGACTATTTCACATACTCTTCCTCTTTTACAAACACTTTCAAATCTGGTCTATCTATCTATTTCTTTTTCTCTCTCTTTCTTCCCCTTTTTTGAAAAACCCTTCATCTCCCATTCTCTCTTCCCTCCTCCCCAAGTTTGCTCAATATCTGAACATGATTGTTATGTGTTAGTGAACAAAAGGGATACATTTGGTGGATCTGTGAAAAAAGAGATGGTGGTTAAATGGGACAGAAACCAATACAGTTCTTCTGCTAATGGAAGTACTTCTGTCATCAGAACTCAGAGGGAGCGAACCTTCTTCTCCAGACTCTAAAGACCTGCTCCAGAGAGTTGGTAAACTTTCCAGAACCTGCACAGAGTGCTGCAATGGGAAAGAGATGCAAATTCCATTTGAATATATGTGAATAGAGGGAGAATATTATACAATTGACCTTCCATGTCCACAGATTCTGTATCCATGGATTCAACCAACCATGCCTTGAAAATATTCCTAAAAAATAAAATTTAAAAAAGCAAGCTTCCATACATTTTGGTATCCATGGGGGGTCTTGGAACCAAACTCTAGTGGAGAGGGAGGGCCCACTGTAGAGGAATGTTCCTTTCTTCCCACAGTGAGGTGAAAACCACTGTCATTGTCTGTCACTGCATGGTAGGAATAAATAGTTTCCATCCCTAGTTCACAGGCACAACTTTGGTAAAGTGTATAACTGAGCTAGTGATGAGTGACAAGTTGCCCTTAACTTCACTCTTGTGTCTATACCATTTTGAGAGGTGTATAGCAAAACTCAAGGGGTGTGTGTTTTGGGGAGAGAAATGGGAAAAACAAAGAGTAGAATACAACTGTATTTTGAGGACAAGCAGTGTCATTCTGATCAGCTTAAATATACAAGATGGGGGGGCAGGTATAATGGACTGAGTGAAATGCAAGTGAAATGGTACAAGCCAAGATATAATTTGAGTTTCCTGGTGTTAAGAAGGAACATTATCAGGTCACTGAAAGTGTGGATAGCAACATTTTTGAATATATGCTCAGGGATAAATGGAAGCTGGCAATCTGGAGAAGTGGGAAATGCAAACAGCCCTAGGTGGTTTCCATGACAACAAGGTGGTGAATCCTATCTGGGTTTTAGCCCAGACCTGAAAGAAGCTGCCCAAGGTGTGGAATTCTATCTCTAAAAGATAGTTCACCACTCCAGTCACATAAGAGCAACCACCAATCACTACTACCAGGTTCAGCTCCCAACATCCCTAGTTAGGACTGGGTAATACTCTTAGCTGAAAATCCAGGGAGTGGCTTAGTCAAAGAACATGGGCAGAAAGGAAAAAAATAAATAAAATTTTGCAGATAAAGTTTTGAGAAGAACATTAGAATGCTTGGAAGATAGCAGTTGGTCTGATGGCAGGGTCAGTCCAAGACATTTCACTGCCTGAACCCACCCCATTCCTCCACATTCACCCAGGTCATGGCGTTGAGACTCCAAAGCCAGTCATGTGATTTTGGCATATAAGGCAGACAATTTCACAAGCATAGCTTCCTATCCCTTGCAGTAAAAACCCAATGATAGTAACAAATCCACAAACACCATTTGCTGCCTTTTCTATGGCATCCAAGATTTACTGCCTGAAGCAGCTGGTTCACCCAGCTTAATGGCATGGTCAGCCCTGTTTCATGTCCATATCAAATAGAAACAATAGAACATGTACCTTGTCAGCATTTCTACTATAGAGACCTATGTACTGATCTTATTTTGCCAACACTTCACAAATATCCAGGATGTTCAGAACAGTTATATGTTTCTTTGCTTCTTTCAGATATTAATCCTATCATAACTTAACAAAGTAGCTAAATTTTATGTATCAGCAACTAAAATTCATTGGGTGATGACTTGTACCATGGATTAGTATAATGATTGTCTAGTCGGGGTCTGTTAGGACTCATTGGGTTATCTGACAGATTGCTACCTATTTGTATCCTTTTATATATTTATAAGTATTTTTATTTGAATTTAATTGCTCTTATCCTGGTCTATGACCATAATAAAATAGCTATTTGTCTGTCTGTCCGTCTGTCCGTCCGTCTGTCTATCTGTCATGTGCATATCAGGATCAATGTTGGCAGAGCTGAGCTTGTGGCACCAATGAGCTGAGGTGGCTGAATCTGGTGCCCCAGAATGCTGAGCCATTCCCTCTTCCCCATTGGCATGGGCAAGTTGTCAAGCCCTATAACAATAACAGAGACAGAGCCGCCTATGTATGTAACTGCAGCTCCAGCCCTGACAAGGAACTGCTGCATGTGGCATTAATGACAAAAATTTTGGCTCAGTTCATTCTTGCACACGGAGCTGAGAAATTTCAAAGGTTCTTCACCCCCAGCTGGGTGAGCTTAGGAGAATTTTTGCAATTTTTTTCTGATTGTGGAATTTTTTTTTTCAATTAAATTCATCTGTGCAAAAATACTGTGTTTTGTGCAAAGTATCTTTTGAAGAAAATACAATATTTTGACAAAATACTTTTTTGTGCAAATGAACATTTTGGAAAAAATCTCAAAATGTGGAAGATCATTGCACAAAACCTTTCACAACATGCCAAGACATGACAAGACACTCTGTCTCATCAAAGACAACAAAATTGTCATTATTCTTTACATTCTAATGTTCCATGCTACTTCAAGTGTTTGATTAGCCTGTTCCCAGTTTAGCTCATATGGACTTCAGCCAATGTTTCACGATTCTGGGAAGCATGTCCTCTCAGCCACTGAGATCTGAAGGAAGGACTCACTATCTGAAGAGAGAAAGAGACAGGGGACACTTAGAGTCAAATCAATATTCCTAGAAAGTTGACAAGGAATGTATTATGTAAAGGACACACCAAACTCAAGTTCTGACCTGTGCTAATCAGACCAAGGAACTAAAAAACAAAACAAAAATCCAAGACTCACAGAAGACATATAAAAAGATGACCAACAGAAAGCGCAGAGTACAATTTAATATCATGCTAATTATTTAAAGTTATCATCATTTCCTGATGTTCCAGGGTCCTTGATGTGTCCCATTGGAGCAAAACTCAGTCCTAATTTTGATGAGCAGGGATGAAAAAGGAATTTACTGGATACCAACTTCCCTATGGAAATAACCATTTTATACCATCCATGTCCACAAACAAAATGGAACCCATCTTTCCTTAAAAAGTCAAACATATTCAGGGCTTTTGAACTATGTTGTTGTTGTTGTTGTTGTTGTTCAGATTGTTTCCAATTCATGGTAACCCTAAGGCAAACCTATCATGGAGCTTTCTGTGAACTGAGAATGTGTGACACACTCAAGGTCACCCAGGGGGTTTCCATGACTGAGTGGAGAATCAAACACTGGTCTCCAGGGTTTTAGTCCAAACCACTGCACTATGCTGGCTCTGTTGAGTCAGTTTAGAAGGGGAGAAAATCAATACCAAGCCAAGTATTTTTTAGAAAGGACATCATTAGAAATGTGTTATATTTGGAACCTGAATGCACAAACTCTCTTGTCAGTGCAAAAATCCATATAAAATGTGTACAAAAATTGTACATTTCTAAAACAACAACAACAACAATAATAATTCAGGCACAAATCACACACATTGACACACAAAAAGAATTTTTAAAAGAAAGAGGAAAAAGAAAAGTTTCACAATCCAATACGGAATAAGAAAGAATGTGAATGCCTCTGAGAAAATGAGAAACTCAGGGAGGAGGAGATTAGCAGGTTTCTACCTCCTTATCTGTGGGTACCTTTTAAACACTCAGTTTTTCACACTCACTTGTGCAAAACTCAGAGTTAATCACTGGAAAATTCCACTGATGCAAAGCATGAAGTGATTTTTCACATACGTCTGCAATACCCTCTGAACAAGAGGAGGGAAAAAACAGATAGTGACATATTCCAGGGTCCAGCTCCGGAGATTTGTATTGAGAAAAGGGTGATTAGAAGCCGCTTCAGTTGAGTACCTTGTGAGGTAGAGATAAAAACAAATCCCTCAAGGAAGGTCTCATTCCTGCTAAGTGTCTGTGTAAGATGCAAGGGCTCTTGTCTTCAACCACTCAATTGTAGGCTTACATTCACTGCAAGATGGCAGGGAGAGAAAACTATGGGTGCAACTCATGCCATAAAATTGCAGCCCCCTGCTTCACTTCACTTCACTTCTGCTGTTTCCTGGTAATAGAGAATGTTTCAGCCTGGACAGGATATGGGAATGAAGACATTTTGAGTGTCTATGTCTCTGGATATCCTATCAGCTGACACAACATCTAGCCCTAAATATATTCACCAGTGCCAGTCCCAGTAGCCAGGATGGTTGAACTTGATGGTTTTTGCGGTTTTTGACATGTCCCAAACTGCTAATTAAGTATGTAAAGTTAGTTTCAATTCACAGACTTTCCCACCGCCCCTATAATTTAAACCCATAATTTTTTCTACCCACAGATGATTCACTTTTAAAAAGAAAAGCATGGTTTCCTTATATACTTGGATTAGGAAAGCACCCACAAGATGCTGATTGACAATGTTCATTGCGTCTCATTTTTTGCTCCTTCCGTTGCTCTGTGTCCTTCCCCCACAGAATACTGATTTTTTTTCTTAAACTATTATCCTTTTCAACTTTCTATTTCAGCATACCTCCTACTTTATTCTGCTCTGCCCTTTTAATGGCTTCTTCAAATTATTCCAATTTATGTAATTAACCAAATAAATAATTTCTAACTTGCATTTGCTTGCAAAAGATTTCCCAACGGGATGGCCTACATAGAAACAGCAAAATGTAATAAAAGTCTCCTTTGAAACTATTGAGATGTCCATCCAGCCAAAATTCAATGGGCCACAAGAAGAAAGTTCACAGCCTGCAATTTAGCAATGTCAGGTGAGGGTATTCTTCCACTATGTTTGATTAGAAAGGAGAGAGATGGAAGTTTCATACCAAAGAGACCACTGCTGAAAAGGCCATACTTCTTCTTAGAGGAATTACAATCGCAAGACATCACACATAAAGCAAATGGAGGAAGTTGGATCCCTTGGAGAGCATCTAAGTAGACAGTAGGGCAACTGCCAGAGCTGCTTTAGGGTATGTGTTACTGTGGTTCAGGCCTACCCGGAGATAGCACACGATATCTCTTTTGATATCAAACCATTCGGCTTTCCTCTGCCACCCCACTCCACTTGTTTGCGAGGCCTCTGGACAGGCACGTAAACAGGCACAGCCGATAATTGCTGGACATTCCATTCTCCACACAGGCAGGCCAGATAAAGCTGGTTTGTTGCTTCAGGGACCTCTCCGGCAAACACCTCATTGCATATGTGTGATACTAACAAAGGCTCCTGGCCCCGAACAGGCAGCCTGACAAAGCTGTACTAAGCGCTCCATATTTGCGTACTGGCTTCACTATTGTTAATTCGACCCTAAGCCAATCATGCTAAACTCTGACCTTTCCAAAGCTTTGTCCCACTCCTAAATCGCATTGTTCTCACTGAGTAAGGTATGACCTGCAGTCACAATCCACCCTATAAAAGCCCCCGATTCTGAGACTTTCCTCGGATTGCTCCCGAGTTCCAGACCGCCTTGCTGCCGCTTTGCCTGGCGAGCCTTCCCCTCAGTTCCGGTAACTGAGCCCGCTCAACCCCGGATCGCTCCGGACTTCCATCCCACCTTGCTGCTGTTTTATTTGGCGAGTTCCCCTCAGCGAACCACGCTGAGCTTCTTCCCTGCACCCCAGCATCGCTCTTAAGCTACAGGACTACGAGACAGGTGTCGTATCAACCATTTCCCTCTGAAAACCCCTATTTCCCATTCTTTAGTTAGCTGTGTGACTGTGTTGTCGTTGATATTTGTCTGTATTCAGTAAAACATCATTTTTGCTATTTTAAACCATCTGACTGCTTGACTGACCTGACCCTGTAGACGCTGGGTTGCAAGATCCTGCTAAGTTACGCTGCCTCTCGCTAGCTTTAGTGAGTGCTCCAGCTAATTTTCCTCAAGGTTGTGTTGTTGCTGTTTGGTTATTTGGGCGCTCTTCCCTGGACCCCCAGAGAACAGGGTAACATATGGTGCAAATTAACAGTCCTGGATGCAGATCAAAAGCCTTGAGTTCACAAAGATGGACAATTTTGCCCTGGCAACTAGATGAAGCTATAGAAGTTCCTCTTTCCCCAGGGCTTTTTGTATATGAAAAAAGTCAGCTCTGTTTGATAGTACTCTGTTTTTCCTAACAAAGTACAGTTTGCTTTGCCAAACCTTCATCTGTGGAATCAGTTCATGTGAACTTTTGTAGTCTTCTTCTTGCAGGTCACAGAGACCTAGAGCTCTATTTTGCTGTCCTGTTTGGGTTTTTTAGTGGTGGTTACTCTACAGAGCTTTGCGACTCCTTCACCTGTATGAAATCATGGCTCAACAATCACAGTGGTGATGGAGCCAATTCTGAAATGATAAGCTAAACAGCTAAACAAGATAAATGGGGATCAAAGGCCTTTTCCACATGGGGTTTTTGAAACGGTGCAGTCCATCCTCCAAGGAAGAAGTCTGCACCTCGGACCGGACTGGGTTGGACCTATTTAAGGTAGATCTGCACCTCAGTCCGGTCCAGAATGACCCCAAGAGGTCCTCCAGCATGCTTTTGAAAGACCTGATTTTTCCGGTCTTTCAAAAGCATGCAGTGTGCCACTGTGAGCCTGCTCTCTTATGCAGATTCGCAGGGTCGCACCAATGCGAGCCTGCGATCTGCCCGGGAGCGGGCTTTAGGCTGCAAGCTTCAGCGGTTGGTCGATACCCTCGATCAACCAGAAGCCACCATTTGGGACGCTGGAGCAGTGCGTATTGATGAGCACGCACTGCTCCGGAGCGCCGTGGACCGGACTGGGGAGCCGAAAGGTTTGGTGAGTAGTGGCGCAGGGCGATTCCCTCGCCTGGTGTGGAAAAGGCCTAACAAGCAAAGGCACAGCTAAGCAGCATGTTGCATACATGTCATACTAAGGAAGCCAACCAGAGCCCATATCATTGTTCTGAATTTGGCTGGTTTGATTACCACTACTACTATTACTTCTTTTCCTCCTTCTCTTTCTCACTTTTCTATTCATTTGTATCCCATCTTTCTCTTGGTAATGAGACTCAAGGCAGCTAACCACATATTCAAAATAATGAAGATTAAAACTATGCAAAACATTCAGTAACAGTATAATTATACAGTGCACATGACTACCATTGAATATAATGGGACACAAACATTTGTAAATTCAGGTATTTGCAGGGGTTCCAGAAATGGAACCGGTGCATATACAGAGGGGCCACTGTAACAGTTATTTTTTTAAAAAACAAACAAACAATTTGTAAAGTCAAAAACATTAAAAATTAAAAGCATTAACTTGAATCATCTCTAGAAGGAGGGGCAGTAAAAAAGAGTGAATTCCCTAAAGTACCAGTGGCACAAGTGGGTTCTGTGGAGATCTGCTGTCTGTTGAAAGAGTGCATGTTTGCACCCACTGTGCATTGCTTTCATGTTCCTGCCTGGTTCTGTTGATAAGGGATGTCTTACCTCCCCCTTTGGATTATTAGCATGCATTCTACATGGGGCTGCCTTAAAAGAGTATTTGGAAACATAGCTGGTACAAAGAACTGCAGCCAGAATGTTAATTGGGGCCATACAACTCAGATGCCCCAATAGCTCCACCCTGGCTGCTGGGTTGTTTCCAGGTATAATTCAAAGTGCTGGCTACAGCCAATACATTCTTATATGGCTTAGGGCCAGGCTATCTGACACACCACATTCTGTATATGAGCCTGCCTGATCCTCAGAAAAGACCCCTCTCTCATTCCCTCCATTGTTGTAGGTACACTACATGGCTATGGAGATAAGGCCTTCTCAGTGACTGCCCCTTGGGTTTAGAACTCCCTCTTTAGGGAGGTTGGAATAGCCCTCGTCTTGCTGGCCTTTTGTCAGCAGACAAACTTCTTTTATACTGATGGGCTTTTCAAATCAAATATTTTTGAGAAGGAGCTGAATTATTTTAATAGTACTGGTTTAAACTGTTCTGTATCATTTTAAGTATATGCTTTCAATTGTTTTAATATTTTAATGATTTATTTTAATGTTGATTTTTTCTAGATTTTTAACCATATTGCAATCATTTTAGCTTGTAAGCTTCCTTGATCTTGGAGAAAGTCAGATAAGTCTCATTGTCATCGTGGCCGTCGTCGTCGTCATCATCATCATCATCATCATCATCATCATCCTGATTTTGTTTTCTATACACTGCTCAATTTTTATCTTACTTTCCATTATTTGGAATTCTGTTATTATATTTAGCATTTTAAATAGTTTTACCTGTTTACCATGGGTTACACTGAAGGCTCTTTTTGTTAGAAAACTGACCCCTCAGTCTAAATACAATATAACAGTAAAATATTTAAAAGAAAAAAAATACTTTTGCAAAAACAAAACAAAAAAACCACCACCAGTCTCTAGTGCTTTCTGCTTCAAAGAATATTGCTACATCCAATAGTGTTGTCCCTGCAACTTCTCCTAGCTTGGAAACGGGGAGGGTATAAGACCATGATAGGGAAATATCCCAATTATATGAGTGTATGAACAACTCAGAGTCCCTTTCTATGTCTTAAGTATCATTTTACATTTGGGCTCTTGTTTCTTCGAGGAGCAGAACTAATGCTCCAATAAATGTACTTAAAACTAAGCCAAATAATTATACAATTATGAACAGTTTCTGCTTTTTCTTTCCTGCTGTCTTGTCTCCAGCTGCTTTCTATAGCCTGGCAAGCCCAGTTTGATCAGATAGCAACTGCAGTGTTTAGAACAATCCCAAACCTGCTGAGAGAAAGAAACAGATTTTCTAAATGTTTCACATTACTGGCTTTTGGGGTGGTGGTGATGGTAGGGGAGAGACCGGATTGGAAGAGATGGAGTGAATGTGCCATTGCTTAGTAACATCTTGTACATGACATTTTCCCTGGCTAGAGATATAGCTTTTCACTGAACTAGCACCTTTCTAATAGAAGTGTCAGTGAAATTCTCTCAGGCTAGGCTTAGACTGTAATTTCGGGAGCTTGTAGTAGTTTGCTAAGAATGGAAACTGAGCATTTAAAGCCCCTGAACTGTGGGAATGTAACTGGCTTCAGTGGAATCCTAAATCCTGAGCTAAAACATGCCCAGCAGCCTCTTGCCCACCAACCAGCATCCCCAGTGAAAGAGTATTGTCAGTGGCAAACAGTGCTGCAATACCCCACTGAAGCCATTTGCCATGCTCAGTTGGTGAGACATTTGTTCTTTGGCCATTTCTGCATGAATCTGTTATAGCACGATGATTCCACTTTCAACCTCCTATGGAATCCTGGGGTTTGCAGTTTCGGGAGGGGCCATCCGGCCCCTCCCGAAACTGCAAACCCCAGGATTCCATAGGAGGTTGAAAGTGGAATCATCGCGCTATAACAGACTCATGCAAGAAATGTCCTTTCTTAGGGAGAACCTTCTCCTTTGTTTCTTTCTCAGCATCACTCAGCTATCCTGTTAAATTTTTTTACCTGCAGATTTTCTTACTAATTTACATTTCTCCAGTGTACAGAGCCAGTTTTGACTAATTCTTTTTTCTCTCTGCCACTTTCCCTTCATTGCAGTAGCTCATCACTGAACAGCAAGACATCCTTTGATTTTCAGGCACTATTCCCCTTGCCAGTTTCACAGGCTGTCCCCTCCTGATAAGGGGCTGCCTGAAACTTACAAGTAGGTAGAAACTTGATTCTCTCTTTGCCTGCCAACCTAGCCACAGGGCACGGGTCAGATTAACAGGGTCCCATAAGGACCCTGTCTGTGTCAGTTCATAAGCTTAAAGCTTAACTTGTGTCTGTTCCTCCCTGCTACCTTCTTACTCTGACAGCCTCCTCCAGTGTGACCTCCTTCCTTATTATGCCAGACTGCCATCCTCTACCATCTGCCATCCCCTACCATCTGCCATCTTCTGCCTATGCTTGTCTTCTTTCTGCTGCTCCTTGAGACATGCTTCACTTACTCACCAGCCCCATTAACAAGGTTGGTTCCTGTTGATTTCAAAATGTTGCAGCAGAAAGATCCCACACATTGCCCAAGATGAAGTACTTCATGGTTTCTAAGCTGGAGTGGGCAGGAGCTTGAACTATGTGACAGCAGACCAGCCTGTGCCCAGAAATGAAGCATTCCACTCTAGCAGGACAAGAGATGAATCTGGGGGAGGAATAAACTCAAGGAAAGACGCATGGGAGTGTTTTAGTAATGGTCAGGTATGGAAAAGCAGTTGTTACTCATGGACCAATCAGGCAGGAGCACCATCCTCAAGATGGTGGAAGGATTTCTCAATTCGGGAGGTACTTGTGTGGAAAGGTCTATGTTTCCCTGAAGGACAGTAGGTATATTTAGGGTAGTAATTTAAAGATATTATGTTAGATCTTTCATTCTTAGTGGTTTTTGGAATTTCTAGCAATATTTTTTTTTTTCCGAGTTGAGCCTTAAAAATGATACACAGCAGAGTTTAGAGGTTTTGTTGTGTTTGTGTTTTAATGCACTAACTGGCAATGCTTCAGCACTGGGGTGGCTGGAAGGAGATACATTTGGTAAATTTCTCCTATCCCCTGCTACCTATCTGATTTCTCTTGAACCAGATTTGCTAAGCCCCAGTCAATTCTGTAATCTCTGCTTGCTGACAGACTGCAGGCCAAGAGAAAGACAAGTTTAAAACCCTGAAAACGAAGTGCATTTTATTTATTATGCTGTCTAAGATGTTTTCAATGAAGCAGACTGAGATAGTGCCTTGCCAAATTAGTGTCATGACTTTCCAAAGGTTTTGGCTAGTGAGCAGACTTCCAGTAAAAATACATGTTGCTGTTCAGACCTCTTGTGGGCGATCCACACCTCTCTTGGAGCCTCCTCTTATTATCTTGTGGTTTCTTATGGAAGAAAAAAAATCCCTCCATGAATGGCTTTGGACTTCTAGTAACTGCTCTGCAAATTATATTAATAACAAATGGGGAGAGTTTAACACGCCAAAACACTTTGATTCCTCCCTCCTTCTCTGCCTCTGGTCTTCTGTAGCTGTAACCGTAAAAATACAAACAAACATCAGTGAGAAAACATGGTTTCATTTATGTTAAGGGATGGGAAGACAGTCAGTAGCTGAGTAAGAATGGGAGTTAGAGAGTGATAGAAAAGATGCCTTTGAATCTGAGCTTCTGAAATGGAAACCCCTTTAAATGCCACAGAAGCCTCTTCTGGGCCAAAAAAATTGTTTGCCCAACTTTGGATGTACAATATATCAGTTTCATACCACTTTAATTGTCATGGATCCATGTAACAGAATCTTGGGATCTGTAGTTTGGCAAGACCCCTAGAATTTTCTGCTCAGAGGAGTGTACTGGAGAATTCTAAATCTGTTACTTGACTACAAATATTAGGATTCCATTGGATGGAGCAATGGAAGTTAAAGAAGAATGCAAGTGTTACAATTGTGCAATGTAAATGTATTCTTAGACATTCAGACTTGGCACACAGAATGATTGCCTTTTGCTTTGATGAGGCATCATACTTTTTTAAAAAATAGATATTCAGTTATTTTCCATCCATGTCCCACTTATTTCCATGCCCTGATTATTCTGATGCATGGGAGCTTTTCTCAGCTGTAAATTACTCATTTGACTTTTGAGACTCAGGGAAGGCCTATGGACCAGTCACAGGGCACATTTTTTTTGTACTCAGAAAGCCTCAGTTTCCACCATTGGCTCCTGGCTTCTCCAGGTAGGTCTGGGAAGGGCTCCTCACTGAAACCTCTGAGAAAAGAGCTGCTGCCAGTAAAAACAGACAAACTGGCTAGATGGGCCAGTTTTCTGACTTGTTTCAGGATAGCATTCTATGCTTCTAATAGCAAGTTAGGATAAAGTACGCTCCAGCTATTTTTGGAATAAAAGAATCATACCACTGAATGGGATCTCAAGTCATCTCTCTCTTCCTTTCTCTGCTATTACTGAGATGTCATCATTCAGTTGTGGCAGTTGCTGTCCTGTAGAGAAGGAAAGAGCCATCATGCAGAGACTGAGGGCTTTTCTGCACTTGGTTTTTAAAATGGGGCGGCGTGTCCTCCCGCGAGGACGTTTGGATTTAGGGGCGAACTGAGTTCGGACTACTTACCATATGTCCGGACTTCAGCCCGCTCCGGAATGCCCATAACTGGTCATTCACCATGCTATTGAAAGTCCGATTGAAACAGGACTTTCAATAGCCCGGCGCGCCTCAGTCCATCACTGGGCAAAAGTATAGATTTGCAGGCTTGCGCCAGCTTGCAGATCTTCCGGGGGCGGGCTTCCGGCTGGCGAGCTTCCCTGGTTGGTGGAGAGCCTCCACCAACTGGAAGCCTCCATTTTCGTCCCTGAAGAGTGCGTAGCGCGGGCACGTGCTGCTCCGGATCGGCATGGGTCGTCGGGGGGAGTGGGCCAGTCTGGTGAGTAATGGACTGCCCTGTTTTACCCCCAAAGTGCGGAAAAGCCCTGAGAAAATGGTTTACACTGTAACACCACACGTCTCCATCCTAGTTCACCACACCTCTCCATCCCAGGACAGAACTAGGGTATGACAGGAACATCAGCCTCAGTTTGGGTTGCCAGTCTAAGGAGATAATTTTGTTTTAGATGGATAAGTAATCTGGCCTTCTACAAAGTAGCTTCTTTTTGGATTAAATAGATAAATGGTTTTAGGACATTTAACTGCACCTGAAAATGATGACTTACTCCCTTCTGATTCTATGACACTTTTGTTATTTCCACACCACTCTGTTATAGTTTTATATATATATATATATACACACACACACACACACACATATATATATATACACACACACACACATATACATATACACACACACATACATACATATACATACAGTTATGTATTCCACTTTCAACATTCTGTGGAATCCTGGGGTTTGCAGTTTAGGGAGAGGCATCTAGAATTCTTAGCTAGAGAGCTCTTTTTGGGCCTCAGTAAACTCCAAAACCAAAATTCCACAGGATGTTGAAAGTGGAATAATAGCACTATAACAATGTAGTGAAGAAATGACTTTTGACACTGGAGAAGGTCTGCAACTGTGACTAAAGTGATATACAACACTCTTTTATTTTTACTAGCTTTTTCCAGTGTTGTGTCCCAAATTGATGCCTTTTTACTTTATACTGTAGCTATGTGTGCTTACATACAACAGGCAATGTAAACAGCAGCCTACAGAATTACTTACTGAGTATGTGTGAAGAACACAACAGAAAGAAGACGGGAAAGCAGATTAGGCTGCCTTACCAGCTACTCTGGCAGGTTGAAACAGCGTAGATCTGTAAGTTTTACCATGCACATGGAAGTCATAAGAAAAATGGAGGGTGTTAGAAAAAAAGAAGGATGCATTTTGAAGGAAACTTTCAAGTGGTCTCTAGAAGTTTCAAAATGTTTTTGCTTACTTATGCAAGGCTTGCCTGACCTGGTTGCTTCATTTCACATATACATAATGTTAGTTTTGAACAAAAAGTTTGCTGAAACATATTGAACTGCTCTTCTTTTTGCCATGTAGGAACCAATCCCTATCCTTTTCCGGTTATTTCTACCTCTGGTAGCAAAGTTTCTGTTAAAGAAATAATGCACAGAAACATATCTACTTCATTAACTGAGGCATATCTGTATCTGTGTGCTGAGATAACCTTTCAATATACTCAGGAATGTAGGGGAAAAAATTCTTATCTATAAGTTTTGTGCCAGATTTCTTAATTTTAACCTGCCAGATGAAAATAATCCAATCAGAATGCTACATTCCATGCATGTGCACTGAACCCCATCAGAATTTTGTGAGCCAGCTGTCAGCTCAAAAATGTGCAAACAAAAATGCATATATTAGGGAAAGTGGACTGGGAAAGCATTTATTAAGGAAAATTATATACAGACCCGCAATGGCCTAGGGGAAAATAGAAGCCAAAAAGTACACTCAAAAATAGATATTTGGGGAAAGGGAGGCAAGAATGCGTGCACATTTTTGTGCTATTTGTAGACAAATCTTGCTGCATTTGCAAAATAATGCAAATGTAGGTTGAACCAAACTTGCATCTGGAGACATGAAAAACCAGGAAAAACTGAAGTGTGTAAATGTATTTATCACTAGATAAGGTAGGACAATCAGGAAAAGGGGCATTTTCAGTGGTGACACTTCAGCAGCTGAATGTTCTTCCTGGGCAAGCTCACTATGTGCTGACTTTGAAGTAATTTAGGTATCAAGTGTAGATTTTTATTTTCCTGGGTGTTCTAACTGTGAGTTTGATCTCTGACAACTGTTTCTTTCATGTTGCTTTGCCCACCTTTCTTTTACATTTCATTGCAATTTTGTTACTTTCTTTTTTCATTAATTTTAACACTCTGTTGTAGTATAGTCTTTTGGCTTTTCCTGTGAAGGTGCCCTGGGAAAACTTTCCAAAGAATGGGGTTCAAATAGATAAAATAATTAAATGGCATAATGAGCTCCCCATAGACCTATCCATCAAATCCAGGATCTAGAAAAGTTACTTTTTTGAACTATAAAACTGAGAATTTCCCAGCCAGCCTAAACCCCACCTGTGCTGGCTGAGGAATTCTTGGCGCTGTAGTTGAGAATATAATTTTACAAAATATTCCTCACTCCAACTGGAAAGATTCTGAACATAAACAAACCCTTCCACAGACTACCGTGGGTTAATTTATTGTGGTATAAGGTGATACCATCCAGAATCCCAGTGGAGCTGTCCTTAGCATGATATCTATTCTCCTTCTGGTATATTTTGAACTGTGTATGGATGTATATGCATGCAGTACTTATACGTTTGTCAGGAGATCCTTCCTTCATCCAATATTTATTTTCATCTGGGAAAGCCAAACTTCTTAAGTTAATCTACTGTTCCAAAAACAAGAAAAGTTGGGAAAGACTTTTTTTAAAAAAGCAAAACTTTCTCTCTCTCTCTCTCCCCTTCACACACACACACACACACACACACACCATAAAGTCTGTGTCTGTATTTCTGGAAGGCCTTAAAACAGATTTTTCATTTTATTTTTTTACCACCAACTTGGATAGTCTCTGAAATCTATTAATATCCCTGGCACTGCCTTCAACAAATAAGGCCACTGGTTTCGGTTAGCATTTTTAATCTTGCAGCAGGAATGTCAGAAAATGGCACACCAACATTATTTGTCTTAGAAAGCGTGTTTGTACAGATGTAAGAATGTTTGTGCACTGTTGAATCATAATATGCTATTGTGACTTTAGCAAGTAAGCACATTCAACAACAAGAAGGAAAAAAAACCTCTATAATTTATAGTATCTCCAGATGCCAGAACTCTCTCCAAAAATGTAAGATCCACAGAGTGTATGTGGCCTTGAGAAATGATTGAGAAGAATAGGAAGATGCAGAGAAAACATTTGGTCCTTCATGCCAAAACGTATTTTTGGAAAAAACGAATCTATATTAAACAGCATAAATCACTGCTTCAGTGGGCTAGGAGGCCCGCACATGTTATCTGCCTGTAAGTCTATCAACAGAAATTGTGGAGTTCATCTTTGGAGTTCAGATTTCAGACTTTGTACATAGCCATTTTTATAAAAGGAAATTAAAAATAATTAAAATTTGCATTTTTGCACTTCTTGGATCATTATTCTTGAACAAATTACTGGCTTCTATAGTTCAATTCCAAACCTAGAAGCAAGAAACATTCATTTTGACAGTATCACCAAATTATTTTTATTTTATTTTTTTTGTTAAGTACCTTGACTTTGACTTATGATGATCCTGTCATGTTTTCTAGGCAAGATTTATTCAGAGGCAGTTTGCCATTGGCTTCCTCTGAATATAATCTACAGTACCTGGTGCTCCCTGGCAGCCTTCCTTCTAAGTACTAACCAGGCCTGACCCTGCTTAGCTTCTGAGACCAGGCAGAATCTGGTGCCTTCAGGTTATTTAAGCATGAGAATAAAATGCAAACTGAGTTAAATGTTGACAGGAACTGGATGTGTTAAACAATGCCAAATGACCAAAGAAAAGGGAAAAGGAATTTTTTAAAAGTACAGCAGTAGGGCCAAGCATTGCTGTATAGCATTGATACAGTACTTGGTAAAACAGAGTTCTCCCTGCAGCCCATGTAGTAGTAGTAATAGTAGTAGTAGTATGAGTACTGGATTAGGGGTCTAGGAGAACAGGGTTCAAATCCCTACTCAGCCATGGGTGACCATAGGCAAGTCACACCCTTTCTCAGCCTTATAGGAAGGCAATGATAAACTTCCTCTGAATAAATCTTGCCAAGAAAACCCTATAATAGGGTTTCTATAGATCTGAATTGACTTGCAGGCTCATAAGAACTACAAAATCAGAGTTCACTTTTGCTCTTGAACATCTTATGGAGAATGTGGGGAATTTTCAGTGTGTTTCTAGAATGTTGTGCCTTCTTCTTGAGATAATGAGCCAACACAATAACAAAAAGCCTCTAAGCATCCATAAAGGTTTGCCATCCTAAGCAAGAATACAGAGGTCACATATGACTTTATGAGTTATCCACTTGCACACTGTGGTGTGAAATAAATTCTCCTTCAGGATTTCTATCTCAAGTAATTAATTATTAACTATACTCATACCTTCAGCTCATAGCTCCAAACCATGGGTCACAGCCCATTGGTTCCACACATAGGCTCATTTCAAACATCAGTCTGAACCATGGTTTGTTCTAACCATAGATTAGAACTCAGATCATGTTTTGAACTTCCATATCTTCTGGGGCCAAGATAAAATGGTTCACATTGCTATCCAGTGACAATAGAGCTGGAATTGTATTGCCTTTCTTCATGGTTGCAGCCCTTTTTGGGATCCAGAATGTTATTCTAGGTGGTTGCATAGCTTCCTAGAGCAGGATGGGGGGGGACTGCAGGAAGAAGGAAGTTTCCAATTATGGCAGAAGTGGTGAGATCCAGGAGACATACAACACTGGATAGTGGCCAAACAACCCATGGTGTAAGATCTGTTTGTCTCCTTTCAGACTCTGTATTATAAATATAAATATTATCATGCAAGTTGTATTGATTGGGTGAATACTTGGATTAACTTGGAAGATGAAAGGCCATTAACTTTGGAAGGGGCAGATTTGCCCTTTGGATGGTACTCATACCTTTGGTATGAGAAAGCAAAAGTTAACAGAGAATTTAATATCCATTTTATAAGAAAATCTATATTGAGAGTTTGGTTATTATATAAAAAGAAAATATACCTAAAACTACCACCCTGGGCATCCCCCCCACATGAAGCCTTTTACAGGAGAGAGAGACTGCAATTAAATAAATGGATTGTGTATAAAGATATTGTAAAAATTCAAGGTGAGGAGATTTTATTGAAAACTAAAGAAAAAATAATCAACAGTGGACTCTCTACCCATCAGTTATTGCAGCGACAACTTGCGGAGAAATTAAAGATAGATCAAAGAATAATAGGAATAGAAACTAGAGAGAATGAGTTTGATAAACTGTTAAAACCAGGAGTTGAACATCTGATAGCAAAACTATATAAAAATTTACTTAATTTAGAACTAGAAAAAGAAATCATTAAGGAGTATATGACAAAAAGGGTGCAGAATATAAGAAGATCAATTTATCTTGAAAGTTGGGAAAATTCTTGGAAAGTAGTATCTAAAATATTGAAGAGTGCTACTCTAAGAGAAAACTATTATAAAATCTTTTATAGGTGGTACTATATGACGGTACAAATAGCGAAAATGTCCAAATCAAATATAACTAAATGTTGGGAATGTGAACATAAAGGAACTCTTTATCATTTATGGTGGGCATGCAGAAAAGCAATAAAATTTTGGACACAAATACATAATGATATAGTGAAAATTTTACAGATAGAATTCCCGATGCTGCCAGAAATATATTTGCTAAACATATATGAACGAATACAACTGTTAAAAAAAAGATCACTCCAAAAGCTATTAACTTATATGATAGTACCAGCTAGAATGATTTATGCAAGAAAATGGAAACAAGAGGAAATCCCAGAAGTTGAAGAATGGTTAATAAAATTGTATGATTTAATAGAAATGCATAAACTAATGGTAATATTATCCCAAAATTGAATGGAGAGAACTAAGGAAGATTGGGAACCAATTATACCCATTTTTGAAGCAAAGTGGGGGAATCTGGCTATAAAAGGAATAACAGATTAGATGAGCTTTTTAATTAAATATTGGAGAAATGATACAGCTTAAGCCTTAATGGGAGATGATCCAAGATTAGTATAATTTAAAAGAATACAAGGATTAAAAAGAAGAACCAGTGGAAGGAAGAAAAATATAAGATATAAGATTCAGGAAGATACAAGAAGAAAAACACAAGAATGATAAGAATAGGTATAAAAACAGGAGACAGGAAAATAAATATAACATATGAAGATGAAAATAATAAAAGATTCTTTAGTATGATAGCTGACCATGAGTGAAATTTGGGTATGATACAGCAAAAGCAAGAAGATTGTAAGCAAGTAGAGTGATCTGAAAACAAATATATATTCATATTGTTGGAAGTTAACAACTAGGGAATAACCAACTAGTACAGGAAAAGAAAATAAGGGAAGGATTTATTTTTTTTTTTTAATTAGGGAATCTAGTAGTTTAAGCAACTAAACCCCGTAGGGTGGATTTGCTTAAGAAGGAACACCAGAAATTGGTTAATAAGAGCTGGAAAAATGATATTTTTATAAGAAGGCTGTAAGAAAGATTATTTTTGGATGTTTAAGTTTAAAGAATGTATTTGTGGAATTAATTATGTTATGAATACATTTGTTAAGAAGTTATTGTTGAGGTTGTTATTCATGTTATTATAATATGTTATTTCTAATATGATATGTTGCTGTTTAAAGTATATTAGAGATAATCTGCTTTCTTGAAGAATTTGAGATCGTAAATTCTGAATAAATAGATATGAAAACAATAAAAAAAGAAAAAAATATTGCAATATCTAGGTTGTATGACCATAGGGTTACCTGCTGAAACAAGGGACAGGGTTCTTATACTTTTAACTGTTGTGTAGGAGAAGGAATTTCAGCAGGCATTGCTTGCATAATAAACCACATCTGCTGAAACGCCTGCTTCTTCATACCTACTAAAGGAGTCCTATTCTTTATTTCAGCTGGGAGCCCTAAGCAACTTATGAAAATGGAGCACTGGTTATAGCTGATTTTCTTGATTTAAACCTCACACAAATTACAAGAATGGAATATAGAATGCAGGGGACTCCAAGTAAGCTCTACCCCTGACTGCTAGCATGAAAACAGTACCTAATACTTTTCATCATTCATCATAGGTGGAAGGAATTCTTTTCCTGGATCCAGCTGTTTCTTTGGGTGCAGAAAAAGGAAGAAGAGACAAACTGGCTGTACTGTTAGCTGTTGTTTGCTGTCAGTGGTTTGATCTTTTCTTCACATGGGGAAGAAGGAGGAGGAGTGAAACTGGCTCTGCTTGGCACCTTGGCTGAAGACCCAAGGACCTTGGGGGCACACCTACACCTCTGATGATGGTGGCATATCCATGCTGCCAATATCACCTGAAACAGATGATTCTGGGGGATAAGGTCCCAACCCCATCTGAGTTTCAGGTCTCCTAGCATAAACCATGGTTTGAAAATCCACTGCAGGCCATACTTTTTCATGCTGGTTTGTTAGCTGGCTATATCTCATAGCCTATCCTTCAGACTTCACCCCTATACCTTAGAATCATAGAATCACAGAGTTGGAAGAGACCCCAGGGGCCATCCAGTCCAACCCCCTGCTATGCAAGAACACCCATCAAAGCAATCCCAACAGATGAACATCCAGCCTCTGCTAAAAAACCTCCAAAAGAAGGAGACTCCACCACAGTCCAAGGCAGCATATTCCACTGCTGGACAGCTCTGACAATCAGGAAGTTCTTCCTGAGGTTCAGGTGGAATCTCTTTTCCTTCAGCTTGAATCCATTGCTCTTTGTCCTAGTCTCTGGAGGAGTGGAAAACAAGCCCATTCCCTCCTTGACATGACATCCTTTCAAATATTTAAACATGACTAACATGTCCCCTCTGAATCTTCTCTTCTGCAGGCTAAACATTTCTTCATTAAGCTTCCTTAACCACGGCTTCTTAATGTGAAGTTTGAACTGAAGAAATTATGTGTGGGTCATGCTTCGAGGAAAGATGGTAAATCCCAACAGAGGAGCCAATAACTCAAATAATGCACCAGCCTCCATTGGTATTCCACCAATATCTCTTTGCAAGACTCTTTCTCTGCTTGATGTCTCTGCCTTTGTTGGTGAAATCCCTCCCCACCAGCTTCTGAAGGAACTCATTGGAATTGCCTCAGAGTTTCCTTGTGTATATGAAGCAGTACTTGCTAGAACATTTTTATGGCAGGTCAAGAGCTGGGCAGTAGATTGAAAGAGGCTGCAGAGACTATTCTCATTAAACGATCCCACATTCCAGGACTGAAAGCGAGTGATGTGTGAGGCTTTGGCTAAGAGGTGTGTCATTAGGACAGCTCTAATCTTTCTCTCTCTCTTTCTAATGGGACTGTCCCCCCCACATTCCCACTTGCGGTGGCAGCTATCAGGGATGAACTTTGACAGAAGTAGTGATAATGTGTCAGGTATTTACAGCCTGGGAAAAAGTCTTTCTCTTGTCAAGAGTTACTTTTCTTCCTCTGTGCAGGATTAAAGAAGATATGCCAGGCCACAATTCAAGTCAAAACCTTCCCAGTGTCCCTTGGGAATCCCCTTGTGATAGCCTAAAACAGAGCAGATCTAGTATAGTCTCTAATATTTGACAGAGGAAAAGAGGAACACGTGTGTTGTATTAATGACTCTGAGTGTGCCAGAAAAGGCAGAGGAGCAAGTGAGCCATTTCCAGGGGTGTCATGCCTCCCCCCAGGGATAAAGCCCATTTTAGGAAGGACTATAACCACATATTGAAGGGCAGTGCTCTGTTACCATACACATAGGTTTCTGTGAATGTGTTGACTGCTCAGGAGAATGTATTACAGTAACCATCAGGGCTGAGCTAAATGTTATTCCTGTTCACTTTTTGGCTCAGAGGTTATTATTGTATGTATGACGTGGTGTAGGAACATCCATTTTCTTCTTCTTTTTTGCCCCTTCCCACGACGTTTGCAGACACCTCTTTTTGAACATTTCCACAAGACACTCTTATAGTGCAATGATTCCACTTTCAACCTCCTATGGAATCCGGGGATTTGCAGTTTCAGGAGGGGCTGGCCTTTGTTTGGTCCCTTCTCTAGTGGGGATATTTTTCTTTGTTTCATTCCACTTTAAGATAACCCAGCATCTCTGGGATTGTCTTAATGTTGGCTGAAGATGGCTGTACTTCCCGAGCTTTCTACTATTAAAGTCACTAGGCCCTGAGATTTCAGGACCAAAGCCTGAGACCTAAGGACAGTCCCTTGTGATATCAAAATCATGGGGTCTGGTGATGTCATTCAATGTGATACATTCAGCATAAACTGCAGCTGAACAGAGTATGCCATTCAAATCATAAATTTCCTCTTCCTCACCTTGAGGAATGGAGAAGAGGGGCCAAGACTTCAGACATAGGGCTAGGAACAAAAATTGTATGCCCCATCATCTGGCTAAGGTTAACATTTTAAAAGTCGTTCTGTAGCATTTAGACACCTCCTTAGATCTATTTCCCCTTCACTTTACCGCCTGCAGTAGGTTGCTTTACCCTGACACAAAGCAGAGCCAGCCCAGACTGTTGAACAGGGGCATAGGAAATTGCTTTCTACTCAGTCAAGCAGACACATTCAGTAGTTTTTTATAGACTGGAAGCAGCTCTTGAGGGTCTCAGGCAAGGGTCTTTTTTACCTTGTCCTAGAAATGCCTGGGACTGAACTTGGGACCTTTTGGACACAAAGCATGTGTTCTCTGACTGAGATAAATTCCCCTCCTCTACTAGATACTGTCACAAGATCAGGGATGATACTGGCTATTTAAACCCATTTAGATCTGTGGGCCTTTCTATCCTACACTGTTATAGTGCTGTTATTCCCCTTTCAATCTCCTGTTGAATTCTAGGGTTTGTAGTTTCCTGAGGCCAAAGAGCTCTCTGGTTGAGTATTCTAAAGGCCTCTCCCTAAACTGCCAACCCCAGGATTCCATAGGATGCTGAAAGTGGAATAATAGCACTTATAACAGTGCAGTGTGGAATGGCCCTGTATGTATGCCTTCTGTTGATTTAATCTCCCTGATGGGAGTGCAATATTATTGTTCTTGCTTGATCTTTCAGTAGTTTTTGATATCATTGACTATGGTATCCTTTGAGGTCAGCACAGTGAGTTCAGAATTGGAAATTCAGTGGTTCTTGTCTATAGTGAAGATTTTGATATGTAATTGTAATGGTTTTTCAGGACTACATTAAGAAGAAAGCAAGAACACATGATAGTAATCATTAGATAATAATCAACTTTTTTAATGGGCAGACATGAAAGAGGCACTTAATTCTTTAAATTAAAAGTAGAGAGTGCTCAGCACTATGTTCAAAAGGGACTTATGTTCACCATCTACCAGCTTGTAGACTCCCCTGCAGACTGAGAATGATATTCTTACCATGTGTTCTGGTATAAACATACTGTTTTCAGCATGTCAGAGCATAATTTCCAACATGTGGGAAGATGATGGTGCTGTATGAACAGAGTTTGGAATAGCTCGTTAACAAGCGCTTGCTGTTTCTTTTCAGGAATCATCTTCAGGAGATGTGCTTGCATGTAAAATATTATCATATTATATATTCCATGACCAGACAAATTTCATTGTATTGTTGCTTCTGGAAATTCTGAGTCAGGAATACTTTTAAGAATCATGCTTCCTTTTTCAGAACATTTCAAATACTGTCTGGTGAAATTTATAGATGGCCAAGAACCATATCACCAAAGGTAATCATTCTCCACGGTACTTATGAGGTGATATAGCAAAATCGAATTAATGGTAGTATATTCTTATTTAGATACGTGTGAAGCACCAGTTCCATTAAATCAATGATGTTAATGCTCGTTTTTATAATTATGCAGATGGCACACCTGCCAATCACTGTCTACTGTTTACCAGTGAATAAAGAGATTGACAGGATTTTGTCAACCCTTCACATGATTTTTCCTTCCTGCATGCAAACTTCTGTTGCTTTCTTCAACCATGGTTTGCTGTTACCAATTATTACTGCTAACCGGGTAATGCTTCATTAGTGCAGAGCTGAAAGCATCTTCCCACCTTTGTAGCCCTGTTCTTTGTCTGCAAAAGAGGGGAGGCATGTTCTACACCACTGGTGTAGAAATTCTTAAAACTTTCCTGGGCTGAGGGAATTTTGTAAAAGGTAGAAGAAAACTGTCTCTTCTCTTACTCTCTTTGTTGCCTTCTCCCTCCACCCTGGGGACAAGAATCTCTTTGGGCTTTGTTCAAGCTTCTAGCGTCTCAAGAGACAGTGATTTATTTATTGAAATTATTTATTGAAATTGAAATTATTTGTTGAAATTATAAATTTACATCTTGGCTTTTATCCAAAAATCTCAAGATGGCATACAAGATTTTTCTCCTTTTTTATCCTCGTAACAACACCATGAGTATGTTAGACTGAGAGACAATGACTGACCCAAGATAAGCTTTGTGACCAGCTTCAGATTTGAATGTAGGCCTCTGGAGTCCTAGCCTAACACTATAACTGCTACAGCATGCTGTTTTTCACCTAGTTCAGGAAGACCACCCACAACACCTAAAGGTATGGCTGAAAGGTACTGAAAGAGGAATGTATGTTGCTTTCGGTATAGGGCAGGCCTAGTTGTGACAAGTTATCTAAACTCAAGTCAATAGACTCGGACTCAAGTCAGACTTAAGTCACTTCAGTGGCTCGACTCAGATTTGACTTGGCCATAAATGATGCACTGACTCAACTTGGCTCGAGACTTGTATATTTTCAATGACTGACTTGCTGCCCTTGGTTCAGTAACATAACACATTCATCCAGAAATGATATGACTTTGAATAATGCTTCCATCTCTTTTTGCCTATTAGTCCCACGTCAATCTCTCTCAAGCCCAAAGTGTGGGCACATTTCTCAGAGCGGAACAGCAAACAGGTTAGGCAATGGGCTTGAGGTAGGCTTGAGGTCTGCTCAGCAGCCTGTCCCCATTGCATATTGGAGGGGCTTTATAAAATGTTTCCTAAGAGCAAAAGACAAGACTCGCCCCCAGAGTACAGGTGGCTTTCTCAGAGGGGATCAGCAAATGTGTTAGGCAATGGGTTTGAGGAAGAAGGATCCTTCCTTCTAAAGCTTTTGAATCTTCAGTAATGGGGAGTAAAATAGGATCCTATTCGCCACTTCCAAATCTGCAGATGGCAAAATTGCAAAAGTGGAGAGCTGACTTTGCTTAAATGGTTAAAACTGAATTTATTTCACTCTACCCAGTAATTCTGGAATTTTGGTTGGAGTATAAAGTTGGCTTCCAGACTTGAGACTTAAGACTTGAAGATAGAGGCCATTTCCGCACTACAGTGTTAAAGTGCTGCTATTCCACTATCAACCTCCTATGGAATTCTGGGGTTTGTAGTTTAGGGAAGGGCACTTCAAATTCTCAGCCAAAGAGCTCTTTGGTCTCAGTAAACTGCAAACCCCAGAATTCCACAGGGCATTGAAAGTGGAATAGCAGCAGTTTAACACTGTAGTGCGGAAATGGCCAGAGACTTGAGACTTGACTTGAGACTTGGAGTATAAGACTTAAATGCATCACTGGTTGTGACAGTGAGGGAGATCCTGTCCTAAATAGCTCTTGTGCAACTGTTAATATTTGTGGAGATCTCATATGCTATTTCATAACATTGTTATTGTCCTAGTCATCTCAATATTAGTATCTTGCTGATTTATTCCAGGTATAGGTAGAGCAGTTTGTTCTCTTTCTAACCATCATGGTGATACAGAAAGATTTTATACTGTGCCAATCCTCTTCTCCCATTTAAATCACCATGGCATCTGTTCTCGATTGCTCCAAAGAAATGGAACAGAAGGTAGATCCAGTTTCTCTGCATGTCATAGTAGGCTCTCAGAATAAAAATCAGATGTGCATATTTTCATTCCAAACTTGTGCATGCATAGCACATTTGTAGCCTAACCAGCACACCCTTTTAATGTCAAGTTGTCAACTCTCTTGCATTTTCACTTTGACCTGTATGAAAATGTCATCAGAGCTGAGCCGAGCTGTTTTTCACACTGCTGTTTTACCCCATAAACCTGAGACACAGGACACACATTAATTTTTATGCAGTGAGTTCATCTTTCCTAACCACTCAGAAGTAACATTTAGTGCTATGTTTCACTTTTTTAAAGGCTGGAATATTAAATGACCTCTGGCTACCTGACTGCCTGTTTGAAGTAGTGTTGTCCTTGGTTAACATTTCTGAAAGTTTCTTTCTTTTTTTTCTGCTAGCTATGTGACATCACTGGTATGCAAACAAACAAATACAAATTAAACATTCTCTGTGTATGCTAGCTATATGTGAACAATGAACACAACTTTTACCCAATACGGTGAAGAAGACCTTTGCACCCTCTCTGGTCTTCATTTACACATGCCAGTGGGAGTTCTGTTGGTGCAATGCATGTGCGTATGTGTATATGCCTAAAAGTTGCCTGTCAACTTCTAGTGACCCCCAGAAATTTTGAAGAGTTTTCTTAGGTTGGGAATACTCAACGATAGTTTTGCCAGTTTATTGTTCTTGTATACTTCTGAATTATTTCTGACTTACAGAAACCCTAAGGTAAACCCATCATGGGATTTTGTTGGTAAGATTTGTTCAGAGTGGGTTTTCCTTTGCCTTCACCTTTCTCTGAGGCTGAGAGAGTGTGATATGCCCAAAGTCACACAGTGGGTTTCCATGGCTGAATGGGGATTCAAAACCTGGTCTCCAGAGTTGTAGTCAGATGCTCAAACCACTGCACTACACTGGCTGTCCTTTGCCAGTTCCTTCCTCTGAAATATAGCCTACAGCAACTGGAGTTCACTGGCACAATACACTGGAATAAACTACACTGGGATAGGTGAGGGTGGCTGGAGAAGAAGGCCACAGTTAATAGTAGATTTGAATGAAGTAAAACACTGAAAAAGTAGACTACTCCAAATTGGCAGATATTGCCTATTTTCCCTCACCCATGCTGAACATAACTGGGAAAAAATGCATCTGGTAGTGTATGCAGCAACAGAATTCCAGCCATACGTACTTTTGCAATTTTGAGGTGAGGCCTTCTTTCATCTTGGATGAGGAGCCATCCATGGTAGCCAAGAAACCAAGAAAACCTCAGTTGACTATAGTTTCCTAATTAATCCAAACCAATAAATAAATAAATAAAAATAAACCGTTGCAAATCAACCCAGAATATATTAAATCATTGCCAAACCATAGTTTAATAACCTGACTTGTCCCAGAGCTGTTAACTATAGTTTCCTAGTTCAGATGAAACAAGAAACTATAGGATTGAGGAAATCTGAGCTCCTCATTGACTTCAACTCTCATCAGCCTTACCTAGCATGTACAATGGAAAGGGATTATGGAATCTGAAGTGTGAAATATCTGGAGATCTAGGGATTCTCTATACGTGAATTACAGTTAATTCAAGATTTCCTGGTTTGTTTGCTAATTCAAGCAAAGGGGCTGTATGCATGGGCAATGGGGTAATTAATGCCCTGCTTTCTTAAACCAATTTATGATTGTCTGAATGCTAATTGAGTTTTGGATTAACTGTGAGAATAATAAAGCAGCTTTCTGTAGATGCTATGATTATGCAATTGCTTTTAATGTACATTGTTCATACACGTTCATAGTTGTGTTTTTTTAAAAGAAGGAACCCAGGCTTCATTAATATTTTTTTTCTTTAATAATTTAAACAATATAGTCTATCATGAAGACACTTGATTAGGCCAAGAAATATTTTTAAAACTTTTAAACTTTATTTCATGTTACTGTCAGAAAGGATTAACAACAGAGAATAAGAAAAATAATTCAAAAATAAAATGGCAATTATTTTGCAAAAAGATCTACCTTTTACTTCAGCAGTGTGTTAACTGGAAGATTATTGACCTTTGCATCTGCTCTAGGCACCAATAGAATGCTTTATATTGTCAAACATTTTTAATAGGTACAAAATATTGAGTGCTCACAGCTAAATACCAGAAGCTTACAAACATGCCAACTGGAAAATATTTGCTTCCTTTAACTGTTTTAAGTTCACAGTTGACATATGGCTTTCTTCATATATAAATGGCATGACCTAGTGATAGGTAATAAAGAAGCAGTCAGAAAGAACTCCATAGGCATGTGATCTAACGTATTCCTGTTTTCAGTAGAGCTACATTTATCTACTCAAATCTCTTGTGCAGCAGACAAGATCTGAATTTGACTAGGTAGCACAAGAGAAAAGTAGTAAAGAATCTTGGACATCGGAGGCTGGTAGTTTCCATATCACAGTGACAGCGAATCCATTCCAGGTTTATCTGGATCTTTAAAGAGCTGTCCAAAGTGCTGACTCCTAAACCCCAGGAAGTCCAACATTTTGGATAATATCTTTAAGGGCTAGACTAAACTTCACAGTGGTTTGGCTGCCCGAATGGCTTCACAGCCATTCCTGCTTAAAGAATAATACATTTATTACAGCACATGGTTTTGAAGATATCAGCGCCTGGAAAAGTTTTGGCCCAGATGCCAGAATCTCTTGGAAAAGAGTATGAAGTTGGTCCAATACTTTTGAAACAACCTCCAAAATCCCCCAGCCAGTGTGAGTTGTGTAACTTTTCCAAGCTTATGAATCTACTTAGTCAGGTGCACATTTTCCTGCAACAAGCTAACATGGCTACCTCTCTGGAAAATACAAAGCACTAGAACTTTTTGGATAGGTTGCCGTCCGCCTAATCTATTTCATAGTGGTCCTGTGAGAAACTTATTGAGATCAGATGTATTTTACCTTGCCACACATCTATGTTAGGTCTGAACAGAAAAAGTGAAACTGGAACAGATTAGTCTAAGCAAATCTACCCTCATTGTGCAGGTCTAATATTCAAGTTTAAAAGCTGGGTACACAATGAGTCAAGATATGTTTAGACTACCCCGTCATCATCCAGAACATTGGCAATGGTAGCTGGAGCTAACTGGAGCTGGTGTCCAACAATATCAGGAGTGGGGCAGATTGCCCACAACTATTCTGTTTCAAACACCAACATGTGAAATTCAGCTGAAGCACAATTTTCTTCTTCAACAGATTTATACTATAGCAGACAGGAAGAATGCTAGCTAAACCAGGATACATAATCAGGAAAGATGCACCTCCCTTCGTACCAATCTGCAACAACTGGTTTGAGACCTATCTATGTTTGTTCCACAGGTTTTTTTCCTCCTGGCAACAGTGGTGTGCCTTATCTTAGATCTTTCCCAGTCCTGGCTTTTGGACCAGTGTCTTGAAAAGGGTTTTGCATTCCAATGTATTTATTTATTCCTTCTCTGTCCACCAGCGCCCCAAGATAATGTACAGCAACTAAAATTATTATTTAAATCATGAAATATAACTAGATGAAACAGAACGAAAGCATTATTTAAAAATAGTCTAAAACAATTGATTTAAAAAATTGTTTACACGGGGGCGGGGGAGAGAGAGAGAGAGAGCAAGAGAGAACAGCCAGATAAGCCACCTCTGATTTTAAGGACCAAAGCCCATATGGGATAACTGTGTAAATTGCTGGCCAGAAGCTCAAGAAGGATGGAGCCAGCCTGACTTCCTTTCTCCTTGGGGTGGGAAGTGCTTAATTATTTTGTTGGATCAGTTGATGTTACTCTGTGTCATGTAAGATAGTGAAACTATTCTGAGTGATGAAGGCAGAAACAGAATTAATACTGGTGTTAGAATTCTGGAACCAACTTGAACTTGGATCAATTCAAATCCCCGGTGAACCATAAAACTCATGCTGTGACCTTGGCTTGGCCATTTCCTCTCATCTTGAGCTGCCTGACAGGGTTGTTGTGAAGAGGAGAGACATGTCTGCCACCTTGAGGTCACTGGGGGAAAAGAACGATATATATATATATATATGTAACGATGTAAACTATATGTAAATATATCCGATAAATAAATAATACAACCTTAAAATAATATTCACATTAAATTATACATTTTAACACTGTAATTCAGAAGAACTTGAGAGAAGGCAACATAGATCATGCAACTGTGTGATATCTGACATTTTCCTTATCTTGACAAGAAAGTGCAAGATGACAAAGAGTGGTGCGCAGAGTCCTTCACGTGGATTATCTCTGCAACATGTTGACTTGTAGCTGAATCTGAAAGGGATTGGTCTCTGTGTTGTTTGTGGGACAGAGAGAGACAGAGAGAGAGAGAAAGAAATCTCAAGGATTCTGTGAGAGGAAAAACAATTTTAAGCATGAAGGCTTGTCACAAACTGTCCCTCAACTGTTTTGGCCTCTGCATATTCTTCACATACCAACCACCATTAGGAAAAAAAAATAATCTGCTTTCCTCATATTCCCATCTCTTTCTCTCTTTCAAATGTTATGGAAGAGCCTGGGAAAATGTAATGACTCATGACCGGCTTCACCTCAGGAGCCTGCTGTGTTGAAGGAAGCATATTCAGCCATCACGGCAGGGGAGGCCTTTATAAATATCTGGAAGAAAGCAGAGTTGGTCTGCTTATTGATTAAATCTGCCGATACCAAAGACAGTGGGGGGTTAAGGGTGGGAAGAAGTATAACTCAGAGAGATTAATCTTCAAATTAAATGCATGACCTTGTGGTATTCTTTGCCCTTCTGGGAAAAAAAAAGGGCTGTTGTGTGTTCTTAGCCATTTATTTACCTGTGAAAGCTCAGCTCAGAAGCAGCATCTGGTTTTCAGAACTTTCTCTTTGTTTTTATCCAGCTTTCCAGCTTGGGATGACTAAGGTACCTCAAGTTAGGCTCCAGTTAGAATACAGGACATTTGTAACTTGTCAAGGTGGCCACACCTTGACCAAGGTGGCCACAAAGTGACTTGTCTGGTGGCCACGCCACACCATTCCTCTGATGCCCTATTTGCCTGTCTCTCCTTAAAAATTATATTGCTTTTGGCAAGAACAGGTTTCGACATTAGAATGACTATGCAGTAGAATGTTGCGTCAGTTCTGCCG
This sequence comes from Ctenosaura bakeri, assembly GCA_948474755.1. Classification (NCBI taxonomy): domain Eukaryota; kingdom Metazoa; phylum Chordata; class Lepidosauria; order Squamata; family Iguanidae; genus Ctenosaura; species Ctenosaura bakeri. The sequence goes on from CAOLHI010003336.1 coordinate 79,734, forward strand.
TGCCTCTAGCCTCAATTGGCTATACGTGCATAGTGAGAAAAAGTGAAGACCAATGGTTAAGCACCATGAGTCACAACAAGAAGACAGCTCTCAGCCTTGGATAACTTTAAGCTTGGAAAAGTTCTTTCTTGGGTTATAGCTTCCAGAATGCAGTAGCTATGCTGGATGGGGAGTTTTGAAAGTTGTAGTCCAAAATGTTACTTTTCCAAACTTTGTTCTCTAAGTGTCTTTGTTTACAGAAGAAGAAACCAGCAATTTCCTTATTGTTAGGGCTGAGTGATGGGCAGTAGACAGAATCAGGAGTTGTGAAATGGCAGACAAGACAGGAGAACAATCAGGTACTAGAGAGCAAGGCAGAAGGCAGAAAAAAAAATTATATAACAGACCCTGTTCTGGAGAACCAAATCCAGAAAAGTAAGATACACTAGAGCTTTACAAGTCTCAGCTGGAAAAGGAATTCTTTTTTATTCCAATGGCCAGTTGTGTGTCAGGGGATAGAGCTAGGCTTATCTGTAAGGTTCTTTTCTAAGAAACTGCCATTGCATGGTTCACAACATGGCCAATGGCTAGTCGTCAAAGACACTTACTAACCCTGACTTTAAGAGCACCAACAGAAAATGGGAGGGGGGCAGTTCTGAAAGATTACAAGAATTTAACAAGAACAAGAATTTAGATGTTAACAAAGGAACTTCATGAATAATTGTACCCCATTTATTTATTTACCTAATTTCATTTATTTATTTTTCAAATAATAGTATGTATGATAAGTTTGAGTCTGGATCAAGAATACAGGGCAGGAAGGTGTCATGGCAAGCTGGGAGAATACACCAGTCAGGAAGCTGGACATTGTCTCTCTTTGACAAGAAGTAGACTTGCCAGGCAACTATGAGGCCAAAAACCATGTCCCACATTTGTGTTACATGGGATACCTCACATCTCATATTTCAGTCCATTAATTGTGAGAGTGGGAAGAGTGGATGCTAGCTGTGCTTACAACAGATGGACACACAAACACACATGACATTTGGTATACAACACTGGCTTCACATTACATACCAAATGCTTGGGTGCCGCTGGCACCCACTCTTCTTCTCTTCAAGATGGGCAGAGCATTCACAATGGAAGATCCATTACTTTGTCATGCCTACAGATATGCCATTGTGAGAGTTCCTAGGGTTTGGGGTTCCTAAAGGCTTTGAGATTTTGCTGGAATCCAGAGCCTTCACAAGAGACAGTCAACTCACAATGCTTGAAGTAGGCCTGTCTCACATGTCCCGGCCAATCTTGAACTGCCTACTGACTGTCAAAGACATTGCTAGAATGGGGCTAAGAATCAGGATTTCTCTATCCTCTCCCTACTTCACAATGCATCATGAATGTTGACTGCCCAAACCACCATTTTAAAAGCTAAAAAAGATAACTGCAACAAGAAATTCTTTGCTTCATTTAGATATAATGAAGGGCAATAGCACCTACTGATTAGAGCATAGAATGACCTATACTGTGTTCCTACATGAGGCCCAACTCCTCTGCCATTTTGCTGATGAAAAACGTTATTTCCACACTCAGGTATCTTACTGGCAACTTGTACTAAATGGTGTTGCAGCTGGAAGCATATTATTTTCTGGACAGGAAATGTTGACTGCACTTAAAATTCCATGGCTATTCAGTTTTATTTTGACAGTATTGCTTTTCTAGTCTTTACTCGAGTAGCCTGTTGGACAAAAACAATACAATTGATCAGCTGGATATTTTAATCAGCTAGTGTTTCCAGGTTTCATATGTCAATAAGAACATTATTAATTTCCCATTTCGTTTCCCTTTTCTTCTCTTAGGCCTCTAAAAGAAACCACCCATGGTTTCAAAACAAGACATCCAGTCATTCACTTTCATTCAGGTCTTGAAAAAGAACAGAGGGCTCAAAAAACTCTCTTAAATGAGTATCGTTTATCCTATCCCTGATAAACAGCAGCACGATTGGAATGAAGAGGAAATAAGGAGTATGTTTTTCTCTGTGGAGGAAATGGCTGCTATTAAATATATTTAAAACTGAAGAAAGCAGTGTAGATATGCACAGTCTTGACCCTGAAGACCACTCATCTTATTCTGAAAACACAAAAGTCATCGTTCCAAGATCAGCTTATCTATGTAGAAATTTGACCCTGTCAACATTGTCAAGGTCATTGGAAAGGAAGTCAATCTGTAGAGCAGGGGATTGTTTGAGAAAATGAAATGTGCTAGTAAGACGTTGTTTCCCCATCACTCAAAGAATTCAATATGTGAATGTGGAACAGAGAATATTCATTATATGATAATGCATTCACATTGTACCTTGTGATAGATTGCAATTTTAAACTGCTTCGGGATGCAGTCTCAGTTGAAAATCTCTCTCTCTCTCTCTCTCTCTCTCTCTCTCTCTCTCTCTCTGTGTGTGTGTGTGTGTGTCTCTCTCTCTGTGTCTGTGTATGCATGTGTAGAGTAGGAATATTGAGAATACTTTCAAGTTCTTTGGCATAAATTAAAATTTTCACAAAAGTATCCCACAGTGCAAAACATCATTGAACAAAATCTTCATAGTCACACTCAGAGAGTAGAAAGTGTTTGAAATTGTTTGATCTCATGTCCAAGAAGTAAACAGGACTAGATGATTTATATCTCTTGTATTGAGTTATATAGATACTGTACATACCCAAAGAGGTAACATAAGAAATTCTCAAAAATTGGGATAGAGAGCACTTGGTGTTCAAGGTATTCTGGCCTACAACTCCCACCAGCCTTACCCATCATGGCCAATTGGAAAGGATTGTGGTAGTTTTAATTTAAATGACCAACCTAGACATTGGTGAACTCCATCCCTCATTATCCCTCACTATTGGCTAGGGCTGATAAAAATTGGAGAGGCCCATGCTCCCTACCTAAGAGCTAAATGGTATAGAGATATCCAAAATATTCTGATAGTCTCAGATCCTCAAGGGTAATATTTACAGAGGATTGTCTGCAGAAACCATAGGAAATTCACAGGATCACCATAAATTGACAGGCAACACACCTGTGAAATGTAGGATGAATCACAACAGCAGGGAGGTTTCTCAGTAAGGTCACATAACTTGCAAACTTTGAATGTGTGATGGGCAAGGGCTCCACTACACACAAGACACAATGGTGTTCTGGAACATCTGATTAATACATGCTATCTTTTTAGGGCTAATTGTGGCATATGTATGTATTCATAGGCCCTTAGTGCACCATGTTGCCATCTTGGGATGGGATCAGGACAAAGTCCTATTGGGCCATAGTGCGATAAAGGCTTTAGTCTAATTCATATTTAGTATTTGTATTCAGTGGCTCATAGAGATTCTCTTGTATTACTGTGAATCTAACATAACAGGTTGCACAGGACCAGTTAAAACTAGGAATAAAATATGTAATAAAATAACAATAATCTCAACCAATAGGCCAAATATAATAAATGCAAAGAGACCATTGTTCTTAAAGAAGGGGGAAGGTTGTTGCAGAGGAAATGGGAAAAAAACCTCCAATCTTTGCTTATCCAATTCAGTTTTAGAATTATTTTTTCAATGAGTTCTGTGGATATGTTATACTTGTCTTCAGCTTAAGACTACCTTTCCCCCATTGCTTGTTGGTTTTTGTGGAGGATAAACTGCCTTTGGTCTGTTTTAGCTTCCTTCAGTTCCTGTGCCTAGAATTTTGATCACCTGGGATAATCATGAATTAATAAACTTTACTCACATTGTATTTATAAATTACATTTGTTCTGATCATTTCTGATACAAGATACAAAATTTCAATTTGTAGCATGTTTAAAAATGGTAAAATGCTAATATATTTCTCCCTCTCTGTGTTTGCATATGTGTGACAAAGAGGGATGTGTAAATCTAGCTTAAGCCAAGTTCATTTTTAACACACACGCACACACACACACACACACACACACGTACGTTCATTTCTCTTACACTCTGGTCAATTTTCCAGATTCCAGGCCTTAATAGGTCTTTGGACTGCACATCAAAACTCTACTATCAGAAAGAACTGTTGCTAAATTCCTCTGAGACACTTATACCCCTGTGCAAGTTTCACCCGTCTTCCTTATCAGGAAAAGAGTCTTGGCTTGAGATCAAGCAGGCCCTTTGGGTTTAGAGCTTGACAGGCATCAAAGTCTCCATTTGGAAAGGGGGAAAATAACCTGAACCAATCACATAGGAGTACTGAGAATTTCCTGCATCCCTGGCTAGAGAGGCACTAGATCATGCTGTATGGATTAAGCGGCTTAGAGACTGGCAGCCATAAAGCATTCTCTGCAGACTCTGATGTGGGTTTGAAAAAGAAGAAGAAGTTTGGCAGGCATTTATGCCACATTTGTGTAACAGCTCAAGCAAATTACTGGTAACATGAGAAACTTGCAAAGATCTTTCTGCCATTAAGAAGTTTCTTTTGAGACAACGGTATCAGCCCACCGATAAGGTATCATAAAATAACTGCCATCTCCACCCCTTTTACCATCTGCAGCTGCAGCTTAGTGAGACATAGGCGAATGAAAGAAGGTAAGTGAGGATTCATCAAAGGAAAAGGTAGATTTCAGAGAGCGCTAGACTCTTTTCATTGAAGTTGAGAGGGGAAATGAGGGGAAGAGAAATCATGCGAAAAGGTCAATTGGACATGAACTGCCAAAGGTCACACAACTCTGAAACGTATCATGACCAGTAGGAAATGAATGTTTGTCCCTCTCATTAGAGAGAAAAACTGAATATACAGGATGATCTCTTTTGATGCAGACAAGTGGCCTTAAAAAAAAAGGAAGAAAATTTTTTAAAAAAGCAAGCTGTTGATTGTGCACCAAAAAAAAAGTTTGCAACATTAATGCTTAAACACATTGGCGTTGCCATTGCATCCCTCTTGTTTGAGATGAATCAGTTCAGTTCTTCCCTTGTCATTTAATATTTCTAGCCATCTATTGAACACAAATTATTTGCATATGAAACTGTCATTTAGTTCATTATTGTCTACATCAATACTGGGAACTTTGTAGGCCTCCAGATGCTGCTAATGAGCTATGATTCCCATCACACGCCCTCCCACTGACCTAATTTGGCAGTCCCAACTAATCATCTGCCATCCCACTTTTCAGGTGCTTTTACAATATTCCATTTTCTCCTCCCCCACTATTTACCCCCTTTGTTCTCGGATTATTTCAGTTGCTGCAAACTGAGTTCAAAGAGTAAAGGTAGGCAGGAGGAAAAGAGACAGAATTTTGCTTTTCCCAGTAGGCTCAGGCAATGGCAAAGTGCTGCTGACTCTCCTAGCCCGTATGTTTTCCCTTATTGGTAACTATTTGTCATTTTGACCACACTCTGATGTTGCATGGCCACGCATGTCCCAGTTTCATCTTTGAAATGTTGCAGTGCATGCCACTGACCAAACTGGCAGAGGCTGAAGGGATCTGGTACCCAACAATACTGACTTTCTAGGTGTTCCAGCCGTGGTTCACTCCAACCATCCCTACAATGTCTCATTCAGGGATGACTTCTTGTCTTGGTACTTAAGATCCTTCAACTGACACTTTTTGTATGTGAAGCATGAGTTCGAACACGAGAATAGAGGCCCTTTAAATAGATCCCCAGAAGGCTTTATTTAATTCCCACTGCTTTTAGAAACATTTACATGAAACCAGCCGTATGGGAGGGGGGAGACTGGCAGAGGATTGCTCATCAATATGCTGATGCCACTTTCTCCTTTTCCTCAATTCCCAGTGAAGCAGTGGAATCACTGAATCATTGTCTGGAATTTGTAATGGGCTAGAGGAAAGCCAATAAACTGAAACTCAATCCAGATAAGACTGACAGGAGGATGACTGGTGATATGCTAGACTGAAGAATAGGTGAACAGGTCCATTTCAGATGAGGCCACAAACAAAAGTGAAGGAGCAAAGGGAGGTTCTTTGAGAACTAGCTTTGCACATGTTCATTGTGCTCAGGAGATACTTTCTTCAGTGTATGCTCTTTGTAATCAGTGCCTTGATATTCTCTAGATGGGTTTATTGTAATACATTTCCAGCCTCTGAAGAGTGTTTGGATTGAGATTTGGCCCTATGTGTTCTGGTCAGAATGTTCACCTTAGTATTTCATGTGACACTGTTTGTCTAATTAAGGAACAACTCTCATCATAATATAAACAGCGGCCAATGTTCTGGATCAGCGACTTAGTTAAGTGTACTAAGTAACCTTTCCTAGTCCAATCTCCCCAAACCTGATGGAAACATCATTCACTACTTGTGACACTATTGCCACGATCAGAAATCCTCCACCCCCTCAACCTATTCTATTGGGCATCAGCTATATGGGGAGACAAAGGTCCATTTTGCCAGCAGTTGGTACACAGGTGACTGATGTTTCCATCAGATCTATTGGGTGGTGGTGGTGGTCAGCCAGCAGAGGTTAGTTAGTTGAGTATACTTAACTAAGTAGCTGATACAGAATACTGGCCATTATACTTTATATTGTATATACTCACACAAGTCTAGGAATTTTAGTCAAAATGACCCCAAAAAACTGAGTTGACTTATCCACAGGTCAATGTAAGTACTGTACCTTAATTCTTATGCAAAAAGGAATCATCCCCTTCTCTGAGTAGAGCAGAGAAAGGTGAATGCTTAGTCTGTGGTGGCAGAACCTACAAGAAGCACCAGTCCCCTCTACTGTCTCCACCATGGTGCACTTCTGGCCTTTCAGAATGCCTGGATGGGAAAATGGTGGTGGCAACAGTGGCACTTTGGTGCTTCACCTCAAAAGAACACTGAGAGAGGAGAGGAGGTTGGTGCTTTTTTAAGGTTCTCCCAGAGTTGACTAAGCTCTCATCTTTTACTGCTCTACTCAGAGAAGGAGATGGTTCCTTTTTTTAAAATAAGAGTTATTACTGTACCTTAACTTTCATCCAAAAAAAAAAAAAAGACTCCCTTCCCTGAATAAAGCGGCATAAGGCTTTTTTGAATGCCTGGATGGGAAAATGGTGTGGCAGTGATTGGGGCAGCTGGCCCCTTGAATCAGGTCTGAGGCTTTCCTTTCTTCATAGAATGAACCTCAACATATCCACAGAGCATATTAAAATCCATAATTTTTGCCCCAAGACCTGCCCTTTTTTTATTATTATTTGTATCCCACCTCTCCATATGGATCGAGGCGGTGAACAACTTACAAATAGCATGTATTTTGAAACATTTCTATACATGCCCCCAACAAGCTGGGTACTCATTTTACCGACCTGCGAAAGGATGGAAGGCTGAGTCAGCCTTGGAGCCAGGCAGGATCGAACTCACAACCTTGTGGCTTGCAGTACTGGCATTTAACCACTGCGCCACCATGGCTCCTTGACTTATAAATGAAGTTGACTTATACAAAAGTATATACATTGGGTTCCTTCCTACATAACAGTCATTGGACCTTCCATTCTCCACTTAGCTGACAATGAGTGGCTCTTCCTCCACTTTTCCTGGTCTGCCAAACTCCACTTCTTTGCTACTGCTACTTTTGCTTCTGCGGCCTCTATATATCGTCACACAGACCACTGGCCAGGTTGTGAATTCAGCAGTTGTGGTCAAAAATGTAATTTTTCCAGTATTCAATAGAAAGTATGAATAGGAAAATTAGCCCCAAAGGCCCACATGGTTTATTGGTTCCTTTCTGGGCCTACTCCAAAGGGCTGGTTTTATTTTCGAAAACCCTCCATGTCATAGTATATAGGGGTTCTGACTTTCTTACATGTTCTCCAACTGTCTTGATTTGGCAATGACAGTCCTGATTAATCCTCCATTGTCCACCTTTTCCAGTTGCTTTTAAAGTGTCCCAGCTTCTCTCTCCTTCTTCCACTTCCCCCTTTGTCCTTAGCTTGCTTCCATTGCAGCAAACTAAGTTCAATGTGCAAAAGTGGTTTGTACTGAACTTGGCAGGGAGGAGAGGAATGGAGGGAACAGCATCTTGCCCTTCTCAGTAGGCTCAGGCAAAAGCAAACTGCTGTAGCTTCTCCTAGTTTCTGTGTTCTTCCTCCTCAATAACTTTTGCCATCTTGATCACACTCTGATGTTGCATGGTTACACATGTCCTGGTTTTCATCTGCGTGATGTTGAAAGGTGTACAATTCCTTTTTCTCCCCACTATATTAACTCTGTGCATGTAAGCCCTTTCAAAAGTGCACTTCACATGTAAGAAGTAGACACGGTGTATTGTTACATTCCTGCCCATAGAAGCTCACTTCGCACCCTTCCTTTACCACCTTTCCATTCTGACCTCGAGAAGGTAGTAAAACCTTTTGCATTTCATAAACTTACCAACGCCCCAACTTTTCCCACTTCCCTTTCTATAGCATAGGCACATCTCTGAGGTACCTATAAAATATATCACATGTAAGGGCCTCTTTATCTTCCTTATAATAGTTTGCCACTTTTAAACTAATCCTATAGGTTGATGAAAGTCAAGATGAAATTCATTAAATGTTTGAACTTAATATAATAACACAAACACACATTACAAGAAGACCTACACAACAATGAGATCACAGAGGACATCAGACTGCTGTTTTCCAGGCAAGATCCTGAAGAAAATGTTCTCCCTGAAGTTGCTATTTGCTTTGGAAGAAAATGCTTGTTGGCTTTAACAAAGGCTTCTTCAAAATGTAGATAGCTTCAGTGAGGGGATTTTGATAGGGAAAGAAAGAGGCAAATTTCCTACCAAGCTCAGACGGCTTCAAGGAGCCTTCATCTTCTGTTCAGCGGTTATTTCTCCATTAAGATGCCTGCATATTCATGGCATTAACACAATGAATCCCATATCTGCTTCTAGTCTATGGAACAGTTTTGTCCTGTGGGGATAAAATAACTATGCACCATCGTGTGTGTGTGTGTGTGTGTGTGTGTGTGTGTGTGTGCACTCATGTGCCTACATAGGCAACCTATTGCTCTCTCCTTATATTTATTTATTTAATTTTTAAATTTTATTTTAAAGTACTTTGTGGTTTTCTTTTTAATATTTTCCCATTAACTTGGTTAAGAGGTGGGGGTGGGGAGTTGAATGGCAAAATTCTCCCGGTATATTTTTCTATAATGTTTTATGAGGTCCTCTGTGACCTTGGTTAATTGTCACACTGCTTAACCTTTTTGTTTAAAACAAAAAAGAAAGAAAGAAAAGTAAGCCTCGTTTACCAGAGGTAGAGGAATTTTAATGTGGGAAGCGAGATGGTTTATTCATTCAAAAATATTTTATGGGAACTTGCTCCAAGCTGAAGGAACTCATGTAAAACTCACTCCCCAGGGAGCTGGTTCTTACAGTCTCACATCTGAAACAAAGGAAGAATTTTTGTAAACTCAAAGCAGAAACTTCAGGGTCACATAGAAGGATTTCCCTTGCCTGCAGGATAGCTTGTGTACCTAAGGCCACTCCATTTCCAGCAGATGTACTGAGACATTCTGTTATATAACACGGTCATTTGTTGTCCTGACATGCCAGGATGTGGAGTCAACCTCAGTAAAATTAAGGACAGCGAAAGGTCCTCCTCAGATCACAAGACTTTAATGAATTCCGAATGGATATTAAAGACAACTCTGGAAGGTGGTCTAGTCAGTCATTACTCTCCTGTGGGAAGGCTTTAGCGGTTAAACCAGATTAGCCAAATGCTGTCATTTCACAAGTCACTTGTGATTAAGAGTAACCAGTCTGTTTTTGTGCTTTCTTTCATCAAAGGAAAGGATGTGAGTAGGATTGGGCAGGAGCAGTGAGGCTTCTTATTCATTCATTTAGTACATTTATATTAACATTTCCAATGAATGCACTCAAGGCAACAGATAGTTGAACATGATGGCTTGTAACCCTAATGGACAGAAGAGGAAAAAAGAACAACGAGGGAAGAAGAAAACCAAATAAATTCAGGCTGTAGTCCTATGCAGTGCTTCATGCAGGGCTAGTTATAACATTAGGCAGAGTAGCCAGTTCAGGCTTGGACCCTATTGCATTGCTCCAATTACAGCAAACCACTTGACAGTGGGACAGTGGGGGATGTGCTACTCAGCCTGCTCTGTGCTTCTTCCTCTAGCTTGTTTCCTTCAGGAACCATGGAGGATGCTGTCTATTGGTAGTTTAAAGTAAGATTCATCTGTCAGCCTGGTTGTGTTTGCTTCTGTACAGCCAATGATGGAGGTGGGCCAGCTTATTGACATGTCCTGGGCCAGCTTATTGACATGGGGTTAAATACCACTGACTGAACTTGGTGAGACTTGTGTCTCAGTAAGAGGCAGAGGGCTGTGCTGTCTGATGCCAGTTTTTATATAATGTTGCACTGTAGATGCATTATGACCAAGTGAATGGGCCACTTCAACATACAGCACTAACCGAGAATTAGTCTTTTCTAAGCCAAAGGAACGGGCCTTACTGTCTCATCTTTTGGAGAAGCAGCCAGCAAGAGTGGCTATAGAATTCAGGGGTGGGACAATCTGCAGCCCTTGGTCTAATTTGAAATGACCTTTGTAAGCAGTCAATTAAGATCACTTGTAAAAGCAATCTATCCTTTCCTAGGTCCTATTTGCATGACATAATTATAGTGCTATGATTCCAATATAACTATCATTGCAGCAACCAATGGAATCCCGGGATTTTCAATTTAGGGAAGCAATAGAACTTCCTGGCAGAGCACTCTAAATACCCTTCTCTCAACTGCAAACCCCAGGATTCCACAGGATGGAATCATGGCAGTTAAATAGAATCATAGTGCTATAACTTTGTAGTGTAGAAGGGCTGTCAGGAAGCCAGCTAGGCAGTGAAGGAGAGGGAGAAGGATTGGAAGGAAAGAAGGATGACAATGCCCTTCCCACAAGGGATATAATTCTTTGCATGTTGTTGTTTTGCACAGAGAACAGCATTTTCTGCAAGGAAAATAATATTTCAACACAGAAATATGAATTCCTATGCAGAAAATACTGCTTTCTGTGCAGAAAATGCTACTTTCTATGGGAATCAACCATGTGCAACCATTCATTTTACAGAAAATAAATCCTCAATTACAGCATTTTTGCACAACAAACACCCTCTTCTGTCCAGGAATTAATATTTCTGCATTGAAATATCATTTTCCGTGCAAAAAATGCTGTTTTCTATGCAAAACCATCATATGCAAATTTTTCACAGATTAAGTCCCAAACTATGAAGATTCTCAACAGTCCGGGATTCTTCTCATCTGGGTTTCTTTCAATTTCTGAATATTTTCAAATATTCTTTCCATTGCTACTGCCCTGCTGAATGGGGCTCCTGACATTTTACTCCAAAGTGATAACTTGTTCAACTGCATAATTTACATGGTCCAAAATAGACTGGGACACTTTCCCCCAGTGTACAAGGTATATGAATGAAAGAGAACATCATATACGTAAAATAGCTTCTGTTTTTCCAAAATAATATGCACATTTCACAGAACTTAATGTTCATAATGCACTGTTGGTGTTCAATGAATGTTTACCAGTAGAAAATATGAAACAGGAGATTAAAGATAAGCTATTACAAAACAAAAGGAGCACAATTCAACTTAATTTCTCATGAAGGTATCCAAAGTAGATGGAAGGTTATCTGTAGTCTCATCCTGACTTTGTTAGAAGTTTGTATTTGACTAGAAAGGTAAGTGAAATTTACAGCATGCGTGGTTCATACAGATCAGGATGGGCAACTTGAGGCCCTCTATATGTTTCTGGACTGTAGCTCCCATCAGTCCTGGCTGGCAAATCAACATTGCTCACTACTGACATGAATGGAGGAATACAGAAGGAAATGGTGTACCTAAAAGTGGTATGTCACCTCAGACTCATGTTTCTCTTGCTCATTTTTAAGAAAAAAAAAGTATGCTGCTTTTATCTGAGTTTACGATGATGCTCCTGAGGTACATTTTTGGCAGTGCCTCATCTGTAAGTAATACACAGTTATTTATACATACATACATACATACATACAATTATTGAATTCTGCTAAATATAGCTCGAGTCTAATTTATCATTGTAGTATGGACAGCAGTGGTGTGCCAAGGTGGGGGCAGGAGGGTGGTGAGCCCCAGGTGGCATGTTTTTGGGAGCGGTGCTGGGCCACCCTCCACATGCTGGCAGATGTCCAGCGACTAGATGGGCACTGGAGCCTCCCGGAAAGGTCTGCTGGAGGGGTATACCACCCTGGGAAAGAGGGCTCTCCATTCCTCCCCTCCTCTTTTCCCCTCTTTCTCTTCCTCCTAATCTGGAGTCAAACCTGTTTCCAGCCAAAGTAGCAGTGCTGACCGTGGCAGACCTCTGGGTTGGACAAAGAAGGAGAGATGAGAAAAGGAGGAGAGGAGAGCAGACCAGACCAGAGGAGGAGCCCGGTAGAGGTGGGGAGAGGGCCCCACCTTTCCTCCCACGCCACCTCCAAGACCAGGAATGAGCCCAGCCCAGACAAGCCTCCCAGGAGGAAGGGAGGGGGAGCGGGAGACAGAGAGGGCACTTTCTGCTGTGGGAATGCTGGTGTGTCTCTGAGAATGTGCAGAGAGCCCCCTCTAAGCATGAATGCCCAGAGCCTAATCACCCAATGCCAATCGAGCAGTTTTTATTTGATATTTTGGATAGGTACTCCCTCCCCTAAGTTGGGCAGCAGATTCAGGGACTGTCTCCAGGTGGCAAAAGCTCTAGCTACACCACTGACAGACAGTTCATGATAGGTGAGGCTACAGTTGTAAATTTCAATCAGTTTAATTGGCAAATCAGTTTAAATTTAGGGACTGAATTAACTACTTGATTGGGGCAGTTTTAAGTGATGAGACTTAAAAGTGAAGGCATGCTTGGCTGTTTCTGGTGATGCTTTAATTTTGATGGGTTACTGTAATCAGGAATTTAAAAGAACTTATCTGAAAAATGTTTTCTGTCTAAGTCATGTACTGTATGATTGATGTGAAGCCACCCCAGCTTTCCACCTGTGAGGAGAGGGATCTTTTTTTTTTTTTTACAAAGAGTGTTAAATCACTGTTAAATGAGTGGTAGATTATTAAAGAATATTATATGTTTATTAGTTTTTAATTGGGACATATCCAAAACTAAAACAAAGTATCTTGATCAGCATTCCCACTTTTCCATAAATTCATTTTTTTAAAAAATAACATAAATTCATCCCCCCATCCCTCCTTTTTCTCTCTTCAAGTCTTACATTTTAATGCTTTTCACATTGGATCATTACCTTCAATTACTATTTAACTATTCCTCTTCCATTAACTTTTAATCAGTTGAACTACCTCTTCATATATTATAATTTTTCTTGTTAATTAATGTAGGATAGGTAATTTTACCTTGTGTTTAGTTTTCTTATCTTTATTTACCCCAAAAAAGTCACAAGAAAACATAAGATATAAATAATGATCAAGATCTTACATGGAAGATGTAGCTACGCTCTTCCTCTTGACCTGACCCTCTAAAACCCACCTTAAAATCCAGGAAGCTGTTCCGAGCGAAGTACTTCAGCAGTGCTGGGAGAGAGGGCATGATCAAACCACTCCCCCAATGAATCATGGCGCAAGATGTAGAAGCAGGGCCCCTGTCGCAACTGCTCATCACACCATCACTCGCTAGTAGGATAGGGCTGGGTGCATCATCCTTCAGTGCTCTGCTTGCCAGTGCCACAAAATTCCTTCACTCTTTTTGACTGCTTGGATTTTAAGGAGGGCTTTAGGTCTATTTTCATGATTATAAACGTGAATACAAAACAGCTACAAGGTTATACATCTAGTTTATGACACTGCAATTGCATAACAGGATTCCAGCCATTCCCTGTTACACAAAAACATTAACAACATTACTAGTCCTTGGTCTGTATCTTATTATTAGCCAACTAAAGTAGACCCATTGAATTGTTGAGATTTGCCTACATGTTCATTCACCATTAACATTTTAAAGTATGATTATGAAGAAAGGAGGAAAGAGAATAAGAAGAAAAAAGTGGAGAAGGAGAAGTTCCTGGCATATGAATGTAGGAGAGGCATATACATTGATATAAGCTAACTGGATTTTCAAAAATACATGTTCTTAAAATTAACACATATATATATAATACCTGTTCATGAGTAGCTAAAGCTGTGAGATGGTGAATGATCTTTCCAACATTGGAATAAAAGACTTTTAGCAACAGTGAGAGTGCTCAGGATCCAAACACATTGGCTATTAGTTAAATTCCACATTGTTGTTGCTGTGTGCCTTCAAGACATTTCCAACTTATGGCAACCCTAAGGCAAACCTATCACAGAGTTTTCTGGGGCTGAGAGTACTTGATGTGCCCAAGATCATTCAGTTGGTTTCCATAGCCAGGCAGAGAACCAAACCCTGTTCTCCAGGTTCATAGTCCAATGCTGAAAACCACTACACAACATTGACTTTCAAATTCCATGTTGCAGGGATATAATTTAAAACAATATATATGTGTATAAATGCAAAAAATGCTTCCAGTACAAAGCTTATATGTTGTAATCTATATAGTTCTTGCTCCACATTAGCAGGTTTGACCTTCATGAATTTGATTATTCATGAGGCGCACGTATACCTCCCCCCTTCTCTTCCTTCCATTCTCCTGTATTTTGCTGGGTGGTGAGAAGGAAGGCAAGTGGGCAAAAGGCAAGGGAATGAGGCAGGGAGGCACACATGCACCTTCCTTCTTCCCTCTGGAGCTCTCCCTCCCATTCCCTTGCCTTTTGTCTTAGTGCAGAGAATGAGTGCTGAGGAAAAAGATAAGGGAATGAAGGGGGGGCACACGTGTGCCTTTCTTCTCCTCTCCAGAGCTCCTCCCTCTCATTCCCTTGCCTTTTGCCTTGGCTCAGAGAAGGAAGGCAAAAGGCAAGGGAATGGGAGGGGGATGGAAGGGAATGGGACGGGGAGCATGGGGAGAATTATTTGTGGTTTTTCCTCTTTCATCAGGGTTCTGTGCCCTTGACCCTGGCAAAGTGGAAGGGCCACTGTACAACAAAAAAGGAGTGTCTACTGGACACACGTACCTTATAGGACACAGAGAAGCTTCATCTATATTAGATCATCAACACTGTTATAGTAGACAATTTTTTTCTAAAGATTCACTATCATGTCCAACATACTTGAATCAATATTTGCTGAACTAAATGCTATTTTAAAACTAAAGGAAGTTTAGATATTGAAGGTAGAACAGTTCCTCTGTTCATTGATTTGCATAGGACAATCTAACTCTTCATTCTTTGGCCCTTACTACACCATGACTTGATTCTGTGACATCCTGGTGGGATCCCATCAATGGCAATGCTGGGATGGGATCAGGACCTGAACACTCCCCATTGCACTCAGTTGGCTGCCAGCAGATGGGTAGTGTTAGGGACACTCTTCTCCCTTTCACAGTATAGCCTGCCTCTTCCTGCACTGTACACCAGAAGGAAGCACTTGATAGCACTTTGGCCCTAACTGCAAGCCAGCAGCTGATGGGTTCATGGCAGAAAAGGGGGCCATTACCAGTATACAGTTTAATCATGATGGATGGGGATGTGACAGCACCTGGTCAGCAATGACATCATGCAATAGCACATGTTCTAGACTGGGAACAACGCATCACCATGCTGAGATGGCGATGTTGTAGGGTAAGGGCCATTGTTGCTGTGTGCCTTCAAGTTATTTCTGACTTATGGTGACCCAAATGTATCACAGAGTTTTCTTAACAAGATTTTTTTTTGGGGGGGGGCTTTCCTTTCCTCTGAGGCTGCACAGGTGTGATTTTTCCCAAGGTCACCCAGAGGGTTTCCATGGTTGAGCAGGGATTTGAACCCTGTTCTCTAGAGTCGTAGTTCAATGCTCCAACCATTGGCTCTTTGAACTCTCCATTGTATTCCATCCTGAGTTGATTAACATGAAATTTGGTGCTTTCCAGCAAACATTTATAAAATAATAGGATACAGGCCGTTATGTTATTTGCAACGGGAATGTTGTTATGCCCTTGTTACTTCCAAGTGTAATGAGTTGTAGCTAATGTCATTTGCTGGTATTCTAAATTAGCTTTTCAGTTAACCATACTTAACTAAATATCCTCTCCTGGCCCATCCTCACTCCCAAACCTGTCAGAAACGTAGTTCACCCGTGCACCAACCACTGGCAGAATGAACCTCCTTCTCCCCATGCCCTGATGCACAATCAAGTAAATGGGAGGAGTTACAATTGTGGCAATTGTGTCACAATAGTAAGTATCAATTGCGAATATAGAACAGTTACATAGATTTACTTATCTTTAACATTCTGTACAGTGCAAAACTTGATGCTTTGCACTCAGGATATCTAATGGTCAATTCCTGGTATCTCCAGGTATAAAGGTCTCTGGCATATGGGTTAGAATTGAAACTGCTTATGGAGATCTCAGACACTTGCTGCCAGTCAGAAAGAGCTATGCAACCTGATGCCCTCCAGATGTTTTGAATAACCTCCCATTTGCCTCAGCAAACATGGCATGGATTATAGTAGTTGTAGTTCAAAACATCTAGAGAGTACCAGGTTTCATACTTCATTGGACTTGGGAGACCTGAGATCTGACTCTGCTTCATAGCACGTGTGCATGCACACACACGCTATACTATATTATGTTAATTATATTATATTTCTTTCAAACACTTTATGCTTAGTGTTAGGTGAAGCAGAGATACATATATTGTTATCACTATATATTTATCTATTTTGCAGGTAAATCTAATCCATTTACCTCTTTTCAACCTCACAGTCTTTAACATTCTATCCTTGAGGCTCCTTGTTCATTGGCTGCTGTCATTGACTGGGCTTCTGTTTACCATTTACACAAATATGTTGAACAGTACTAAAAAGTTCCTATAGATTTTTGATGGCTTCCATCACCACCACCACAACCCCTATCCCTCATCATCCAAAAAAAGAGGAAAAGAAAAGAAAAAGGAGGGAGATTGCTGTCTTTGCTGCATGCTTTTCTTGACCTTTGCAATCGAAACATTCTTGAGAGTGGGTACAAATATGCAGAAGGTTGGCATTTTATTCACATGAAAGTGGCACAGTCTGATTCATCCATCTAAGACACTACCTCACTGCAGCCTAGATTCTGATCTCATTGTAACACGCCAATAGTTGATGAGTCAGATATTATGAACAAAGGACCTTTGAAGAAGCAATGCTTTGAGGGGATTCTCTGGCAGATTTTGTCCTAATTGTAGAGAACACTAAGAATCTCGCCTAGTTTTAGGTGCAGCTGCAAGATTTCCAACGGGAGAAATAAGAATGGGAACAAAACTAAGAAGAATCGTTACAATATGTAAAAACCTATTAGATAATATAGGAAGGATTATGGATAACACACATGTTCACATAGATTACCCAAAATAAACACTGACTATTCATCTGGTGCTCATTTTGCCCTAACTTTACCCATTTACAACACTATAGCTGATGTTGCTACCCATTTACAACACTATAGCTGATGTTGCTATTGCTGGCACTATTGCACTAGGGTGAAACTTTCACAAAGTCACTGTCAGTGCCCCTTGATAGACTTATCCAGCTTGCCTGCTTATTGATTGAACTTTGGAGGTGAATATATCCTCTCATTTCATTAGGGCATGCAAACTTCTGTGGTATGGTGGTTAATAAATATAAACTTGTATTATTAAAATGACAGCAACAGCAACAGATATTTAGTGTAGCATGGGTTGAACAGCATGGATTGAAAAAATCACACTTGAGTTTAATAGTCAGCTGTGAAGCATGAACCTGCCTGCCAGCTAAAATCAACCTTTACTTTCACCCCTACCCTTTTATGAGAGGTACGGAGTGGGTAGATAAATGCAAAATTAGTGTATTCTAAGACATCCAACCAAAAAGAAGTAACCACACAGCACACTCATATCATAAACCACAAGAAAACATTGTACATATCACATTGCTGACATTTAGTTGAAGCCATTTCTTTCTAAAAAGGAGTAATGGTATCCAGTACACCCATTTGTTGTCATCATCACCGTTATGTTTCACAACCTACCAGGTTTTACAGATTGGAGTGTTGGACCAAGAATAATTTAGATTGTATCCAAGAATCTAGGAATCAATGAGGTATCACTGGATAATGTGACATATCTATTACTTTTCACCAGTACTTTGGAACTGAAATCTCCTGTTTTTATTCTGCTGTCTTTATTGTCTTTGAACTTTGATGTGAGCAGCTCTGAAAACATTTTTATTGAACAAGAGAGTATAAATCATTAAAATAAATACAAATCAAGTAATATTTCCTACTTATTTTGGAGATGGCTAGCAGACAGTATATGGATACAGGACCAAGAGACTTTCTCAATGATACCCAGGGGGAGCCCGAAGGCAGTCATCCTACATCCTAATATAACCTGGTGGACCATGGGACTTGCCTGTCTGCCTATGTGAGGCACAATTTACACCTGAAAGATTAGCAGCAGTAGTAGCAGCAGCAGTTACATTTCTATACTGCTTATCAGTGCTAAGCACTCCCTAAGCTGCTTACAGTGTTGTAAGCTAATTGCCTCCAACAAGCTGGGTACACATTTTACCAACCTAGGGAAGGATGGAAGGCTGAGTCAGCCTGAAGCCCTACAGGATCGAACTCACAACGCTGTGGCTGTGGTACCAGCATTTAACCACTGTGCCACCAGGAATAAAGTAGTAAGGTTAAGATAAACACTCCATGAGTCCCAGAGCAGAAAAGATAACTTTCTTGTAAAAGCAATTGTCAGTGAATTTTTAGGGCAACATATTTCTCACTTTCAGGTAGACAGAGACGGAACAGCCAATTCTGCTCTCCTCAAAGACATCAGCAGCACAAGGGCCCATGCTGGCCAGTTTCCTTTCCTTCAGGTAAACAATATCAGAATGAGACCACAATATCTAATCTTTCCATCTCCCGTGAACAGGCAGCATTAACATGAGATCAGTGGCTAGTCTTCCTTTCATGCAAGCAGCATCAGTGTGAGATCATAATGGCCAGTCTCCTTCAGCTGGGCAGCATCAGCATGTGGTCACTGTGGTTACTCTTTCTGTTTCAGCATTTGGTTGCAGTGGCTAATCACTTGATAGAGGAGCAGTCAAAAGTAGCAAGTGGGCACAGTATCTTCCACTGGTTTACTGAGGCAAAGAGAAGTTGGAACCTGTGAAGCATGGCCTATTGCTCATTCAAATGGGCATAAGCAAGAACAAGCAGTGCAACGCTTTATTCTTACTGAGGTAAGCAGCAGCATTTCAATAAGAGGTGTGAGCATGACAGCAGGCTGGTAGGCTCACATCAGAGGTACAAACCATGGAAGCAGACTCAGGAGTGCTGGCAGCAGCCAAGATATGACAGGATGACAGCTTGCAGAGTCCAATAGTGTATCTACATACTTACCGGGCCACACACTCCAACTCCATGATATGGTATAATTGGCAAATATCTTTAATTGGCATGAAATATAAACTATACACTGACATGGTTGTAAACCTATACTGGCAAAGAGGACTGGCTGAACACGTGCAATGCGAAAGTAGGTCAGATGGGACCTTAGACCATGTCCAGGCCATTGTCAAGGGAGCTCCAAGGATAATGTACTTGCAAATGTCCCTCAATGACTCAACTTTTATAAACAATAACACCCAAAACTGCCTCTGATTGTCTTCAACCCACTTCCTTTTCCCACTGAATTTTTCCTTTGTTTCCTCTCTTGCCTGGCCAGTAAGGAGTTATCACGATTCCCATCAGTCCTTTGTCACCTAATGCTAAAGCCATTAGCTCATTCTTGACCCCCTTGTCTCCTTTGCCAGAGAGTCATTAGCACCTTCCCCCTCAGGGTGGAAACAGAGTATTTAAACCCTGGCTCTGAGCCAGATAAGTTGTAGTACTTTAGACACAGGCCATCATCCTGCTGCTCCAATTCCCATTCTTGTGCTACCCTCGGACCCTTAGTCTGAGCCACATTACTTCGTCTCTTCTCTGCAAGATAGGTAAATATCACCCACTTCTCCCTAACTTCTTGATATTCCAATTTTTTCCTCCCTTTTCCTTCAGTTAGTCTTGTGTGGTTGCAAGGCTGCTTGGATCTTGTGTGTGTGTGATAGTTAATTCACCCCATAAAACAAAATATTATTCAAACCTCTGACTGGTGTCCCTGCATTAATACCAGTATACACAGGTGTAAAAGATCCTGCTAGGTTACCTCCCTGTCACAGGCCTCACTTTTGAGCTAATATTCCCCATCATTTCATGTAGACACTGGAATCATAGGTGAACCTCTAAGTCACCCACACTTGAGGTAAGAAGATGACACAACTTTAGCCATATGATACCATTTTAAATTGCCATTGCTCCAACTACAGGGTCCTGGGATTTGCAGTTTGGTGAAGTACTTCTAAAATTTTCAACTAGGGGGCTGTAGAGGGAGAGACTAGAGCAATCCAGCAAGGGATTCCAAGAACCTAGCCAAACTACAAAAACTCTGATTTTCTTAGGAGGACAGTTAAACTGGTATCGAACTGATATAATTGTGTAGCTAAGAGATGTTGTGTTCAGTAAGAAAAGCAAACCGGCAGCCTTCTTGTAGCAGATGACAGTATTGTGACATCTCAAAATGATACAGAAAAGCACCAGCTTTTCATCATGGGGCTAAGGGGCAAATTAGAACAGGGAGAGAGGGAGAGAGAGGGAGAGAGAGCGGGAGAGAGAGAGAGAGAGAGAGAGAGATGCTGGAACAGCAACAGTAATATGTACAAGCCTGCAAAGCAGCCTGGTGAACTCACTAAACACTCACTGCAGACATGCAGAATCTCATTCTATTGGGAAAGTTCTTCTGGCAAGGGAATGACATTTGATTTGTAAACATCTGAGCATTACAAACTGAACAAGTTCATAATCTGAACCCTGTAAATACAAACGGCAAAGACATCTCTACAACTTAATTATTTAGTTATTTTACTTTGCTATTACCTTGCTATTTTAGAAGGAATTCTTAATCATATATAAATGGATATTTGACACAGAAGGACTGACATTCAATAGCTGTGTATGGTTTGCTAAGCAGGGTCAGTCGTGGTTACTACTTGGATGGGAGAACAGCAATGAATAGCAGCTGCTGGAGGCTATATTTCAGAGGAAGGAACTGACAAAACCACATCTAAGTATTCCTTGTCTAAGAAAACCGTACGAAATTCAAGGGATTGCTATAAGTTGATTGGTGACTTGAGGACACATGCATACCCAGTTTAGGCAATTCTTTATAATCTATTTATTTATTAAATTTATATCCCATTCTTTATCATGGAATGATTCCATGGTAGGTCACAACCAATCAGTACCACAAAGTCTCACCTGTTGCTTATCTTGCTCTAATAAATGGACCAAAGTTTCTGCTCCAAGTGTAGGCTATTGTGGTGGCAGGCAAATTTCATTCCTAAGCTCCCAGCTTGTCATAGTGCCTCCTAAAGTCCAATCTAGAAATGTCAGGAAGCTACTCTTTGTTTTCACATCTGAGATTTGGGGGAGCTGGGATGAGAGATAATGCATTTCTCTTGGAGGCCTCTACTCATATCTCCCTTTCTTTTTTCTCTTCCTTTGGCCAAACGTGGATGTTTCAGACACATGAACAAAAAGGGAGATCTGCATCAGGGACTGTGAGAAGACAGCGAGGGAGAGAATATTTGCTTGTGGACACCCAATAGCTATGAACTGTGTCTTGGAACTAGCCAAATATGTAACTGTCTGAGAACTCACACTTCCATATATTTGTAGAGAATTTCCTCCTCCCTCAAGAATGTAGCTGTGATCTGTTAAATGTTATGAAAGAATCAGCCCCCATTGAGGGTTTTGTATGCCATGCTTAATATACGAAAATGTTCACATTTGTCTGTAGTGCTTTGCTTGAAGGCGTGTGTCTTATCACAGTGATGGCCTTGCTTTTAAGAGGGAACTGGCAATTTGTGAGAGGTCTTGTTTGTAGGGCAAATTGCACCCCTTTTTCTAAGACTCATTTGGAGTGCTGCGAAAAAGTCCCAGACATGCCAGTCTCATAAAGTTTGGGGAAGATTTTATGCAAAAGGAGGCCTACAAAAATAACATTTGTTATTCATTGGCTATCCTAATGCTTGAGGCCTTGAATGAAACCTCTAAAAGAGTTGCTGGAGGTTGTTGCTCCCAGTAAGTAAGTAAAAAGTTGTGCCTGCTTGAACATGGGAATTCCAAATATGAGTTAATGATATGAATATGTCACATATTCCTTATATTATACAATGGCAGCAATAGGATATACAGGGGGGGGGAAAGACTGTGAATTTTTGTTTGTTTGTTTTGTTTCTCTTTTTTGCATTGAAGAAGAATTTAAGTCCAAAGACCCAGAATAATCTACATCTACTCCATTGTCAGGCAGCATGAAGTACTGTTCAGACTTGGGAAAAGTTACTTTCTAAGGCTCTTTTCACACCTTACCTGATGCCGCTGGCGTCACGTAGGGATCGTGCAAAAAGCCTCATCTGGGAGGCACTCACATCCCCTCTGCTTCCCCTCTGCACCAGCTCCGTGCTGGCCGGAAGAAAGTGTGAGGGCTCTCCCCTTACTTTCACAGCACAGCCGAGTATTTTCCCAGGCTGTGCTGGGGGAGGAAACATGATGGCCGCGCACAAGGTAAGTGCGATCGCACATCATTTTCGACAACGAGACGAAAATGATATAATGTGCGATTGCCCCCTAATGGTCTCAGGAGCATTGCGTGATTGTGAGGACATCATGTGGAATGGTCCTCGCAATCGCACGGTGCTCCTGAGGCCATTTTGCAACAGGACTGGCATGTGAAAAGGACCTAAGACAGCTCCCAGAATCTTCTAGTCATTGAGGAATTCTTGGAGCTATAATCTTAAAGATTAACTTTTCCAAGTTTTGAACTACAGCCAGAATATTAATGAAGAGTGGTTACTGGAAGTGTAGGAATCTTTTGTTGCAACAGTTCTACTGGTTGCCTGTCTGTTCTAGGAACAATTCAAAGTGCTGGCTATGATCTATAAAGCGCTATATGGCTCAAGTCCAGGCTATGTGAAGGACTGTATCTTCCCATATGAGCTTGCTTGAACTCTTTAAGATCATCAGGAGAAGTGCTTCTCAAAATCTCACAACTTTCAGGGGAACATTTCGTGGGAAATGGAGAGCACCTTCTCTGTGGCTGCTCCTGCTCTTGAACTCCATTTCTAGAGAGGTTAAGATGACTACTTTCTTGCTGTCCTTTCACTGTCAAGTGAAGATGGACCTTCTGCCCTACACTGTTATAGCGCTATTATTCCGCTTTCAATATCCTGTGGAATTCTGGAGTTTGTAGTTTACTGAGGCCAAAGAGCTCTCTGGCTGAGGATTCTAAAGGCCCCTCCCTAAACTTCAGATCTCAGGATTCCGTAGGAGGTTGAAAGCGGAATAAGAGCACTATAAAAGTGTAGTGTGAAAAGACCTGATGTTTCTATTCCAGCAGACACTGGGGATGTGATTGTTTTATATAACAGGTTTTCTGTGCTGTACTGTTTTTAGTCTATGCCTTTAAATTAATGTTTTATATGGTTTTAATTCTATGGGGAGGACAATATTATTTTAATCTTATGTTTTTGTATGGTTTTAGCTAGATGTGGTTTTACTTGTATCTCTTTGTGTTCTGTATGCTGCCTTGAGTCCCGTTTTGGGGGGAAAGGCAGAATACAGAAAATGATTGATTGATTGATTGATTGATTGATTGATTGATTGATTGATTCCTGCTGTCGAGGGGAAGGAAAAGACACATCTTTCTTCTATCCATACTCACTGCTCATCTGAAGGGACTTTGCTGATGCGGGTGTCAATTATCCACTCTCCACCGGATGTCCCATGTGCTAGGAAGGTAAATCCTTGATTTCCTTATCCTCACATGCAAGGAGAAATAACAACAGTAATTTTCCTCCCCAGTGTGAGAGAAAACAAATACTTCTCTGTAGCATTCTGTCCATATTTGAGCATTCCAAAATGTTTTGGAAGAATTACTCTGTGGAGAAAATGTGGAGGTTTTGCTCAGGTTTTTTGGGGGGAGGGTAGAAAAGGGTGTGTGTGCAAAAAACCCACATTTATTCTTTCAACTCCTCTGCGACTCTCCAGAACATTTGGATACAAAGGAGCAAATTGCACATAATTCTTGCTGGTCTATGGCAGCATGTTTTGTTTTGTTTGTTGACACCAGAAAAGCGAGTTCCATTTTCCTGAGAAAGGAAGGTGGGATGACTCATGGCCCTGCAGAAAGCTGCAAGACTCAGGCTGGACCTATGTCAAGAAAAACAGCTCTTTGCCTGAGCAGCACTGGTTGCCAAGGACAGGATTCGGCACAAATGGAAATCCCCTACCTGATTCAAGGTAATAGGAGGAGGGCAGGGTTTTAAAAGACGTAACAGATTTGTTTGAAAGCATTTGGACATGTGACAGAACAACTAAGGTAAAGTGGAACACTTGAGCCAACCTTAGTACTTCCAAGCCAGCAATTATTAATTCTCTGATGTTAAACATGAATATCATTCACACACATTGTAAACTGTGCATGATTTGAGTGTTCATAAGCTACACATGAGGTAAAGATGTGATCAAGACTGAATGCCACAAAATACTTGCAGGGGGAGGGTCCTACATAATGTATGGGAACAGCAGACCACTCCCTCTAAAGGACTGAATTTATGTCACCAGCTCCAGTTCCTAGTGCAGTTCCAGGAGCAGCTACCATTGCCCAAAGCAGCAGAGCAGTGTGGTAAAGAAAGCTCTGTCTGAATGGCTGTTGTGGTTGTTGTTGCTGCTGTTGTTGTCTTTAAGTCATTTCTGACTTTCTGTGATTCTATCATAGGTTTTTCTTGGCAAGTTTTGTTCAAAGGAGGTTTTCCACTGCCTACATCTGAGGCAGAGAGTGTGACTTGATTGGATTGTTAAAGCAGATTCTGCACATCTTCAGCCAGTACTGGGCAGGGCAGGCAGTCAAGCCTTATGTAGGGACATGTGCAGAAGCTCCTTATGAAACTCTCATGGGCTGCTGTTAAATTATGTGTTTTTTAAAAATGAGCATGGAGTTTATCCCATATCCTGCATGAACAAATGCCAGGGCATTCCAACATAGCATCTGCACTCCCCACATATCCAATTTCAAACCAAACAGGAGTTCCCAGGTGGCAAGGCTACAGTGCCCCTTCCTGTCTTAAAAAAAATGCTCTACAAGAAAACTTAAAATCCCAGATGGAATGCCAATCAACACGGGGGAAAGTGCAGAACTGGATTATAACATACTGAAGCCTTAAACTATGTTAAATTTAAGAAGCTATGTGGCATTATCATTAAAAAGAAAAAACAATTGTAGCTATTATGTAAAACTTCAAATTTTGGTATTTTTCTTAAAAGAGTATATTTAGAGACTCCTCCAAATCTGAGTCCCAAAACCTTAATGTAGTTAGCTTATGCCTAAATCTGTCATCTAATCCACCAATCACCAATTTCAAACATGCAGAGTCCACTAGTGCAGCAATATCTATTTCATATTAGTTTGTATGATTTAAATGCCTTGGAGGTGATGGTTAGCAGCGTGGGAGATAACTTGTCCAGTAGAGGATTCCATTATAGTTGCATCAGTAAAAAACATTGAATTGCATAATAGCTACTGATGAAGGGATTTAAGAATGAGGAAATCTCAGTTTTGTTTTCTGCCACCTTCACATGTTTTGGACCTGATGTACTTTCTTCTCCAAATATGAAGACATTTTCAAATTTTGGTGATGTATTCAAAAAATGAGCTGTAATGAAAATTTCTACCATCTGGTTTGCCTGATTTCAGTAGCTACAACTTTTCCCAGCATGGAGCTGTGCTGTGCATGACTGCTGCAAAGGTGTTAAAAATTAGGAGTTTCTCAGGTGAAAAGAAGACAGACAGAAACCCTACATTGTGTTCATCAACACAAATTTTGTTTGATCACTGTTATTGAACAGCCAGCAGGTACGTTTTTTTACTGTCTGAAAAATTTTAGTTATTTGTTTCATCTGTCTTATTTGTGTGTTCATGTGTGCGTGCTGTCTCTTTGACTTTTAGTAATGTGCTGTTCTTAATCCAACTATGTCCCTTTCCACACGAGGCAATTAAAACAGGCCAAGGGATCCTGGCACGGAGGTCGTCCGCACCTTGGATCGGACTAGGTGCGGACTATTTAACTTAGTTCCGCACCTCAGTCTGATCCAACCCGCCCCCAAGTGGTCCTCCCCCGCACTGCGTAAAGACCAGAAAAGTCAGGTCTTTACATTTTCTGGAACGCACCATTGCATTCCTACTTACCTGTGCAGATTTGCAGGCTCACACCAATCTGAGCCTGCGATCAGTGGAGGGTGGACTGTGGGCATCCACTCCCATGAAGACACCGGAAGCTGCCGTTTTGAGCCGGAGCAGTGAGGATCTACAGACCTCGCACTGCTCTGGTTCGCCCTGCACCAATGGAGGAGCCCTGTGGAAGGGCTCAAGGAACGGTGCATGTTACTTCGGACCCAAGAAAAGCCGGTAAGTAACGGCACGGAGTGATTCACTCTCCTCATGCAGAAAGGGCCTATGTTTAGGGTTTTCAAATTTTGTGACTTTAATTGTGCTATTCTGTTATTTTTAACTTTGAGGGATTTTTCATAGATTGAAAAGCAAAAGAAGCTATACATGCTCTAACTAAACATATTGGTCAGAAATACCAAGGTTATTTGCCATTTGACTTGTGGAGACCTTCTGAATGAGACATCTCCAGAAGCTCTGATCATCAACAGCCCTGCTCAGATCTCACAGACACAGGGGCGTGGATTCCTTGATTAAATCCACCCATCTTCAAATGTGATCTTCTTTTCTTTCTGTCTTTCACATCGCTGAGCATTATCATTTTTTTCTAATGAGTCATGTCATGTCATGATACCTCCAAAGTATGATAGCACCAGTTTGTCATTTTGGCTTCTAGGGAGAGTTTGGGCTTTATTTGCTTTTTATTCCATTTGTATATTTGTTCTGGCAGACCATGATATCCATAGAACTCTCCTCTACCCGCACATTTCAAATAAGTTAACTCTCTTCCTGTCAGCCTTCTTCACTGTCGCCTACAGGTTGTTGAATGCTTTCTGACCCTGAGAGTCTTTTATTTTTTCATTTTGGATTGTCTCATCATTGTTGCAGTTCTGAGATAAAAGTCATTCTTCCATGTAGTACTAGCGAGAATTAGCTAAAGTGTCATTGTCTCTGAGAGATCCTCTGCCAGTGACACCCTGCACTACTGTTGCTGCCTGATAACTATTTGGCACATCTAGTCTGGATTGTCAACAAAAGTCTGTCTAACCTGGGACACCCTACCAACAGCACTGCTGTTCTCAGCATAGCCTCTTCCTTCACAGGAGAAAGCAATCCCACCTACAGAAAAGTAAAGCAAGGTGGGGTAACAAATATAAGGACAGACATGTCTCTGTCTGCATCACATGTTTGTGAGTAGGGAAGTGAAATTCAACACATACAAGTCTTCATCATATACATATCTGAAGGGTGTCAGATATATATTATGAAAATTGTATATGCAGAATCTGTTTCAGGGGCCTCAATTTCATGAAATTGTTTTGAATGAGTCTTGATAAAAATGATGCTTTCTATAACTTTCTCCGTAAAACTCATTTTCCCATCTAGAGTTTTTAAATGGAAAATGGAAATTTTATACCAAGGGCAAAATATTTTACGAAAATTTTGGCAACTGGAGTAGGTGGAAGCCCAAACATTTTGCGCTCTCTCTCTCTCTATATATATACTTAAGTTCTGTTTGTTAATCACACGCACAAACACACATGTGCTTTTGTGTGTGTGATTAACAAATAGAACTTAAAAGTGTATATAAAAGAAAAAGTTTGGGGCTTCTACCTTTTCCAGTTGCCAAAGTTCCATTGTTAGGTAACTGAAGAAGACAGAAGGCAAAACATTTTGCTCTTGATATATATTTTTAAATTCTTTTTGTTAATTACTATCTATCTATCTATCTATCTATCTATCTATCTATCTATCTATCTATCATTTATCTATATCTTCATGCTGAGACTTGTACTGGCATTCAAGCCCTTGCCACCTAGAGGGCTCCCAAGTCACTAAACCCCAAGAAATGACATTTAACTGCCAAGAAATGATAGAAATGATAATGATTGAACGTTGGTTTCCACTGCTACATTTCCTTGAATTTTTGGTGCACAAATATACGTAGATAGATACAAACAAACAAAAACCAGATATTACCTTTGCATTTTCAGCACAAGAAGATCGGGGCAGAGAGCACAGGGCTCCTGCAAGGGGGAATGTTAGTGACAGTATGCACAATCCTGCCCACAGATCTCAGAATTACATTTCACCAACATATGTTATGGGAGCGATGGGAGTTATGATCAAACATCTGGAAGGCTGCTGTTCCGTTTCCCTGAGAATAAACTTTATTTCCCTGAAAGAAGATTCTGGACCATCAGCTTTTTATGCAAAATCTTTTTGTGATGTTCTAACACTCCTGATCAGCTCTAGCAAATTTCATAGGATCCTACAAGAGCATACTCTGTAAGCAGTATACTCTGCTAAATTTATTTGTGACCAGGCTTCAAACCTATTACCATAAGGGAAACACTGAGTCTCCATCTAGTCAAGATGTATTAGGGTGTTTGGGTTCACATATCTCTCAGAGTTGTCCAATTCTTGTAGGATCCAATACGTCGGTGAAATGTAATTCTGAGATCTGTGAATGATGGATAGGATCTCCAGACTGAAAAGGTAGTACAGTGGGCCCTCAGTGGGTACCAAAATTCGTGGATGCACAAGTCCCATTATATGTACAATGGTGTAGTAAAATGGTGTCCTTTATATATGTGCCTTCAGGTAGACTGTCTTATAGCCACCTTATCATAGGGTTTTGTTCACTGGACTTCTTCAGAGGAGGTTTGTCACTCCCTTCCTCTGAAGCTGAGAGAGTATGACTTGCTCAAGGTCACCCAGTGGGTTTCTGTGGCTGCTCCGTGATTCAAGCCCTTTACTTCCAGGGTCCTATTTCAACACCCAGACTACTATACTGCTGTAAAACTTGTTTCCTTCCAGGTCTGGGGAGGAGAGAGTGATTGATTTTGCCAATTTGCATCATACCCTTTCTCCAAAGAATTCATAGGCATTGGTTGTTAGTTCTGAAGTATTTATATCTCGTTTTTCTATTACTGGTGTTGTTTTTAAAAAAGCCTAAGATGCACACAAGATACACACAAGATACACACAAGAGGTTCTTCTTCAGAGAAGGCATTTATTGTGCCCCATTTATGGAAGTTTACAGAAGACCAGTTTGCAGCCCTCTCGTGTCTCCCTGTGGTTTCATTCATTCATTCATTCATTCATGCATTCATTCTTACCAGGAAAAATTAGCTGTGGGAAGAAAGACAGAATAGCCATGCAATGTCTTTGAATTCTGAGTGGAAGAACACTCTGCTTGGAAACACCAAGTCAGTTTCCTGCTTTGTTCTCACAACATAATAGGTTATGTTTTGCTCAGTTTTTATTGATTCAATTGGAAGCAGACTTCAAATGAAAATTAAGATGATTTTATTTCAAGCCTGTCTGCTGTAAACCTGCCAGGCCGCCTTCTTCTAGTTCTGCCAGTTGGGACTGGCAAATCACATTCTCTGTGATACCACACACAGTCCTTTTCTGGAGATGCAGCTTACAGGTGAGCCTGTAAGTGGAAAATCTGTCTGACTTAAAAGCTATTCACCAGTGCTTAGGGAAGTGGAGCAGGCTATCAGCATGACTCCCAATTTGAACAAAAAGAATGTTGGATGGTCCTATCACAGGACAGAATCAGTTGAGGACTTCAGAAAAGAATACTAATATTCCTTGATGACTAGCAGTGGTTTACTTACCATCTTGAACTTTCCAACCTTTTCTCCACCCTTTGAAGAATGACAGTCAGTAGGTTCTGGATGAGGGGCAGCAGAGAAATAGTCTGGAACAATCTGAGACAGAGAGGATAGTGATAGAAATGAATGGGAAGCAAGTGAGGAAGGGGTTATGGGGGGGGTGGTCCCAGTTGTTGCATTGTAGAAATCAGTATAGACTTTGATGCATAGAACCTGCCCTGTCAGGTCAGACTATTTCATATCCTCCAAAATGTTCAGGTGAAACATATGACCAAGCAACATCAGTATGTGGTCAAGATGGCAGAAGTTAATGAAGAAGAACAGCCAGGCTAGAAGAGGCTGCAGCACTTTGCTTTTGCAGGACCCTAATGGGAAGGGCAAGATTCTGCCCCGTCCTGTATTCTCCCTATTCAGGCCATTTCTGCACTACACTGTGCTATTATTCCACTTTCAACCTCCTATGGAATCCTGGATTAGGGAAGGGCATTTAAAATTCTCACCCAGAGAGCTCTTTGACCTCACTGAACTACAACCCCAGAATTCCACAGGGTGTTGAAAGTGGAATAATAATACTAAAACAGTGTAGGGCGGAAATTATCTCAGTCATCAATGGAAGGAAAAGAGTAAAACTGAGAATTTTAAAATCAATACTGTCCCTGCCAATTGGAGGATATACTATTTGTCCATCTCACCCAATATCATCTATTCTGATCAGCTTTTTCCTATTATATTCTGTCTTTGAGAAAGAGATGTTATGTATTAATCCTCTTCTGCATGGAAATTGTATTCTGTTCCACAGAGCTTTGCCCTCTTCACTGAGTTTCCAAAGGCTCTTATTTGTACACCTACAAATGAAACAAAAATCAGAAAGAAACTCTGTCATTCTTTGTCCAATCAAAAGGAAATTAAACTCTGTACTGCCACACTAAGGCTTCCCATCTACTGAGAAAGTGAAGTGTATTGAACAGTATAATGGGAAAATTGGGCCTCACTGTATGACAGTCCATTGAGGCAGTGGATGGGGGAGATACAAAGAGGACATAAAACAAACACTGATGTGTATAAACTTGCCTAGCACTTTCTAGTGGCATACCGAGGGGGAGCAGGGGGAGGGGTGCCCTGTGGCAGCATATTTTTGGGGGCGGCAACAGGCCACCCTCCACATGCTGACAGATGTCCAGCAACTGGATGGGCACTGGAGCCTCCCAGAGAGGTCTGCTGGAGGGGTATGCCACCCCAGGGAAGGGGGCTGTCCATTCCCCCCTCTTCTCCTCCCCTTCCTCTCTTCCTCCCAATCTGGACTCAAACTTGTTTTCAGCCAAAGAGCAGCGCTGATGACAACAGACCTCCAAGTCGGGCAGGAGGGAGGGAGAAAAGGAGGAGAGGAAAGGAGGAACCCCAAGGAGGTGGGGAGAGATGCCCGCCTTCCCTCCCACCCCTCCTCCGAGACTGGGGATGAACCCAGCCCAGCCAATCCTCCACGGATGAAGGGAGAGGGGGAGAGAGGGGCAGATGGTGCTTGCCACAACAGGAATGCTGGCATCTCCAAGCACCTGCAGAGCACCCCCTCTGAGCGTGAATGCCCAGAGCCTAATCACCCAATGCCAATTGAGCAGTTTTTATTTGGTATTTTGGATAGGTCCTCTCTCCCCTGAGAGGGGCGGCAAACTCAGGGACTATTCCCAGGCAGCAAACTCAGGGACTGCCCCTGGGTGGCAAAAACTCTAGCTATGCCAATGGGGTGGTCAGGTCAAAATCCTCCCAGGCCCCGGGATTTCCAATCAAAAACTAAGACTTTGGGATAGCCGTAGTGATATAACAGAAGAGATGGGGAGAAGCTCAATGACTATGTACATAAACTTGGAGACCCACTGGAGTTTTTGTGAGCTTCAACAACTTGATGCTAATCAATCAAGCTTTGCAAATTTAATCAAGTTGCACTATTAGTGAGAGCAGCTCCCCCATTTTTCTGCCTTCCTTTTTTAAAGGAAAGATAAACACAGACTTCTGACTGGCAGAGAGTCCTTAGCTGAAGTTGTGCAAGTAACCCTTGACTGTTGCCTGGAGCTGACCATATGAAAGCTGCAGAATGTGTACCCTTGTTTCCCACCTGTCCCATGAAATCTAGAGACTTAAGCTGGCATCTTGAGATCAGGCAACTCTTTAGAAATCTATGCAGTATGTGTGTGAGTGTGCGCGCGTGTGTGTGTATGTATGTATATGCAAGGTTTTTTTAATGCATCCATTCATTCTTGCTGATTATAGAAAAGAAAATTCATCTTGAAGCATAACCCACTTGTGAGCTTGCTATTGTTGCTAGGAAATGTACTAAAAATGTGAAGCTATGGAAATGGCAGATAGCATCATCCATCTTATGCCTTTATACAGCTAAACATGATTCCATCTCTTGCGTTTTTAAAGACAGATTCCAGATCCCTTCATGGTGATCTAAGATGTGGGATTTTTAATGTAAATGTTACTCCTGCGTGAGGTCCTGAAAAGAGAGCTCATATTCCATTGCATTAACTTATCCTCCTTGGGATGCCATGATTTGATCCCTCTGTGGAAACTTCCCCCCTCCTCCTCCCCCTTCTTGGTCAAAACCACAGAACTCCCTTCAGCAGCCAAACATGAATGTCTGTGGCTTTGCTTTAGGAACATGATTAAGCTTGTAACAGCCTTCAAGCAGGTGAATAATCGGACTAAGTCAATGGGTCTCCTTGTGGTTGTAGTAACAGCACTCTGTTGCTATAACAGCCTGAATCAGGACCCAAATTCCTTTCATATTTGTGCTTGCAGACAAAATTCAGATAATTACTTAATTGCCCCTCCTTCCCTCTCCCCCACCCCACCCCCTGTCCTCAGTATTCCTCAGGCATACAGAAACTGCCCACGCAGTTCTCAACAGTGTAGGGTCTGTCTCATTCACTTCACTCTCAGTTCATTTGCCTGTACTAAAGGACCAATTGCCTTCATTCTTAAATTTGATCAGGCTCTTGACTGAGTATATAGCAAAAGTACCTAAAGCAGCAAGAACTTTATGGTCCAAAAGTAAAGCTAGCATTCTTTCATGCAACTTTAGATTTGTAGAATACACAGAGCATGTGCTGTGAATGATTAGACCCCTGAGATGACATGTATAAAAGGGTGGCTAGTTGCAGAGACTCCTGCAACCCTGGCATGGACCACACTGCAATTCTTGCTGTAACTTTAAGTAATGTTGTATAGCAGCCACATCAGGGAGCTTTGAGGACCTGGGGTAATGAAAGCCAAGAAGAAGTCACCCACCATATTTTTGAGTGTGGCATTCCATAGCTTTTCGTCTGAATTGTTGGGGGTTAGAGTTTCCCAGTGTTAGCCCTTAGGGAACTCTATGAAAGCTAAAGCTGTGAGGAATTAGCCTTCTTTTAACAGAGTTGCAGAGAAAGCATGTCCCAATTTCTGTGTGTCTTCCCTGAAGTGAAGGCTGACTTGAAATAAAAAACAAGACAGACTGCTTCAGGTTCCAAATTTTAAAAAATTTACTAACTTTATAATTACATTATTAGAAAAACTAGATCCTAACTATCTAACAAAAGGATTTAAGGAGATAGTATCTTCATTTTAAACTCACCGACTTCTTAGTGAATAGGCTAGCATAGTGAGAGAAAGTGCTAGAAGCAAGAATGCTATAGACAGAGTCGTTGCTTTTTCAGTATGACCAATAACTGATACTAGAATGTATCATGGTCTGGATACCTTAGCCACAAAGCAACAGTTAACCCTATACTAGCTAAGCTCCATTTGTCCTAGAATAAGAGGGAGGAGAGTGAATGCTATAATTTTCTAACTTGAATTTTGAGCTTTGAAAAATTAAATTGGGACTTGGGGCTTTCAGGTGTAAAATGGGGCCCTACGGACTGTATGTAGGCCATGAGCCAAATTTTCTCCACCTTTGATGTACATGGGGGGGTACAATTGACCCTTTCTTCCCAGTGGAACAGATTCCATGAGCAGAGTAGAGAAAAGAAGAGATACATCCTTCCCACACAGCTCCCCATGTGCCCTCAGTTTCTGCTTCAGAAAAGTCTAGATTCTACTGCACAAGGATTCTGCCCTTTAGCTCAGCTCTAGAAAATGAAATAGGAGCTTTGATCTTGTTTTCTCAACTGATAAGAAAGCACAGAATTTAAACTTTTAGAAATATCCTATGAATGCAAGGAAGCATATTAACACCCTCACAAAGACATAACACATGCGGAAGCATTTGTGAACAATTCCAGAGAAATGCCCTTCTACAAACAAGTCAAATGTCAAAGCATTAAAAGGGAAAGTTTATTTGGTGAAAAGTGCACTAATATCAAAATAGAAAAAGAAAGGTCCTGAGTCACACCCAGGTTTGCAAATAAAGCCAATAAAGTTGATATAACATTGCTGGTTTGCATAGCTAGTTTGACCAGGCACATTCTATGCTCTGGATGACAACCTTGCCATTTCATTGGGCTCAACTTTGCAGAGTAGAAAGAACTCCACAGCTTGGTTGAAGACAATGGAGTGAGCTTGTCCACAACACGAGTCTTTTCCTAATTCCAGAAATTGGCTAGAGCCTCAGTTGGACTTTTGACCAAACCTGTGGGAAATTTCCACAGAGACACCAGGAAAACGACTGGATTCGTAAGTCTGCATACACTGAGTTGTACTCAGTTCTCACACTCAGAGGTGTCTTGTTCCCACTCAAGTATAAATATGCAAGTGTAGACATAAATATGTATCCATCAAATATATTACATTTTGGGCCAGAAATTGTTTTAGATAGACCCATCATGGTCATGAATCTGCACTACTTCAGACTAGATCACCTCAGCATAAATCTTGAAGTCCCTCAGATGAAGAGCCTCAGGAGTATTCATCATCACCATAACCAGCTCAGGAAAGCAGAATATCAGAATCCCATTACTGTCTTGGGTTCTCTAAAACCAGCCATAGGTACTTGTAACTGATTGACTGTTAAGAAAGGTATCTGACCAGAGACATGGGCAAAGATCAATTAGCAATCCCAACCAGATCAGATCCACTGAATCAATGGACTCAGCATAAGTGTTGATTGTCCATTCAGCAGCTAATTCAATGGATCTACTCTGGTTGACACTAGCAATTGGTTTTAGACTGTAGCATCCTGGATAACTTACTGCATCTCCTTGCCTTGCAAGCCAGGATTGCTGGCATACCTCAAACTTTGATGGGCATTTCAGAGAGGTTCACATCTCCTACTTCACCACTTTTATATGTCACAAGACAGCCTGTTCTTCCTCTGTTTAATCACAAATATACTCCCAAGTGAATTTAGCACAGTAAAAACACATATAAAGCAAGGGCGAGAGGAGAATTAGTTCAAGGACATATTTGTCTAGAATAAGATAGAATAAACAGTGAATTATCTGTAGACGTTTTTGCCCTGGCATGACTCTTTCAGAACTGTGTGTGTGTGTGTTTGTGCATACACATATTTAAAAATGATCCCAAATTCAGGAACCCTAAATGGACAAACAATAATTTGCATCTATACATTGAATTCTGTTTAGTAAATAGAGACCATTGTTTTAGGAAGAACGTAACCAGCATTCATTATGTTTTGGCTCGACAGACTTCATGGGGAATACAGGAAGTGGTACAGACTGAAATATTCCCTTATGTTATCTGTAATAACTTGGCTGTAGTCCAAAATTGCAGTTCTTCCTCAGACAACACTTCCATTGACTAAGGGTTTGGCCCCTAAAGTTGCCTCTCAGTTCATTGGCTGGGACAGTGTAAATTATGGTTCTGAAGTTTCTGGAAAGATACTTCTTTCAGTATGTTGTTGTTTTTAACAATAATATTTAATATCTAAGTTTGTTTAGACAGTGAGGAGACAACAGGGGCATCATGATACAATTATTAGCCCAAAGTCTTTTGTCTATAGTAGTTCTTAAAAGGTATTTCCAATTCGATCACTCAGAGGTATTTGAAGGAAAGAGTGAAATGGAAGGTGCTATTTTGTGCAATCAGCACTATGGAGACACAAATAGGAAATTCTCACACGGAGACTTTCTTCATGATTTGCAGGAAAGGGACTCGATCAGGGGTCCAAACTGTATACTCTGTAAATACCACTAATGCAATGTTTTAATGACTGACTGAAGGGCAGGGGTGAATATTTAGATTTTTAAAAGATGAAAGGAGATTTAAATCTTTTCCACCCAAGAATGCTGATCCCAATCTTGATCAGAACCCCATATACTTACTAGGGAGTAGGGATGTAATTCTTCATTATTTTTGTTTTCATAAAAAGCTACAAGTAATTTTATGAATTTCTGCTGCAGGCAAGACTTTGAGAACAGTGCAGTTTTGAAGGCTATTTGCAGTTCAGCACTTTGCACAAAATTCATGTTTGTGTGGTTTTTGCACAGAAAACAGCTTTTTCTTCACAGGAAAGAGCATTTTCTGGACAGAAAGCAATTCTGCACAGAAAACGCTGTTTCCTGGACAGGAGATGCTGTCTTCTGCACAAGAAGATCATGCTAAAATTGTGTGCAGAATAAATTTCAAATGGTGAAAATTCTTATCTGTCCAGGATTTTTGTTGTCAGGGTTTCCCAGCACTTGAGAAATCCATTTTGAACCTTTCCCTCCCCCCCCCACTATTTTCAAATACTTTGCCATCCCTACTGAAAAGTAAAAAAAAGTCCCCAAGAAATGGCAGACTTTCCCAGTGGCAGCTAATGAGGTCTATGTGAAAAGAACACTGTACCAACTTTCAGTTTAAGTGTGGACT
This sequence comes from Ctenosaura bakeri, assembly GCA_948474755.1. Taxonomy (NCBI): domain Eukaryota; kingdom Metazoa; phylum Chordata; class Lepidosauria; order Squamata; family Iguanidae; genus Ctenosaura; species Ctenosaura bakeri. The sequence goes on from CAOLHI010003336.1 coordinate 116,489, forward strand.
TTAAAGGCGGAATCCAAAGAACAGAACTCTATCTTCCAAGGTGCTTTGGCACCTTGGATGGGTCCTTTAACGTTCAGACTAAAACCCAGGGTAGATTCATTGTTTCATTGACATAGGAACAACCAACTACCATTCCAATGACCGTGTCTAAAATATACGAGTGGGGAAAGAGTAGGAAGAAGATAGAATAAATTTGGTCAATCCAACCACTTCCTCCCTATGAATTCTACTTTTTTTTTTTTCATTTCCTCCTTATGATTCTAAAGGAAACTCAGAAGCAGAAGGATGGTTGCCAAGTGCTCTGAGCTTCTACTGAGAAACAGTTTCAGAGTTATAGAACAGAGGTTATAGGAAGGCATCAAAATGCACTTAATATTTTCTGATGCTTTGATTGCTCATCTGCTTTTCCTTCTGAGACTTAAAAATGGAACAGGTGAAAGGGTAATGTGCAGAACACAAATTTGTGCTGGGCTGGTCAGGAAAAGCCACCAGCTGTTATCTTGGAAACCAAGACTAGGGCTATCTTTAATTTAAATGTTCTGGATGTACTGTTTGGCGAAAAAGAAAATAATGGAGACAAGAAGATGTTGTTGAGTGGAAAGAGTGGCTACATTTTCAAGGCATATTATCACTGAGCCTATTTTATGACTCATTATTGTTTTATGATAATGTAATCACCCAATTACATATTTAAACCAGATCACATTTGAGGGCTTCATTTGTTTTCTATGTAGATGTACTTTAAATTTAGTCAATTTAATGGCTAGGGATAGGCCCTAAACTTCTCACAGTCAGACTGGATGATCACAGTTTCTTGCAATAATCATCCGTATAATCAGCTTCTGATTTTGGACAGTATTTATTTCAGTTTGTTCTTGAGAACAAAAATACAGGCAGAGATTTCTGTCTCGTTTTCCTAAACTGACAAATCCAGGGTGGTGCAGGCTCTCAGTTGACTGACAAATTTTGGAACCCCTCCTGCCCTCAATATAGATAAATATTCTAGAGGGAACTATCAAGCAGACAACTGAATCTCAGAATTTGCTACATAGTGCAGCCACTTTAATGGTAAATCACCACAAATAGTTCTCAAACCATTCAGATGGTATTACCTTATTTTCCTCTTAGACGTGGTTTCAGCAGCTCTGATGTCATCCATTTTCTTGCCATGTGTCTCTGATTAAATATGTTATGGGTTTATTTACTACAGAGACGTAGTTGAGTCTATCCTCCGCCGAGCGCTGCCAGTCTCCAAAGCTTTTTTCAAAAATATTTATCTATGTTTGGTTTTAAAACCGTGGGATTTCTAAAACTGTTGTATTTATATGAGACCTCCTACTAAAGCTGTGGATGGAGAATATGAAATTCTTTTCTTCTCTGAAGCCTCTCCTCTCCCTTGGTTTTATGTTAGCTTCTCCCCCTACAGGCAGACCAAATAAAACTTACTCACTTTCAAAGGTCTACAAGGCTCTTTCTGCTTTTCCTGCAACAGACCAACACCCTCCCCCCACAAGAAAAATGTGCAAAAATAAAGATTAGATGTATCCATATATAGGATTTGGAGAGAACCTCTCCAGTCATGGGGCAACCTGTGTAACAAACAGAAAGGCAAAGGGCAACATTTCTCCCCTCATGTTATCTCCATGCCAGGAAAAGAAAATTCATAATTCTACTCTATTATGAAATGATTAAGAAAAATTACAATGTTTGCAACCCTGAAGATGTCTAACAACAACTCCAGGTGTTTCTCTACAACTGCGTTTTGATGATCTAGTGCCAGTATACTGGGAAGAAAGTTTTAAAAAGATTGCTACACAGGCCCCTGAATCTTCAAAAAGCTGAGTGGGACTCACTGACCCCTTCCAAAGTGCCAGAAAAATATTGAGCCTGTCTGAAAATGTGTCAAAGTGACACTTGAAATGAGGCTTTTTAAAAATGGACTTCCTATAGTCAATTTGTAGCAGACTCACATGGCTGAAGGCTCCTTCTTCACCTCCCATCTTGCTACCATCCTTGCAAGTAAAAATTGGACCTAGTTTTCTCCACCAACATGTTAGTTTCCTGTGTGCAGAGATGCTGTCTTGTAACTTGCTGCTGTGTGGTCTCAAAGCCAACCAAGTTATTTCACCACATTATTCAGAAATTCCCCAAAGCACTTCTCTCCTCCCTACCACTTAAAAACACCGTGGTAATGAAGATGAGGATAAGAAAGATAAGGATGATAGTGATGTTGATAGTGGTGGTGAATTACTGTACTGCAAATGTAGTGGAAGTGCCTGCATTTGGTCCTGAAGTCACAAAGCAAATTAATACCATGAGGGGTGTGGACTAGGGTTTCAGCTCATAGAAAAAACAGGATTCCTATCTATTGTTTCCAGCTCCTTAAGATACAGGACAAATCTTCTACCCGAAGTGGGTCACTTCACTGTAATTTTAACATTTTCACTGCTCCCATCTCTTCTTGTGTGAACAAATTCTCTTCTTGTTGGTGCTGACATTCTTAAAATGGTGTTTTACTTTGAGTCTGACTGGTGTTAAATTGGGAAAGGATGTGATCTGTTGTCATTCTGATAAGACCATTTCTAAGTAGAAACTGGTTGTCTGAAACAAAAGTATGAAATGTTAGCTAATGCCTTGTGGTTCTCTAATTGAAAAGAATGTTTACATAAAGCAATTACTTAAAACAAACAAATAAATAAATAAATAGAGTGTGTGGAATCCTGCTGTGGCATTATGCTAGCATAAACATAGTTATTTCTCAGGAGTTGTGTCCCTCACATAACCAATCATTCCACAATCACGTACACCACCTCCTCTCTCATTTTTGATGGTGGAAGGGGAACTATTTGACCATTGTAAAACGGGTGAACACAAGGCTGTGCACCTATTCTAAAACAAGTTAAGGAAATGTGAGATCCAATGCAATTATGCCAGCATATATTTATGAGATGCTAAAAGTGTGTAGAATCTTGGCTGAATATATCTTGAATATACAATGCACTTCCTACAGCTTATATTTTTTATTAAATTGAATATATTTATATGATGATCTGAAAATATTTTTTGGAGGAGGGGGATCTTGCACATGTCCATTTTTCCCTCTCTTTAGGATGACCAGGTGCAAAAAGGGCAAGACCCCTTAGTATTTCATATTACTTCCTCTTTCATCTCTCTCCCTCTCCCTCCCTCTTTCCCCTGTTTAAAGAGACATCCGAACAGAAAATAAATAGAAGGGCAATAGTAATGGTGCCACAGTGATGGTGCTCCTTAGCTCTGAAATAAAGCAAAGCACTTGTGGGTTACATCTGACTGACCTGAAGACCGATTCTTTATGTGCCCCCAGAGCAGGTTCCCTTTCAAGGTGCTAAAATCTCATCTTCTTGAATCATCAGTTTCAAAAGTGTCTGAAAAGCATCAGCTGTCTGATGGCAAGTATAGACAGGAGGTACACTGCATTCCTCAACCACTGGAAAGTACCAAGCTCTCAAAGAGCTTCTTCTGGGCTCCGTGGCTTCAGGGCCTCTCTATTAAGCCACTTAAGTAAAAATGTTTCAGATCATAAGCCAAGTCCCAGGTCAGCATCACCAGGCATCTCCTCTATGCTTGTGCCCTTGTCTAAAGAAGCTTCCTTTCATTTCCACTCTTTTATAACCTTCCCTCAGATCAGCTGATCAGGGAAGTGAAACTTTTTTAGTTTAAGAGGACCAGTGACTCCTGGTGGATTAACTTTCATGTTCCTTATATCCCTTTCTAGTTCCACTGAGGGGAAGTATGAGACCAAACTAGAACTCTGTTTTGTGAACAAGTTGGGAGCCAGCTTAGTTTCTGGCCTCCCAAGAAACGACAGACTATTTTGTGCTTAATTTTCGTAAACACTATGACTATTGTAATGTTGAATTTGTGTATGTGTGTTTATGCCATAACCATTTTAATTTGTAATTTGGAGAAAATATGGGATATAAATAAAGATGATGATGATGATGATGATGATGATGATGATGATGATGATGATTCCTAAGAACAGATTCACGTACAGCCATCTTCAAATCAATGGAAAGTCTTGTGGGACCTCAAAGATGGGCAGATGAATCCTGAGCTGACCAGCTGAGTACAGATGTGATGAATCTACTGCTTCTTATTCAGTTCTTCCAACGGGCAGAAGGTGGGTGGTGGTTATTTCTGTGGGCTTCTCACTCTGTAGATCCTTGGTTTTACAATGTTCCTTCACTGACAGTAACTGTGGGTTTGTGGTCTGTATGAGTACCTCTGGACTAGGGGTGGAAAGACATTTCATTGGACTCAAAAATTTCAACAAAAGTAGCATTTCTGCTCCTCTGAAGGATTTATAACAGTCAATCAGTCAGTCAATCAATCAATCAATCAATCAATATTTTAAAATTGTATGTCTTGCCGGGAGCATTTATATAGTTGTGAGTCTTATAGGACATTTTCAAAAATAGACAGTGGACAAAATAATGCCCAGATTTTAAAATGCAAAGTGCTAAAATGTATATGACTGGAGAAAAAAAAAAACGCTCACAAAAACAATAGGGAAAAGCTGTGCCAATTAGGTAAACTGAGCACAAATAAGTGAAGGAAAAAATGTTGTAGAATGCATTACTTTTAGTGCAGAAAGAAAATACAAAATCTCACAACCCCTCAGTCTCCAATAGGGATGGAAATAATATTCAAAAATACTTTAAAATGTGTTTCCTGAGATTCAAGAAACCCCAGTGAAAGAATCTTGCACTGATAATTTTCACTGTCCAAGACTTATTTTATGCAAAATCTGCACATTGGCATTTTGCAAAGAAAACAACATTTTCAGCACAGGAAACAGCATTTGACACATAGGATATATTTCTGTGCAAAATATTGTTCTCTAAGCAAAAATAGCATATGTAAATTTTATGCAGAGTAGGTCCAGAACTGTGAATAGTCTTTTAAAATTGCACATTTTTGAAGACTTTGTTGCAGATAATTGCTAAATTCACTCATTGCTTCCTTCAAGGAAAAAAATTAAAAAAATAAGTGCCTCCCTACTCTGCATGTTGACTTCACTCTAGAATTCTGCAAGTAGTGACTTTTACAGATTTGTCCTTGAGAAGAATAAGTGGAGTTATATGCAGTGATAGTGGACAGTGCCTCCACTCCACTTTATTCCAAATGTTGAAAGAGCTATATGTGGTGCTAAATCCTATCTCAAAATATGTTCAGCACTTTGGATATATCTTTAGAAGTTCAGACCAAAACCTGGATTTACCACTACACTAACATGGAAGCTATCAGCCACCACTGGTTCTATGAAATCTGCTGTAGTAATAGCATGCTATTTTTACTTAATTAAGTAAATTAAGGGAGCAATCCAAAATCCAGGTTTTGGTTCATCCAGCATCCAACATACTATCCTTATCACAACCAGTCTTCTCTTGTTTCAGAAGGTAAGCATGGTCAACACTTGTTAGTACATGGATAGGAATCACCAGGAAATACCTGGATTTTCCTTTATGTCTGCCTAGGTAGTTCCCTAGGTTTTTCTGTATTCTAGGGTGACTGTGAGCTGAAAGTGAGTCAGCAGTGGCATGGCTGTAAAAAAAAAGGCTAATGCAACATTAGGTTGCATTACTGGAACCATAGTTTGAAATTCATAAGAAATCATAGCTCCAAATTTTCTGCACTTAGCTGTGTCCAATCTGGATCATAATGGCCAGCACATTAGCATACTTAGTACATTTCAGTCCTATGTGTTGGATGTTCAATGTCTGATACTCCTTTTCTTTTTCTTTTTTTGGTTCTGTGAAGTATCTTACCAAAAATATGTCACAGAGTTCTAGACAATCATTTACATAAGATGTAAGTATCAAATTCAGTTTGTAGTTTTATGAGGTTATAAAACATTAGGCTTTTAACTATTGCCATTTGCCTATGTTTACTGGAAAGTTAAATTTTATTTGACAATTGTACTGTTTACATTTATTATTAGAATCTACTTTTTGCACTATCCCTTACGGCACTGCAATGTGGATGGTTTTTCCCAGTGTATCCCCAACATCCAAGGGCTATGCATGAAAAGCAGAAGGTCGTCTCCTAAGACCATCAATCTACATTATCTTTCCCACCATCCCCATCCCAGACCCTTTTACTGCTCCTCACTCTGTATTCTACTATTTCAGCTGGGAAATGCATAGAAGTCAACTTTCAGTCAGTCTATTTAGGTCTAGTCTGCAAATCCTGAGGAGAGCATGCTAGAGCTCAGAGTGGACATGGTGTTCATCTCTGCTGCATCACACTTAAGACCAACCAAAGTTTGGCACCTAAGGCAGAAAATCCCACAAACATCTCTCCTCTTGCTTGGCAGCAAAAATACAACAATAATAAACTAATAAACAACAGTCGCCTGCCTTTTCATGACGCTCAAGATCTGCTGCCTCCCTCTCCCTTGAAGAATACTATGGCCTCTGGTTTTCAAAGGCCAGAAATAACATGCTCTGGTTCTCCATATTTGACCTATTTTACATACATTTCTTTGGGAACATCCTGGGTTGCCTCCCATCATTGACAGCATATTAGGTCAAATGGCCCTTTTGCTGGCCTTAACCAGTTTGGTTAATAGTTTGTACAATTCTCATGTAGGCACAAAGGTGTTCTTCCTTCCTTCCTTCTTCCCGGCTGACTCTATTTGGGTCGTTGTCAGATCCTGTCCCTGTTTTCTGGTTGTATGAGTCAGTTCCTTTGCCATCTCTGCCTCTAGGTTGAATCCAAGGTCGCTCTGCTGCCTTCGCCTTACAAGGTTCCCATCATGGGAGATGACATGGCCTTGTTTACTGTCTGTGTTGGAGCTGAATATTTCCCCCAAGACATTTACAGGTACTTCCTGCACCACAGGAAGACTGGAGGATTTTCATCCCCATCAGAAGCAGTGCGCCTGACTCACTGGAGACAAGGAGCTCAAGCTGTGTGTTCTGATGCTTTCCTGTTTCTTCACTGAGTACAACGTGGTAGGGCTGTTTGATATCTGGAGAGGAGGACTTTGCAACTCCTGTGTGCCAGATTCATTGCTTCCTTTGTATGATGAGCCCAGAAATAAAAATTAAGAGTCTCCTAGGAGAATTCATCTTCTATTTTGTATTTAAAAAATTAGCTGCAGAAAAAAAAAACATTCTCAAAAGGAAGTATGTGGTGTTGGTGCTTCTAGATTTCAGTCTCTCCCTTTTTAACTTTATACAGATTTAACCAGTTTGAGATGGGCCAAGTTTTCTAAACACCTTTATACTTTTAAGGCCTGGCAGCAGGCTGTCCTCTTCTTTTCATGCTTTCCAGATGTGGAAGCTAAAGGGCAGCTGACTTATAAAGAGAAACAGTCTTTTGTGAAATGTATCTCTCTTTCCCATCCAGAAATAAAAGCAAGATCTTCACCTGACCTTATTCTAAGTGTGCTTAGATGTTTTGCACTTTCATTGCCATTAATACAAGCATAACTATCTTCAAACTTGAACCAGCTTAATAATTCTTTCCTCTTTCCTCTTTCCTCCTCCTCTCCTCCCAGAACTATGGGATCCACAGATCTGTAAATGGGTTAAGGATTCTTAACAGAATATTTTCAATAGCTTTACAACATAACTTTGAGAACTGGTGCCTTACGTTTGCTTGTTTTCCTGTCACCCCTCCTTCTCTTCTTCTTTTTGTGACTTTTTTTTTAATGTGTGGGCAAGGACTGTCTTGTTTATTATTGATTTTTCAGAAGCTGCTCCAATAGACTTTTCAGCTGAGGAGGGGAGTAAAAATGCTTTAAACAAACACACAGAGAGACAAATATCTCCCAGGATACTTTGGTTGAAGCGGATTTCATTAAGCCAGTTGATAAATCTGTTGTTTTACATATGTGAAGATGCTGTTTTCTAAGGAACATGAGGAAATCAATAGAAACATTTCCACTGCAACAGTTTCTATTGGATTGGATGCATATGTTTTTGTGACTTATTTTGTAGGGCCAAATATAGGAATAGCACACTGCACACATCTGCTGTAGTGGCCCACCCATTAGAAGAGAACTATTTACTGTCATTTTTATAGCCTATTGAATTCACAAAGTGGCTTAATTAAGACACTATTGAGATAGAGGAAGCAAAGCTCAAGGGGAGGTCCTAGTTTAGAAGGTTTGGTCAACGGGGGGAGGAGCCAACTACGATGGCAGAGAGAGGCTAAATATTCGACTCCCGGAACAGATGATTATAAAATAATTCCAGAAGCCTTTTTCAAAACAAAGAAAGAATGTGAGTAATTAATTGAATAATGTGGGAAAGAATGTAAGATAAGATAGTGGATTGGTTTCGATTCTTCTCCAACTGGAGGGAAAATAAAAGACTCTGTTTAAACTGCAAATAACTGTTGAAACGGACTGAAAGCAAAACAGTTTTTTTTTCCCCCTTTGTGGTCCTTGAGATATATGCCGCCTAAAAAAAAGGTCTATAAACACCCTGTTTGGAAGCGACCTACAGCAACAGATAAAACATATAATCGTCTAGTTAGAGATTTTGAAAATATAAACTTAAACTCTAACGGAGACGAAAAAGTCATTAAAATGGCGGCGAAGAAAGCTGCGAACGGAGCTAATGAAGAGATAAAAACTTTTATACATAAGCTTATTACAGAGTCTAATCAAGCTCTTGTTACTACAATAACATCTAATATAAGGGCAGAAATGGGGCAATTGCAGGAAAAAATCTCACAGGAGTTAAAAGTATTGGACCTTAAAGTGGATGATATAAAAAAAACCCAAGGGAATCAGCAGACCAGACTAGCAGAACATGATGGCAGGATTTCTTTGTTAGAGAGACAAATTATCCAGCTCCAAGACCAGAACAGAAGAAACAATGTGAGGATTCGTGGATTCGCAGAGCAGCCACAACAAAGTCAAAAATCCTTGAAAGAGGAAGTTTTAAAATGGCTAAAAAGCATTGTTCCTGAGATTTTATGGGAAGATCATGACATAGAGAGAATTCATCGTGTGTCAGCTGCAAAAAGAGGAATAATTCCCAGAGATATTATAATGAGAATTGCGAATTTCAACAAGAAAGATGATTTGATGAGAGCTGTTAGAAAGAATCCAGGAATATTGAAGTATCGAGATAACACAGTGGAAATTTATAATGACTTATGCCGCGAAACAATAAATTGGAGAAGGGAAATGAAACCCTGCATCATAGTTCTACAGAGAGTTGGGATAAGATACAGTTGGGGATATCCCATCTTTCTGAAATTCCAATATGCTGGCAAATACCACAGAATAAATTCTCTTGAACAAGGATTGCAACTCCTGAGAGAACTGAAACTGATCCAGCAAGAGGAAAAGGAAGAAGAAGGAGCAGCGGGAGGAGCAACTGAGGAAGGAGTAGTGGGAGGAGTAATTGAAGAAGGAGCAGCGGGAGGAGCAACAGGAGGAGCAAAGAAGAAGACTTCGGGAGATAAACGAAAGGACAGAGGCTGAGGAGGACTGGAAGAAACAATATGATATAACAGAAGAAGAAGAAAGAGAACTTCATAGAGTAGGAGAAGGGTAGATGACTAGTGAGTAAAATATATTCTTATAGATTATAAATGCATAGAGATAGATTTATATATATATAAAGCAAGAGGGTAGAGAGAGGGAAGGGAGGGGGAAGAGAGGGAAAAAAATATGGGAGAGAAAATAAATCGGGAGAGGGTATTGGTCTCTATGCCGGGAGTTGGCATACCTTCACCCCCCCAGGACCATGGCTGGTCGTTTCCAAGGCAGAAGCGCTTTGGAGGAAGAGGGGGGGACAAATGTTTGTGTGGGGAGAGGAGGGGAGGGCGGGAAGGGGGAGGGGAGTGGGAGGGGGGAAAGGAAGGGGAAGGGGAGCACCATCACATTAAAGAGCCAATGGGGAGTGGGATTAGAAAATTCAAAATATGAAAAATGGAGAATAGATTGAGAATATCAACATTGAATGTGAAAGGTTTGGGGTCAATAATAAAGAGAAAAAGGATAGAATCGATATTAAAAAAAGATAAGGCCGATATAATTTTTTTACAAGAAACACATGGAAAAAGAGATAAAAAAAATGAGCTTAGATTGAACTGGGTAGCCATTTATGAGGAAGCATTTGGTACATCCAAATCAAGAGGAGTTGCAATAATAATTTCCAAAAGATGCAATTTCATTGTAACAAGTGTGGAGTTAGATGAAAAAGGTAGATATGTAATTATACAAGGTGAAATAGATGGAGAAACATATGGCATAATGAATATTTACGCACCTAATGAAAAGCAAAAAGAGTTTTATGAAGAAATATTTAATAAGATCAAAAAAATGAAAGGAGACTATACAATAATCGCAGGTGATTTTAATATGGTGATGGATAGATGGAAAGATAAATCAGATCCATCAATTAGAGATAGATATAATAATATAGCAATTTTGAATAAATTAGTGAGTAGAAATGAACTGATAGATGTTTGGAGGCTAATAAAGGGTGAAGAAAAGAAATATACGTATTATTCATCAGTTCATAAAAATTACTCAAGAATAGATTATATTTTTGTTTCAAAGAATATGATACCTAGATTAATAAATACAGAAATTGAAACAATAAAAGTGACAGATCATGCTCTGATGAACTTGGATATAACTATGAAAAGGAATTATAGAGAAGCAAAAAGGTGGAGACTGGATACTAAGTTATTTAATTATAAGGAGATAGTAAATAAAATAGAGAAGGAGTGGCAAGAAATTTGGGATATAAACAATAAGGAAGTAACACAAGATGTATTGTGGGATACAATGAAGGCAGTGGTAAGAGGATTATGCATTAAAGAATCAAGCAAATTAAAGAGACAATTAGGAGAAAAAAAATTAAAATTAGAAAAAGAAATAAAGGAACTAGAGAATGATTATATAATAGATAGAACTAAACAGAAATTAATAATATTACAAGCAAAAAGAGATGAATTAGAAAAGATAGAAATGGACGAAGTTCAGAAAAATCTAATATACTTGGAAAGGGAATACTTTGAATATAGTAATAAAAATTCTAAAATGCTGGCTAAATCAGTACAATCAAAAAAAACTAGAAATATGATTGGCGTAGTTAAAGATAAATTTGGTAAAGAAAAAAGGTTGATGAAAGAGAAATTAAAAATATTTGAGGAATTTTTTCGAGAATTGTATTCAGCAGAAGATAAATCTTTAGAGAACATAGAGGAGTATATTAATGAAAATTGGAAAGTAAGATTAACAGAACAAGATAAAGGATTGATGGAAGAAATGATATCAGAAGAGGAAATAGAAGAAGTAATAAATAATTTAAAAGGAGGAAAATCACCAGGATTGGATGGACTAGGTCCAGAATATTATAAAACATTTAAAAAAGGTTTAATTCCTAAACTAAAAGTGTTATATAATAGTATATTGAGGGGTGAAAAAATTCCATTATCATGGAAGCAGTCACTAATAATATTAATTTTAAAACCAAATAAGGATCCTATGGATCCAGGTTCTTATAGACCAATATCTTTAATAAATCAAGATGCAAAAATCTTGACAGCAATAATGGCGAAGAGGTTAAATAAATTTATTTATAAGTATATACATAAAGATCAATGTGGTTTTATTCAAGGAAGACAGATGGCAAATTTAATAGGGAAAACGATAAATAAAATAAATATAATGGACAGAGATAAACAAAAAGCTGGAATTTTAGCCCTAGATATATTTAAAGCCTTTGATTGTGTGGAATGGCCGGCATTAAAAACAATTTTAAATAAAATAGGATTAGGAGAGAGATTTAAAGGGTTAATAAATCAATTGTATTCACATAATACATCTGTAGTGATGGTAAATGATGGATTTACAGAACAGATTCAAATAACAAGAGGAACGAGACAAGGATGTCCATTATCTCCAGTTTTATTTGCAATAGTTATAGAAATGTTAGCGAATGTGATAAGAAATGATGAGAATTTGGAAGGAATTGGAGTTAAGGAAAAAAATAAAATAAGCTTATTTGCAGATGACACATTGTTGACAATTAAGGATCCAATTGAAAAGATAGATAGGATAGATAAACATTTAATAGAGTTTGGGGAGAAGACAGGATTAGAAATAAATTGGGCCAAATCAGAAATAATGTTATTTAATTATACTAAAGAAGAAGTACAAAAATTTATAAGTAGTAAAAGAATATTAAAATAAAAGAATCAATTAAATATTTAGGAATAGAGATTACAAAAAATTTACAAGAATTACAGGAAAAAAATTTCAAGAAATTAAGATTAGAAACAAAAAGGAAATTAGAGGACTACAAAAATATAAAGCTATCGTGGTTTGGTAGAATAGCAGTGGTAAAAATGAAAATTTTACCTAAAATTAACTTTTTGTTTAGAATGCTACCAATAAAAATATCAGAGGAAGAATTAAAGGAGTGGCAAAAGATATTAAATAATTTTTGTAATGGAAATAAAAAATCGAGGATTAACAAGAAATATTGGTATAAAAGTCAAAAAGAAGGTGGCCTGGGACTTCCAAATTTAAAATGGTATTATTATGCAAATCAATTGAGATATATCATAGAGGGGGTTTCAGGAAAGGGTGATTTAGATTGGTTAGAGATAGAAGATATGAATATTGAGACAAAATTAGAAAATATATTTTTTAGGAATTTTTCAAAGAAAGAAATGGAGAAGATAGAAAATCCTTTTATAAAAAATATAATAGAAATATGGAAAAAAAATAAAAGAAAATTATTACCGAATATATCAATATTAACTCCGATAGTGATGATGGAAAAATTTCCAATAAATTTAAGAGAAATAATAGAGAAAGAAATAAAAAAACAAAAAATTTATAGATTAAAAGAATGGATGAAAATAATGATAAATAAAGATAGAATGAAAGAGAGATTGCAGGAAACTAAAATATCCTGGTTAAATTATATACAATTAGAGCAATGGACAAAGAGTATGAAAAGATATGTTAAGGATTTTAAAGAATATACTAAATTTGAACAAATTATTATTCAAAGAGAAAATATGCAAGAAAATGAAATACTAAAAGGTATTACAAGTGAAATATATAAAATATTAGCAAAAGAACAAGAAGAGGATTTTCTTAGAAAAATGTGGGAGGAAGAGATAGTACAAAATATAGATATACAAGAATGGAGAAAAATTTGGAAACAACGTCATTTAAAAAAATTATCAATAAGAATAAAAGAGAATTATTATAAATTAGTGTGGAAATGGTACTTGACTCCAGTGAAATTAAATCAAATAGATGAGAAATATTCAAGATTATGTTGGAGAGGATGTCAAGAAATTGGTACATATATGCATATGTGGTGGAATTGCAATAAGATAATGGAGTTTTGGCAAAAGGTTTTTAAAGAGATAAAAGAGATTATAGGAGCAGATATACCAGTATGTCCAAATATTGCATTGTTATCTATATATGATAAGGTTGAGTGTACTCAAGTAAAGAAAGAATTAATAACAAATTTGTTAACTGCAGCGAGATTAATAATAGCAAAAAAATGGAAAGCAAATGAAAAATTTCAAATAGAGGAATGGTATAACGAAGTGTGGAAAATCGCAATTAATGATAAACTAACATGTAGAATTAGGTTTATGAAAGGTTTGGTTAAAGGGAATGATTTTGAAGAAATTTGGAAAATATTTTTGGATAAAGTTCTGAAAAGAGATAGTAATACTACCCTGTCAAAAGAAGAATGGCAATTTTGGAAAGTGGATTAAATAAAAAGTTGGCTCTGGGGGGTGGGTATTTTTTAGTTTTAGTTTTGTTTTTCTTTTATGTTGTATATTTTGTAATTCTTAGTAGGTGTGTGTGTTAAACTTGTGATTTATAGATTTAAAAGGATAAGTGATGTCAATGTTTTTTTAAAAAAAAAAGTTAAAAGAATTAACAATAGAAATAGATTAAAGGGGATGTGAAAAATATTGAATTAAATGTGAAATTATAATAGTTGAACAGATTTATAAATTTAAGGGTAAAGGTGCAAAATAACAATGAAAGTTAGTATTGCTTAAGAGAAGAGAAAAAAAAGAAAAAGAAAAAAAATTTTTTTTTTAATTCACTATTATGTATATCACATGGTGTTTAATTTTTTTTTCTTGTTTTGTATTTGTGATTTAGTTATATAATTAATAAAAATTTAAAAAATATATATATATAAAAAAAGAAGGTTTGGTCAACAGATCATTCGCAAGATCTCAGTCTAGTAACCTGGAGAACCACTACCAATCAGAATATACAGTATTGGTCTAGATGGACAAATAGCCTGATATGGTAAAGGATCCAATAAAGAAACTGGAAATGTTTCTTTTGGACTTCAACTGGTAGTTTGGTAGGGATCCATGGGTGCACAACAAAATGCATTTTGGAATAGAGGATGATATGCAGTTCACTGGTATAACAGTAACTCCATTCCTGTGTTCAAAATATTCAGGCCTGTTCACTTTTGGCAGGCATTAAAATACCTTGTGATATACATTGCAAAATATATTGTGAGACAGAGGACATCAGGCAACATTCAAGGTAAAAAACATTGGCTGTTAGTCAGCAAAAGACTAACAACAATGGTTAACAGTTGTTCATGGGGAAGGCAAAGAATTTTATTTCATCCATAAAATCTATTGATGACAACAGTAGCTCAATTATGACAGGTATTCATCATTAGGAAACAGACCTGTAGAGGACTGTAGGCCAGTTATAACCTCAACACACTCTTTAGAACAACTGAAACAAACAGATGAATCAAACAAGGAATAAATAGCTTTTTGACAGCCCCATAAGACCACTCACAGGAGCTTCTCTCTTTGCTATTGTTTCCTTATAGCTGACTAGGAACCTGGAGTAATTTATGACCGTGAGGATTTCAGTGGAAAAAAAAAGTATCCCAATCATGTGAATCAGTTCTTTTGCTACAAGATAAACTGAATTTAAACAAATGTATTCCCCTGAAAAATATATGAAAATATGATGGAGAGTTTTACAAAATAGAATTAATGTAAGAGGATAGAACATCATCTTGATACAAATTGTCTGGAAGGTTGAGCCCATGTTACATTTCTTTCTGTGGAACATTTGCTTGAGTGCTAGACCCATGGATGCTGGCATAAAAAATGACCAAAGGGAGAATGGAATAAAATTGATGTTAGGATTAGGATGTTGGAAAGTCAGAGGTCTTGGCATGGATCTGGGAAGGAACATCAGGTTCGATCTCAGGTTCTCAATGAGGCTGTCCTAGGCACATACTGAAGATGTGTAATTCATACCTCTATCACCCAAGTTAATACAGCCAAGCCATGAGCAAAAATCCCCCGTTCAGATAAAGTTCTCAAGAACTCCCAGTACTTCGGGTATATCAGAAAAGGGAGAACAAAATGCATCCCACTAGAAATTGTTGGGCTCTAATTCCCAGAAGCCTTAACCAATGGTAAAGAATGTTGATATTAATATTAATATTAATCCAATATTAAGACGACTGTACTTTGTTCACGTGGTATATGAAATATTGACTAAAAAGATTTTTGTTTGTATCACTAAGCTGCACTTTTAAACAGTTTATTTGGCATGACTATTATTGTGTCTGGTATCCTGCTGGTCCCAACTAGAGTAGGCCCATCCAGTTTATTGTTGAATGGTGAGTCAACACATAGGTAAACCCCATTGACTCTAGTCAAGACAAACAACAGGATTCAGGCTATTATTATTAGAACTGGGAGATGTGTTTGACATTTAAAGTTTCTTCCTGTAAAGTCAAGACAGAACAATAGCAAATTTGTGATCCTTTTTCTTGGATGACTGCACTGAGTTCAGCATTTAATGGTTGTGATTTTGGCCCAGATTGTTTGGCACTTAAAACTGGAAAGCATTTAGACTGTCCAGCAGAAATATTCCAGAAGAGCACACCCATTTCCCACAAAAATGTATCAGTGGTGATCACCTCTTATGCAATGGTAAAACAGTTGCTTTTTTTTTTCATGGAAGTATGTGTTATCTAATGATTAGCAAGTTAGCTAATATATATGTGATTAGCCTATATCAGTCTATCTTTGTTTTTAAAGAAGATGCTTATACAAGACTAATCCTGTCAAAAGGCAGACAGTGATACATGTTAAAATGAGTGGTGGCTGGAAACTGGCAGATTAGCAGGTGGCAGCAGAAACTTTACAGACTTTAGTGTGAACTTTACAGGAACAATCCAAGGCACTGAACCTTCAGAACCTTGGATAGCACTTTTAGAGCTGAGAATAAAACCTGGAACAGAAGCCAGCACCTGCAATGAAAAATGTGGATTAAAATGCATAATATTCCTTCAACTATTGAGGTACCAAACCATTTAGGGCTTAAAATGTCATCACAAGCAATATGAATTCAGACTGGAAATATATTGACAACCCCTGCAATTATTTTAAGACTTGCATTTATATGCTATCTATATGGTAGCCCAGTCAGCTGTCAAGCTGATACATTTTACACTAGATGAAGCTTCTAAACCTTCTTCAAGGATATCCCCGTTTGGAGTGCATTCCAGTAGTTTAATTGAGAGATTACCAGTGCGTAGACTACTGCTGCTACATTATCTCTGTACAGAAAAGGCTGTAGCTAGTCAAAGCTAGCCCCAAGCACTCAGAGTAACAACTTGGGCTTCCAGTGTCAGAGATGGATCTAAGAGTACTCCCAAGCTATGCCCCTGTGCCTTCAGGCAAGTGCAGCCCCATCCAAAACAGGCTGTTTATCCAGTTCCAGGATCCAAGAACCACCAATCTGCAGAACCCTAGAAAGGAATGTTGTGATCTCTAAAAGTCAACATGGGTCTCTGAAAAACAAGTCACATTAGACTTATGTTATCTCTTTTTTTTGACAGTGTTACAAGCCTGGTAGACAAAGTGAATGCTGTAGATATAGCATATCTTGATTCCAGTAAGGCCTATGACAAAGTTCCCCATGACATTCTTGCAAACAAGCTAGTAAAATGTGGGCAAGATGAGGCTATTGTTAGGTGGATTTGCAACTGGTTGATCAATCAAAACCAAATGGTGCTCACTCATGGCTTCTCTTCATCCTGGAGAGAAGTGATTTGTGGGGTGCCACAGGGTTCTATCTTGGGTCCAGTGCTATAAAATATCTTTAACGATGATTTGGATGAGGGAATAGGGAGCATTCATATCAAATTTGCAGATGAGATCAAATTAGGAGGGATAGCTAACACCCCAGAGGATGAGATCTGAATTCAAAATGATCTTAACAGATTAAAGAGGTGGGCAAAAACTAACAAAATGAATTTCAACAGGGAGAAGTATACGGTAATACACTTGGGTTGAAAAAATGAAATGCACAGATATAAGATATAATATCGGGGAGGTGTTGGAGGATCCCACAGAGAATTTGGCTATAGTTTAATTGTCCTTGGATATAAGGTGGGATATAACAACAACAACAACAACAACATAAACAAACAAACAAACAAATAGCTAGCTAGCTAGCTAGCTGGCATCTTGTTAGACAATTAACAATGTTGTAAGGTAAAGGTATAAACCTCCAAATTGCTTCACATTTAGAATTGTAACACCATTGTCACAGCTGCAAATTCCTCTAAAACCTCCTTAAAAGCCAAACAGCATACCAAGCTAAAGAGTTTTGTAGCACTGATGAGCAGAGCACTGAAGGATGGCATGTCCAGCCCCCTCCTGCCTGCAAGACATGGTGCAACGAGGAGTTGTGACCAGGCCCTGCAGGGCTCCCTGCTTCTGCTTGTCACATCACAACTCCTTGGCAGAAGAAGTCTGGACATGTCATCCTTCAGAGCCCCATCCTTCATTTGGTATGGCTCTCTGGCTTTTAAGGTGGGTATTGGAGGAATGGAGTGTAGTCAAAAAATCACAGTATGTGTGCCATACAGGATTTTGGCCTGCATCTCTATCCTACTATCCTAGAACTGAAATGAATAGGAACTTAACTTTTGAACATACTAAGATTTTGCTTTTGGAACTGGGCTTAGACATCTAATATATAAAAGTCAAAGTTTGGGAGTTTGCCTGTTTCAGGCAAAGACCTGACCTCATATGATTGGCTGTTTCAGGAGAAGACCTCATACGATCAGTACCTAAGAAGGTTCTATGGAATCCCAAGGTTTGCTGTTTAAAGAGGGGCCTTTAGAATTCTCAGTCAGAGAGCTCTTGAGCCTGGCTTGTTGCTATGAAGATCAGGCCTAGCAGCAAGGAGGAGGGCAGTATATTCCCTCAGGAACCCAACCTCTGCATGTTAATAACTGAATATAGATTGGATTGGGGAATATGGGGAAAAGTTACAGGTACTGGACAAGACAGTTTGGGGAATTAGAGACACAGGATCTCAAATCTTTCTAACAACTATTACCTATGAGAAAATAAATTTTTATTTATTTATTTATTTATTTGTATCCCGCCTCTCCATATGGATCGAGGCGGCGGACAACTTACAAATAGCATGTATTTGATACATTTTTCTATACATGCCCCCCAACAAGCTGGGTACTCATTTTACCGACCTGCGGAAGGATGGAAGGCTGAGTCAACCTTGGAGCCCGGCAGGATCGAACTCACAACCTTGTGGCTTGCAGGACTGGCATTTAACCACTGCGCCACCACAGCTCCCAGGCAATGTCGGGTATAAATGCTAGTATTTTATAAAAAACAAACCTTAAATAATAATACTTGGAGAATTAATGGGGAAAATGTCAGAGACTGAACTGCTAAAATTAATGGACATGATCCACTCACACTCTTAGCTCAGGATCTTTATTCACAGGTGTCAAAATACGGTATGATATCTCATTATTTACCATACACAAAAATAGAATACCAAGAGTAAAGCATAAATCCACATGTTAATCTCAGCTAAGTAGATCCAGTAAATCAATGATGATAGAAAAAGTCTTGACTTACCATATTATCATTGATTCCATTTGTCTGCTATGTTTGATAATAACACTCACATTTAAGCCTAGAAATATCTGATTGTGTTCCTCTGCTCACAGAAGCCTCTTTGCTCCTGTGGAGACTGTTGCAAACAGACATGGATACAAGCTGACTTTTGCAAACCACCCCTTTATCTTGCACCCCTTGTGCCACTTTTTGCACTTTCCAAAGGCTCTCCCACCCCTTTCAAACAGCACTGACGTACAACAGGAAGCAGTAGAGGCAAGAATCTGTTAAGATCACTTTCCACTGCTTCTATTCCTGTAAACTTTTGCTCAAGCAAAGAACCCCTTCTGTAAGGTGGGGGAGGCAAGTAGCTCCTGGATGGATTTTTTTCCCCTTGGGAGAAGGAGAAACCATGCTACTGAAGCTGTAGGAATCCCCTGTTTTCATGCACAGAGTCCAAGTCACCAATATTTCATTACCCCCTTGAAATCTGACCTTGGATTTCCCTGCTGAAGCCTAGCATCCTAGTACTGCTTTACAGTATAAGTGAAAATATTCTACAGTCATGTCTTGAGAAAAAGGAGGCAACCTTCAATTCTTTCTCCTCTGTCAATAATTTGAAGCTCTCTTATGCAGCATCAGATGCCAACACAATAACTGCCCAAACCCCCAGAATCCTTTCAACTGTCCACTTAAGACAACAGAAAGACATTTCTAAGTATCTACTGAAAAGTATTAGCACATGAGGATATAAGCCAGGGCATACTCCCTAGTTCCGTTCACTCTTTCTAGAAGTGTGTTCAATGAAAATACAAAGAGGGGGCTGTGTTATCCAGAGGTGGACCAAGGGTGGGGAAAGTGGGGCTTGTGCCCCAGGCACCAATGTTGGGGGAGCACAAAAAGAGGAACTCCCCCACCTGGCCCCATCCCCCACCTGCTACCTCTCGCCTTGCTCCAGCCTGCGGCTCATCCCTCTCCCACCACTCGCCTCTCCCCATGTACTTGCTCCTCCCCCTGCCTCCACTTGCCACTCCTCCTGTGTGCTCGCCCCCCTGCGCGCTTGCCCTGCCCCCTTGCCCTGGATGTTGTTTAGCCTCGGTACGTCACTGATGTTATCCATCCCACTCCTCTATCCCAGTTCCATTGCCTAGAAAGTGGTGAGCCTATATGAACAATTTCTCCACAATTAAGAACAAAACAGAAACTGTGTCCCTCATTGTCTGGAGAACATCCATGCATTCAACACATTTCCCAAACAAGTGAATGGGGCTCATATTTTCTCTCCCCAGCTCACCACCTAGGAATATGGGATGGAAGGACAACAAGCATGTTCTGATACGTCATCAAAAGACTATGAAAATACAAATGTCAAAAGACTGTGAGAACTCCCAACTTGTTAATAAATGAAGGATCAAGACATGCCCAAACACTGTCACTCTTTGGTAACTTAGCTGCTTACTCTGAACCAAACTATAGTGTGGAGTCAATTTCTAAACTTTAGAGCCAAGGGTTCTTCAAATGGCTGTATCTGGAACTTTTCACCAGATGCTCTTCAGAGCAGGAATGGCAAACTCAGAATGGGCTAATAGCTTCAGTGACTCATAGATGCTCTTTCAGCCATTAAACAAACCAGATCTCTCTTTAAATGTCAAGAATATCAAATATACAGAGATGTCTGTGCGCTAAGATTGTAGGAAGACAGAGCATGGGCAGTGACAGATCTAGAATGAACACCACATCAGAGGCTAACTCTGTAGTCCTTCAAATTACATTTACTCTGCAGACCAAAAGGCCAATATACGTTTATGGATGAATGTACACAAGCCACATTAACAGTGGACAGAAGTGTGTGTGTGCAAAGAGACAGACGGCGGGGGGAGAAAGAGAGGGAGGACTTGTTCATGCATGCCAAATGATGGTCCATTGGGAATAAACATACTTTGAGATGTCACAGAATTTCTCACACAGTGCCAAACAAATTCTCAGTTTCAGCCAGATTACTGACCCTGTATTTTAGACCTGCCTATTTAAATTATTTGCCATTCAAAAACTTGTGGGAGCGTTGCATAGACTACATATATTTATGTTGCAGAATCATAAATTCTCCAAAAGCTCACAGCCAAAGAACTGACCAGTTAATTTCGATCAATGTATGTTGTCCAGCTTCATGCACCTCTCTGCACCTTTGCCAGCTAATAGCACAATGTCCTTCTTGTTCTTCGTCCCAGTCTGAGGTTTCCCCCTCTATCTGCTTACACTACTTGAAATATTTTTCCCTGATCCTGCGTTACTCTTCACCTATGCCCTGCCTGTTTCAAGGTCTTCTTTGAGATCCTCCCTTCACCCCAGGAAAACTCACATTACAATTCACTAGAATTCATTCTGTGTTTCATTAGTATACTTTCACCACTAACAACTAGAAAGTTTGTGAATATTCTTTGAAATTACAGCAACTCTGATATTGCTTAAAGTAGGCTTTTGGAAAAGTTTAAAAAAAAAAAGACAGCATTGAAAGAGATATTTTATTCTTGTGTATAAATATGCCTCTGCTGTCTTAAACATCCTTATAAGATATTGTTTTTTGATTTTAAATAAACCGCCCTCAAAAATTTTTCCCCTCAGTAGTTCTACAGAGTATCTGGCCCTATAATAAGTTCTTCTCATCCATGTTTCTCAAGCATTTAAGAATAACCTGACACGGTGAAGAAAAAGACCCATCGTCCACCTTACTGAGAATGCATGGGAAATTAACGGAAGTCAAAATAAATGTCATGTCATTACATGCACCAGTGTTTAAAATAAAACTTTGTTAAAGGATTTATATGGAACATGGTCTCTTGTGCATTCTCGAAAAATTTCATTTATGTTCTGTGCCCAATGAATTCCTGCATGCAGTAGAGCAGATGTGAAAAACTCAAAGTCAAAACCACGCTATGAGAGGGTGATTTCCCGGGAGCTAGAAGGCATTTTCCCATGGATCTCTGTGTCATGACATTTGACAGTGTAGAAATGGGTCTGTGTCCCTTGGCTTTCTCCAACAAGGCATGGTGCCATATTTGTTTAAGCTGGTCCTGAACAGTTTTTTCCAGTGGCATCATCATCTCTGGAAATCCCCTTTCCTATCCAATTACTATTTTCCCTCAACTTCTTTTTATTTTATTTATGCATTATGCTTAGATCTCCAAACTCTACAAAAGAACTCTCAAGGCACCCTACAGATGGCTCCTCCAGAAAATTCAAGAGAGGTAGCCATGTTAGCCTGCCACAGAAAAACAATAAAGAATGTTGTAGAACTAACAGATTTATTGTAGCATAAGCTTTCAGGAGCTAAAGCTCACTGTAATACATGAATCGAATTACAGATATATACATGTTGTGGGTACAAAACAGAGTGAGAACAGTGGAAACGGTGAGGCCCAAAGAATGTGAAATGGAGAAAGTCAACTGAGTCTGTGCCGTTTCTATACAAAGGTAACATATATACAATAAGAACAGAGAGAATTCACTACAGAAGTAATTGATAATAGTGTAAACATCTTAGCTGTATTGTGCAAATTCAACTCCTCTCTGGGATTTTAATAAAGACTTGCTTGTGCTTATTTTGCAGCAGTGAGGCTCATAAAAACTTACTATGCCTTCACTTTTTCACCCTCAACATGCCACCTAGCAGAGGCATTCTGAATGGTGAGGAGACCAGGCTCAGAGGGATCAGCAGAGGAGCCCTCAGTTACCTATTGTCATGAGTTTGTCAGGCTCTTTGAGGAGAAAATAGCTCATATTCACTCAGAACTTGATGCCACAGTTGCTGCAGAGCCTGAGGAAGTTTCCAATGCTCCATCTGATCTGGTGTCCTGGGATAAGTTTCGATTCTTGTTTCCTAATGGTCTGGACAAGATGCTTGCATTAATCCATCTCACCATGTGACCCTTGCCCATCTTGGCTAATAAAAGTGGACAGAGGTGGATTAGTTCTACGGATTCAAGGGGCAGTAAATGCCTTTTTCAGAGGGAGATGCCTGCTGCTAAAGTGCACCCTATCATGAAGAGAACTTCCCTGGACTCAAAGATATGTAAGAAATACTGCCCTGTTACTAACAAATTTTGGACTAGGTGCTTGAGTGCACATTGGGTGGGCAACCTCAGACAATTTTGGAGCAAACAGATTATCTGGACTCACTTCAATCTTATTTTAGCCTAGGGAACAGCAGTGAAACAACCTTAGCTATTCAGATTGATGTTCTGCTTTGGATGAAAGACGGGGTGGGGTGTGGGGTGCTGTCCTGTTAATTTCCCTCAATTTCACAGTGTCTTTTGATATTATTGATCATAGTTATCTTGCTGCACCAGCTACACTGGATGGGAGTAAGGAGAAATTGTGTTATAGTACTTCTATTCCTGTATGTGGGCTGGCTCCAACTCCATTGCCAGTAAGCTATGGGGTGCCACAAGATTCCAACTTGTACCCCATGCTGTTCAATATCTGTAAGAGGCCACAGGTAAAGTCATAAGGAGTTTTGGATTCAGGTGCCATCAGTGTTAGGGAGGAAAGAATACTTAAAAGCATTCTAAAAATGGATGCTAAATATGTTAAGTGTCAGAAACCCTGAAGAGGAGAGTTCTGGATGTGAATTTTTGCTGTCCAGGACTTATTCTATGCAAAATGTGCACACTGTTATTTTATGCAGGAAACTGCATTTTCTGCACATTAAAAAGCATTATTTTGCAGAAAATAGTATTTCTGCTTGAAAATATTTAATGTCAGAAAATTCTGTATCCTGGACAGAAAATGCTATAGTTGGGGGCTTATTTTGCACAAGATTTGCACAAGATTTGCAAACAGAAACAGTTGTGCAGAAAATAATGTTTTTGTGAGAAAAGGCTGTTTTAGTCACAAAAATGTGTGACTTTCATGGATAATAAGTTCTGAATTATGGATTGTTATCAAAAACTGCAGTTTTTGAAGACTTTCTTGCAACATGAAGAAAATTGGTAGAACTACCTGCTGCTTCCTTCAAGAATGGAACTAACAAAAGATTTAAATCCCTGATCAGTATGCTGGTAACACTCAGTTCTCCTTCTCCTTCTCAATAGAATCAATTGTGATTATAAAGGTGCTACACCAGTGCCTGGATACTGTAATTGGCTGAATGAGAGCCAATAAAAGCTGAATCCTGATGGGTTGGAAGCCTCCCTGGGGATTGGTTCTCAAGCCCTCAAATTGGGTAACCTACCTTCTAGCCTATCTACCTAACTTAGGCCATTTCCGCACTAGCCTGTTATAGCGCAATGATTCCACTTTCAACATCCTCTGGAATCCTGGGATTTGCAGTTTCAGGAGGGGCCAAGCAGTTTCAGGAGGGGCCAAGTGAGCCTCTCTACCACAGGCAAGGCAAACAGAAGCAGCCTCCAGAATCTCCTATTGGGTGTGTGTAAACAGGAAAACAGAGAAAAAAAGGGAGAGCAGGCAATCTTGCTTCACCAACTCCACCCAGCACATTGAAAAAGCCACCAAAATAGAATCATAAGAAAAGTGGAAACTAGTGAGAGAAAAGTCATGGCTCGATGCATTTTGGAAGAAGTCATCAAGTGATCTCTAGAAGGTTCAAAGGAGCAATGTTCTGTAGAGTCAAAGGCTTTCACAGCCAGAATCCATCGGTTCTTGTGGTTTTTTCGGGCTTTGAGACCGTGTTCTGGTTGTATTTTCTCCTGATGTTTTGCCTGCATCTGTGGCTGACATCTTCAGAGAAATGTCTGTATTCACCTGCATCTGTGCAATGTTCTGTGTTGTTACGTGCTACTCATGCAAGGCTTACCTGACCAGGTTATTTCAATTCACATGTGCACAATATTATCTCTGAATAAAAAGCTTGCTGGAACTTTTTTTTCGTAGTGCAGAAAGCTAGCCCTGTTCTTTCCATGTTATTCTTTGTTTCTGATCTCAAATTTTCTGTTAAAGAAGTAATGCCCAGGAACACATCCACTAAGATGGCAGAATTATGCTTGCAATATATTTTTATTGTGTTCTAGCTGTTTTATGTTTAATTTGAAATTGTTTTAAATAGTTTAGTGCTATCTCTGTGCACCACCCTGAAATCTCATGAAACATAGTGGGAAACAAATCTAAATATTTGTCAGATTTATTGTGTAATACTTTTAAAGAATTTCATCTCTGGGGATTCTGGAAAGAGACTATTTAAGTGAAAACTGGCACTTCTGTTTGGGATGAGAGGCCAACTGTGTATAACTGACTGATAAAATATTAGTCAATATACTGATTTTTAGCAACTGGAAAATATTAAAAATGTGTGTGTGTTTATCTATAGCTAGCAAATTGCTGATAAAATCTAATTCACCTGTTTCAATAGGAGTTCCTGTGGTGAGCAAGGTACATTCCTTAGAGAAGTGATATGGGATTTAAATCTATGCCTCTTAACAGCTGATCAGCATGCTAGCTGCTGGGCATGCAGGGATTTTGCTTCTTTGGTTCCTAAATGTAGCAAATGCTAAGCTTTTCTGAAAGGACTTATTGGGGAATAAGCATGCACATTTCACTGCTTGATTTGTGCCTCTGTGGATCAGGAGGGATTGCTGGAGACCTGTGTAAGGGGGATTTGGCTCAAGAGCCACATTCGTAAGCTGAGGGAGCTGGCCAAAGGAGGCCACTGCCAGCCATGATGGAAACAGTTGATTATCAAGGGTTTAAAGAAATACCTAAAAAAAACCCTCCAAACCCTATAGGTTTTAGAACATCCAGCACTTAAAACAAACTAGAGATTAAGGGATATGTACTAGCATGTCTTTTGGATCATAGGCCTTAGATATTTCAGAGTCAGTCTACACCAGACAGGCAGTGTGTATCATCTCATACCTAAGCCTTCAACAACCCAAGATCCTATGGATGTTACTGGTCAACAGTGTTCCTGATATTTGTGTATTACCTGTATTAGCTGAGTCCACTGAGACCTTAAAATCCAACAAGTAGAGGGACAAAACGTGGAGACAATGGTAGCTTTTTTAAAATCACAGAAACCTTATAGAAGAACTCAGTGGTTTACAGAAAAACTTAGGCATTAGGAAGGGGAAAACTATAGTTTTAATTAGTTTTAATAAAAATAATTCATTCAAGTCTCTTAACAAACACTAAACAGTCATCAGTGCATAACTACAGGTTATACATTTGTGACCACCATGGAGGATTCTGCCCATTGTTTTCAGGGAGCACTTCACATGAAGCTGGAGGCCTCAAGCTGCCCACCTCAGTATAAAAAGAGGCAGATAATTTCTACCAAGCTTGTGTGTGAGGTTCTGGATTCTCGTCTAGACTACTCTATTTGCAGCAAGATCTTATAGCTTACTGCCCCCTTACAGTCATCTATATTGGGTCCATATGGGTATTCTTCAATGGCTAGAACTTCTGAGCAATGTTCAGGAGCTCTCCTATAGCAGCTCTTCTACATACTCTATATTGCAGTAGTCTAAGGCCCTTTCCTCACCCTACCTTTTTGTGAAGTCATCTGGTGGGGATCCTGGCAGTACATCTGCTGGTAGGAGAATGTGACGGCAATGCTTCCCTCCGAACCAGTTGGCTCCCTGCAGAAAGGAGTGCAATGGCCATGCCTCCTCCTCCCGCAGCACAACTGGTTCTTTCCCAGGTTGCACTGGGACAGGAAGCACAGCCATTGTGCTTTCAGGGCTTCCACAGGCCAGATAAGTGCTGGATAGTGGTTTGATTGCATGTCATTGATGGGGAAAACCTATCAATGATTTAATCTGCGATCATGCCACCTGGGGACAAGACAAGGATGTGATGATGTCATGCAGAAAAATTGTCATGGTCCCATATTTCTCTCATCCCCATGGTGGGATGGGAGAGTGCTGCGGAAAGCGCCTAAGAATCTCGGTGTGGAACCAGGCTTCCATCTGACAGAAAGGGTTTTGCTTCTTCATGGCCTAAAATGTGCAAAGAAATGGCTCATTAGGTGGATCAGTTCCCACACTTTGCTCTGTGTTTCTTCTGTTCTTTACCACAACCAGTGTAATAAAGTGGGTGTGATGCACTCTGTGATCAGTGTGGGAATGAAGCAGCCCCTTAACTGCCCATTCCCAAGGAAACATACTCTGAAAATATCTGATACTGTTGTCATTGCTGGAGACAGGATGCTGAACTAGATGGTTCATTATCCTATATAGAACATTCCACTTTAAAAAAAAAAAAAAATACAGACTTCATGGAACATTTTTTCCCTGTGCGACATAATTAGATACACTTAGTATAGTCTATATCAGAGCACATCATTGCTCTTCATTTCCTGAGCAACTTCTCTCATTTTTGTCATTTTAGCAAGACCTAAAATGCTCTTCTCCTCTTCAGTTAGTTAGGTTTGGTCATTTAAAATATACAAAAAGTAATAAAAACAAAGGTGACCAGCTTCAAAAGAATACCATCATTTTACATACTATGTAAAAACAAACCAAGAACCCTTCTTTGGATTGAAACCTTAATACTGGTGGATCACATACTGGATTTAATTCCCCTTTTCTATTGTTTAGTTACTTGTCTCTAGCTTTTTCAGGGGGTTGCACTACAACAGAAATGAAGGGTCGTGTGTAGATTATAGATGTATGTGATGGTTCTGAGAAAATTTGAATCAGGCAGCAAAGAATTTGACAATTATGGCTGACTAAAGAAGTCTGCGAGAAGCATGTGATTAAAATAGATTCTCCTAAAATCTTTAGAAAATACTTTGTTGTTGTGTGCCTTCAAGTTGTTTCTGACTTATGGTACTCATAAGATGAACATATTAAGGGGGTTTTCTGGGTCTGAATGTGTGTGACATGCCCAAGGTCACCTAGTAGCTTTCCATAGCCAAGCAGGGAATCAAACCCTGGTCTCCAAGGTTATAGTCCAACATTCAAACTGCTACCTCACTCTGGCTCTCTAGAAACTACTACTACTACTATGTATTTCTGGGGAAAAAACAAAATAACTAAATACATTCCCTTACTATAAAAAAAAATACAGTAATAGTTTATAGCACTGGTTCCTGACATTTAGTACTGCAGATATGTTAGACTTCAGTTCCCAGAATCCTTAACTACTAGGTATGCTGTCTGAGGGTTCTGGGAGACCAAAGTCTCAGACCCTCTGGTGTAGATGCTCTCAGGTGAGTGTGTATCCTCTCATACCTAAGCCTAGAGTAACAGGCTAGCAGGAAGCATTAAAAAAATGCTGCAGCAGAAATTAGTCTGATTAAGGAACTGCAGGATAAGTTCCCTTAGATTTCAGAAATGAAAATTGTTTAAAGCAGAAGTGGGAAAAATGAAAACTGGTGGACACATGTGCCCCCAATACCAATTTGAGGCCCTCCCTAGGGACCTCGAGAACTCTCAAAACTGGGGGGGGGAATTAAAATGTGCAACATGGTCCACAGTGTGAGGTAAGTGTAGCTCTCCAAAGTCCCATGGAAGGACAATGTGACCCTCCAACCCTGGCTGTTGCCCCCCTAGTTTAAAGTGCAAAACTATGGTAAGAATTTTCCCCCTAGAAAATCACAGGCAAGAGGTCTTTTACATCATCTGCTCCATGTTAATTTCTGCACAGCCAGGGAAACAAGAGACTTTGGCCATTTCTGCACGAGCCTGTTAGAGCACGATGGTTCCACTTTCAGCCTCCTCTGGAATCCTGGGGTTTGCAGTTTTGGGAGGGGCCCTCCCGAAACTGCAAACCCCAGGATTCCAGAGGAGGCTGAAAGTGGAATCATCGTGCTCTAACAGGCTCGTGCAGAAATGGCCTTTCTTTTCCTATCCCTACTTCATGAGACTCCCTATCATCTCACTACAAGAGCTTAGGAACACTCCTGGGTTTCTGCCCCAGTCTGACTGAATCCTTGAATATACTGCTAAAGCAATGAGCGTATCTTGTGACTTTTCTTTGCAGACACCATTTGTACAACTATATTTACAGAATCCCTAAAGCCTGTGCAAAGAATTTAAAGAGGACCACATATGCAAGCTGAAAATGAAGAGTTCATTTAGCACCACGATCTCTGGGTAAATCTTCAGCAAGGAAGTTTGGAGCCAGTCAAGAGGGGCGTGGATGGAAAAATCAACTCTGCGTTGGGCTACAGTCAATGTGGTCTTGAATCATAGCCCATGGTTGGATAAGAAGGAATTTTAAAATTAATGTGCAATGTTGAGAATTAAATTGTCTATCAAACAACCTTCAAGTCTGGGAGCTGGTTTTGAGCTGATAAGGAGGAGACTAGCTGTAAAGTTCCCATGGAATGTTCTCATCCCTTGTTGCCACTTGTAGCAGTTAAGAAAGCATGAATCAGATTCTAATTCTGCCAAACAGTGATTGGATCCCTCAGAGGCACTGGCCTAGGAGTTACCCTAACAACATGCTCCATTGAGCTATGGGAACTATAGAGGTTTTTTCCTTTTTGTCCTTCTGCAGCCTGATTTTTTTCCCACACTGTTGGCTTGGCCTTTTTGCTTCCAAAACACTCAGTGCAAATGAAGTATATTCATCAGTTATGCCACAATTTTAGATGTTAAAAAAATCCAACTTTCATTTCTAGTCTAACTACAAACTACAAATCTCAGAATGTCCTGATAATTAAAGTCTTGCAACATACTTGTGGAACTCTAGGAATAGGCCAATGAAGTCTGTCCAACGTAGTCTCCAAGAACCTCCCTGGCCTTTGCCAGATGTATCTCATGTTCAGCTCTTAATTCCTTTGAAGAAGGAGGCACTAATACAGCTATTTTCCAGATGTTTCCCTACATGTGTTTCCAGAACAAAAGAAAAAAGGAAAAATATGACCAAAGACACATGTAGCTGTCACTTAAGACTATTTAGAAGAACATCTAATTCATGACATAGACATACATCAACTAATGGCTTGCCCCTTCTCCAAATGTATGCAGTGAAAAAGAAGACAAAGAAGAAGAAGAAGAAGAAGAAGAAGAAGAAGAAGAAGAAGAAGAAGAAGAAGAGGAAGAAGAAGAAGACTTCTTAGATAGTTTATATGTTATGAGCAAAATGCTAGAGGTGCAGAGGAAGGGTTTATGTACCACAAGAACCATGGCTAAGTGCATACAATTCCGTATCAGTGAGGGATGATGTCAGGGACAGCCCCAGATCTTTTGCTGTTTAAAGTGAAGGATAAATAGCCCCATATTTTATACACAGAAGCCATCTGGCAGTTGGATTTTACTTCCAGGCTGGTGATGGAATAGTAACTGCCTCACTTGAGACAGCATGCTAGTTGCAGGTGCGAGATGAGGATACTTTATGTGCCATACATAGCACAGTCCTTCCACAGTTGTGAACAACCTGGAAGTCCTGAAGGAAAAGCCAGGAAATTGTCCTTGCTCTCTCAGAACATCAGCCACCTAAATTATCTTGTTACCCTGACTGCTGGGGGTCCCTTGGGAGACACTTTGATTTGCTCCAAAAATGCCAGGATTGGGAAAATTAATGAAGCACTAGCTATAGCAAAACGAGGGGCAGGGTAACCCAGCAGGATCTTCTACTCAATTTTTACTGGGTCAGGCCAAGCAAAAAGCCACACAATTGTACTAATAAATGGATTTTATTAATAAACTTGTTCTCATGCACCAATGCACGCACTCACTCACTCACTCACTCACTCACTCACACAAGGCCTATTGAGAAGGGAAAAAAGTGAAAATTGATAGGGGATATAGTGGAGAGGGTATAGAGGTGGTGATACTGCACCTGTCCAGAAGTCTTCAGTCTGGGAAGCAGCAAGAAAGACAGAGGCCCTTTTCGCACGGGCTTTTTGTCGCGCGACAGCCCTGTGAGCCTCGTGGGAATGGGAGCGTTGCTCTGCACGACGCACTCCCACTTCCGCCGCGCTCACGGGGCTGCAGCGGCGCAATCACGGGTTTTTTGATTTTCGCCTCAAAGCGAAAATCACCCGCACTCGCGCAATGTTCACGGCGCCCACGCGCACTTACCTCCTGTGCAGAGCGTCGGGGAGGTGGCCGGGTCGCGCTTCCTTCCCTCCGTCCCTGTAGAAGGAAGGGGCAGGGCGCTAGCGTGACGGACACGACAGCTTCCTGCTTCGCGCGAGCGGGGGGGACAGACGCGACAGCCTCCTGCTTCACGCGAGCGGGGGGGACGGACACGACAGCCTCCTGCTTCGCGCGAGCAGGGGGGACGGACGCGACAGCCTCCTGCTTCGCCCGGGGGGGAGGGCGACTCGCGCGAGGCTGCCGCTTCCTCCGTCGTTCCTTCGCCTGCGGAAGGAAGGAGGGGGGAAACAGCAGCCTCCCAGAGGAGCTTTCTCACGCAAGCCGCCCTCCCCACTCGCGCGAGAAGCCTCAATGTGAAAAGGGCCAGAGATCAGCGAAGAGAGGTGGCTGAGGGGAGTACTCAACTAACATGACAGGGAGTTCTCCGAAGAGACTCTAAAAAATGAAGACTACTTATATGGCAGAACGTACCTCGAGGGCAGGCCCTCTCCCAGGAAGAACAATGGCCAAAATAAAAGGAAAAATGCTGTACAATGGTAATTTGATGGTTTGCATGATTGGTTTGTGTAAATGGACCTCACTCTTGTAGGATTCTCTGAAGTTGGAGTTGCTCAATCTGGGGAAAACCCGGTAATCCCTTCAAGTTGGCTATTTGTGGCTGATGACCCTTTTGTTCGTGTGGACGTGTCTAGCCTGAGGTCTCCTTGGGAAACGTGATTGGGGATTTTCCTGGCCTTGACCTAATTTTGGTAATTTGACCTATTTGTTTATGAACTCACCCAGGCAACCTCTCTGGAATGGAGGGCATATTTGATATCAATTTTACCCCCACTGGAGTAACAAACTTACTCTGCCTAATAGAAGAACTGCCCCTGGTTGCCATACTTAACATCCATCAGTCGCAATTCTGTTTCTAAGGACAGTTTTTTTTATTTGTTTGTTTGTTTTTGGTTCCCCAAACTAATGAAGAGCAACCATTTTGTTAAATCAGTGGTGGGGCAAGTGTAACCTGTAGGCTAGATGCAGACTTCAGGGCTGTTTTTGATTTTCCCTATCCCCTTCAATTTATTTGTGTGTTTAACTTAAATAGACCTCTACTTGTGATGGGCAATTCTGACATTTTTTTTTCCAAATTCTGTGTTACTTTCAGGTTAGGAAAAGGCCTCTGTTGGCTCTAAAATGATCTGGGGGTGGGCAACATAGTAAAAATCACCATCCGTATCTGTGCAGGGCATGGGGGGTATTTTTAGCAAAGCAATATAATTTGAGAAGTATAATCATTTGGAGCATGGTTGTGTAGCAGTGGTGTATTCCCCCCCAGGTCCCCTGGAGGGGGGCAATGTAGTCCCCCAGCAACTAGCAGTTGCCCTGGGATAGAAGCTAAATCTTGTCTTTATTCCTGCTGTTCTTTATGTCAGCACAACCCATACCCATTCCTGTTCCTTGTTCACAGTAGAAGTCTTCCACAACCTGGATTCCTCCAGATGTTTTGGCCTGCAACTCCCATCAGCCTTAGCCAGCTTGGACAACAGTCAGGAGGTCTGTTGCTGTTGTGGTTGCTGCTGCTGCTGTTGCTACAGTTGTTTGCCATCAAATCAACTCCAATTGATGGTGATTGTATGCATGAGAGACATCCAAGAGCCCCAACTTCCTCAAATCTTGCAAACTTTGCAGTTTACAGCTTTGCAGTTTAGGAAGGGGCATTTAGGATTCTCCACCAGATTGCTCTTTGGTCTTAATAAACTACAAACCCCAGAATTCCACAAGATGTGGAAAGTGAAATAATAGCACTATAACAATGTAGCTTGGAAATGGCCTAATAGAGAAGAGTGAGATGGGGAAGGGAGGGAGGGGGGAGGGATGAGGTATTAATAGTGAGCCTAATTTAACCTTGTATTAAACAAAGTGGAATATAGAGTTGAAACCAAACTTATAACAGCTGAGTGCTCGAAACTCTCCACTAAATGGCTTTGCTTTCTCTGACATCCAAAATGAACCAAATGAAATTCACCTCTCTTGCAGTCAGACAAGCCTAGAATCCTGTTATGAAAACCTCTAGCAGTTCTTATCTGTGTGCAACAGAGGCTGGGAAGGGAAGGGAAGGAGCATTCTGTGAGATCCTTAATGTGACTTAGTTCTTCTGGATAATGTATCAAAGGATTTTACTTTCCCCCCAAGTACCAGTATAACACTCTTATCATGCAGCATAGAAAAATACCACACAACATATTAACTATATTTCTGACAGTCAGCTCCAAGGATAACAAAATCATATGTTTGATGGGTGGCCAGCATTTCGAAAACCCAGATCCCAAGGAGGGAGACCAGGCACTGAAACTACCCAGCAACGTGTTACTTCTTTAAAATACCTCTCTTCTTCCTCAGTGTTTCAATCTGCTCTCCGTTGGTGGCATCCTTCAAGGGAGCCTAGAGCATTGTGGTGACATTAATTGGATTAACTGTTAACTTCATCAAAACTGTATGAACATTTTTCTAAAAGTCCCATTGACTCTGAAGCAACGAGGGGAGAGGAGAGAGAGTGCGCGCAAAATGAATTCTTAAACATATGTTTACATTTTCAGTATACTGAGGAAAAACAAACAGCAGCAAAGTGTTCTTGGAATTAGACGTTTGTTCAGCTTGGCCCTCTTCTTTAAAGGTTGCTTATGGGTTTTGATACTGTCTCTTGCTATTCTCACGGAATTACTTGTACATGCGGAAGCTAGAGTGCTCACTGTGACCAGTTACAGCTAACATAATAACTCTCTTGTTGAAATAGCTGGCTACTAGTATAATTCAAAGTGCAGGTTATAACTTATAAGGCCCTATTTGGATAAGGTCCAGAGTATTTCAAAGCCTGATCAAGTCTTAAAAACCTCAAAAGAGGGCTTTCTCTGGGCCTTTCTGCACTACACTGCTATAGTGCTATTGTTCCACTTTCAACATCCTGTGGAATTCTGGGGTTTGTAGTTCACTGAGGCCAAAGAGCTCTCTGGCTGAGAATTCTAAATGCCCTTCCCTAAACTGCAAACCCCAGGATTCCATAGAATGCTGAAAGCGGAATAATAGCACTGTTACCCTGTATTGTGGGGGGTCCCGGGAGGGGCGCCCAAATAACCAAGCAAAACACAAGATGGGGAAATTAACTCGAGCACTCTCTTAAGCTAACGAGAGGCAAGGTAACTTTAGCTGGGATCTTTTAACCCTATGTATACAGCGTTAGGTCAGAAGAGCAGTCAGATAGGTTTTAAAATAGTAAAAATAATAATAGCTTCATTAAAGGACAAACAACAGAAAAGATACCACAAGCACACAGCTAACTAGGAAATCAGAAATAGGAGTTATCGGGGGAATGGGTGATATGACACCTTTTCTCATAGTCCTGGAGAAAAAAGGAGAGTTGCAGGGAAGAAAGCTCAGCGCGATTCGCTGAGGGGGCGACTCACTGGACAAACCGACAGCAAGGCAGGATAGCAGTCTGGAGTGTTCCGGGGTTGAGCAGCTCAGTTGCTGGAACTGAGGGGACGGCTCGATATATACAGCGGCAGCAAGGCTGGATGGAATTCAGGAGCGATCTGAGGTGTGCTCGGAATCGGGGACCTTTTATAGGGTGGATTGTGCCTACAGGCTATGCCATGCTTGGTGAGAACAAAGGAAATTTGGAGCGGGACAAGAGTGTTGGAAAAGGTCAGGTTTTACATGATTACCTTAGCGCTGGATGACAATAATGTAGCCAGTATGCAAATGGCTCAGCATAAAGAAAGTGCTGGCTCTCGGCAGAGCGTCTTTGTGTAGAGTTGCACTTGAGCAAGGTGTGTCTGCAAGAAATGGTCCCTGAAGCAATGGAGAGGCATTAATCTGCCTGCCTAAATGGGGATTGGAATGTCCAACCATTAACAGCCACGCCTGTTTACATGCTTGTCCAGTGGCCCTTGCAAATATGTGGAGCAGGGTGGCAGAGAAAGGTCAAATGAAGGCCAAATAAGTTTGATATCAAGAGATATCTGGTGCTATCACCGGGCATGTCAGAACCGTGGTAACAGCACCATAACAGTGTAGTGCAGAAAGGCCCTTTCAGTCCCATCACTGTCACAGGACCAAGACTAAAACAAAGTGAAAACATGTGAGAGGGCCTCCTTGGTGATTGCTCCCACCAAACTCCTAGCCTGTGACATTCCAAAGGAATTCCTTCCATTGGAAGCTAGCGTGAACCCTCTTTGCCCTGCTTCTGATTCTATGTAAAAACCTTTTTATTTAATCAGACGATTAACTGTGATGATTAGCTGGTTGTGCAGAAGGTCTTTTTGTGGGACGGGGAGGTAATGCTGTATGTTGATATGCTTTAAAATGATTACATATATATTTTAATTAATGGTGCTTTCATATGATAGTTTGTTTAATTGTGTTTTAACTTCTGTATCATCGGTTTTTGACTCTCTCTTGTTTAACCTTGTTGCAACCTCCCCTGGGTCACATGTTGGAAGAAAGTTAGTATATGAATAAAATACAAATAAATGAATGCTCCCAGTTTGAAGCTGAAATATCCTAATTGATTGCAGTGGGAAATCCACAACTCCCTTTTTGCTTAGGTAACTCATTTTAAGAAACAGTAAGCTCTCAGTTTCAGCCTGCAAACCATCTGGCAGATCCAGATTATCCAGCAAGTCAAGGAAATTTTCACATTTCTGGAATTCTGCATTAACCAGAATCAAAGATGCCACCAATTTAGGCAGAATCTTTTTCCATAGTGAATATTGGGAATATCGAAAAATGGAATATTGTAGAAAATAGTATCATGGATCGCTATGTATTTCACATAGAACTCCCTCCTACTTCTCCTCTTTGTACTTTAATGTATTCAAATCATAATGTACTGATACAAAAGGATTCCTTTTCTAGTAAATGTTGTTGGCCATACACACTTCATTCTGTTATCATTGTTGTAGCTGTATGCCTTCAAGTCTCTTCTGAGTTATGGTGACTCTAAGGCAAATCCATCAAGGGGTTTTCTTAGCAAGATTTGTTCGGGGGGGGGGTCTCTTGCCTTCCTCTGTAGCTGAGGGAATGTGACTTGCCCAAGATCACCCAGTGGGTTCCATGGCCGGACAGGGATTCAAACCCTGTTTTCCGGACTCCTAGGCAATTTCCACACTGTGGAATTCTGGAGTTTGTCGTTTACTGAGGTCAAAGAGTTCTCTGGTTGGGAATTCTTAATGCCTCTCCCTAAACTACAAACCCCAGGATTCCACAGGATGTTGAAAGTGGAATAAGAGCACTATAACAGTGTAGTGTGGAAGTGGCCCAAGTCCAATGCTCAAACCACTATACCACACTGGCTCTGTTTCTGTTAACATATTGTCTTATCTTCAAAAAATAAAATAAAATAAAGTTCATAGAGTGCTAGCCATTAAAAACTATGTTGCTGTCTATGTCTAAAAAAAACCAACCTCCCCGTTATCTTAGAGAGATTTAAATTATGCATCTTGCTCACTAAAATCAATGAATGAATCTATGATAAATTAAAGAGAATTAACCAACATCAATTTCTGTACAAAGATGTTCCAAGGGATATCATTAGTGCCTGTCTGAATTATAATCTCATCACATTGTCCATACACGTTGGAAAGTGTCAGGAGGTAACATTTTAATTTTTCAGCTTGAGCGCCTATTTTTTTTAACCTTTTTATTTCTAAATGTATGCAATTTTTACTCAGATTTTATTCTCCATGGTAATAGCTGCATCTCTTGTCAAGTGATATTTCTGTTCATTTCCATAAAGCTGGATGCTAAGGCCATTTCTGCACTAGACTATTATAATGCTATTATTCCACTTTCAACATCCTATGGAATCCTTGAGGCCCTTCCCTAAACTGCAAACCCCAGGATTCCATAGGATGTTGAAAATGGAATAATAGCATTATAATAGTCTAGTGCACAAATGGCCTAACTCTTCAGTGGTCATTGTGGCAAAACAGGTAATTGGAACCCATATGTAGTTCAACTTATTCAATAATAAGTAGGTTTTGGAAGGGCATATTAGAATGGATAAGTCAAATGTTAGGCCAAAAGTTTTACTTCAGAGGGGCACTATTATTAATTTCTGTATTTGAAGGTGAAAATGAAAATTTACCAAACAAAAACCTTATAGCATTCATGCTAAGTGCTGCAAGGTTAAAGACAGTTAAAATTGGAAAACATTAGAAAATCTCTTGATGCAAAAGTGGTTAAATAAGATATGGTATATAGCTCTTTTAGAAAAATTAACAAATAAAGTAAGAGTATTAACAGATATGTTTAAGAATACTTGGAAGCCATTTATTGTTTATTAGTTAAGGCAACACTGGAATTAAACCTCCTTTAGATCAGAGACACTTGGAAAAACATGTATTGGCGCCACAATTAATAGGGAAATGGTTTACAGTTTTGTGATTTGGGGAGGAGAGGGCGGAGAGGAGGGACAGAGGGGAGGAAAGTCTGAATTGTGATATTTATAAAACTGTTCTTAAAATCTAAGTAATTTTAGAAGAAAAAAAAAACTTTTCAATGGCTCTTATTCATTGGCCATCACACAAACAGGTACCTCATGAGAAAAGTAGAGAGATTCCCATTGGAAGCCAGTTAAAATCAGAGGACAGTTGCCATCTCAGTATCTTATCAGCACTGGTGAACAGTGGAGCCAGGCTGCTTGAATTTGAGGTAAATTTTGAGAGAATGAGAAAACATCTCTCATGTGGTCTGTGGAATAAATTCTTAGAGCAAACCAGACATAGCGGCCAGTGTTTTTCCTGCAAGTGAGCATCAGTGTGGAACAGATAGTTTTTCAAGCAGCATCTGTATGAAGTCACAATAGTCAGTTAAGCTTCAGGTAGGCAACCTCAACCTAAGGTCACAATGGCTGATCTCTTCAGGTAAACATCAGCACAGGCACAAAAGCAGCTAGTTTCTTCCTCCTTCAGGAAGGGATCATTAGTGTCAATGAATACAACAGCCATTTTTTTATCTTCAAGCAGGAAGCACTAGAATGGGATCACAGTAGCCCGCTCCTCTCCCTCCAGAGGCACACACCAACATGAGGGTGTCGTGCCCCCTCTTCTGGGCAGGCAGCATCAATCAATACAGGCCATTACCACACAGTTGTGTCATCTGCCACAGTGATGAGCGATCAAAGTTCTAGGAGCCATACTTTCACATGACCGCATGGGTGACTCATTGCTATCCTGCCACTGAACACCCCAACCCACCCGTATCACACATGTATGTCAATAACAGAAAAAGTCTGTTATTGACCTCCTAAAACATAACTGTCCCACCACCTGGTGGGGTACTGGTCCCTCCATCGTGCCAGCTCCTGTTGTCAATTCAGGAGCCCTGACGCATGGATGCACAAATGCATCCAATGCCTCCCAATAGGAAAAAAGGCCCTGGAAAAAGGTGACCAATCAAGCACCACAGGGTGGGTAAAGGGTGGGGGAGAAGGCATCACTATGTACACCGTGATGTGAAAGGAGCAGTGATGTTAATGCCCCTACTTCTTTGCTGCCAAGGGATGCGTGCAGAGGGTATGATAGAAAACTTTTCCTGTCGCAGGACTGGTGACGCTGGTATGCACAATGCCACAGATGCACAAATATCAGTCACTTTTCAGGCAAGCAGATTCTCTGTCATGGAAATAGACAGCGTGTAGAAAAAGAGGAGCAACATACAAGGAAAATTAGTAGTCATGGTCTAGATTAGAACCTCCAATTCATTGGGGAATCAGCTTATAATGTGTATCTGAGGATACAGAAGAGGGGAAAAAGAGACTCACCAGACAAAGGGCTGATCAGCACAGAGAATATACCTCACAGAGAAATAATGCAAGAGGCACAAGAAAGAGAGAGAGAAGATGGTATATCTTGATAGAAGCAGAAATCCTTATTCTGGATCTGGCAATGTGATTTTTGTCCCAAATCACAGAGAGTTCAGGAAGCTGCAAAGATAATATAAACTTAATTTTCAGGAAGAACCATAGATGGGGTTGGAAAAAAACTGAGATGAAGAAGTATATGCAAACATATGCAACTCTCTTTTACACTATACAATTACAGCACTATGATTCCACTTTAATTGCCATGGTTGCATCCTATGGAATCCTGGGATTTGTAATTTGGTGTGACACTATGGTATTGGGGAAACGATTTGAAACAACTTGTGAAAACATGAATACCAGGCTTCCATAATAGGATAGTTAAAAAGACATCACGTGGCTATAACTGTGTGGTGGGAAAGAGATTTAAGACATAGAACTAAAATGAATTTTTTGGGGTGTTACTGTGTATCTTCATGTCTTTTCAGACTTATGGTTACCTAAGGCGAACCTATTGTGGGGATTTCTAGGGCTGAGTGTGTGACACACCCAAGTCTACCCAGTGGTTTTCCATGGCTAAACAAGGAATTGAATCCTGCTCTCTAGGGTCATAGTCCAATGCTCAAACCACTATACCACACTGGTTCAGGGAAAACAGATTGAGAAGGTAATGTTACCACGGTTATGATATGTCTGGTGATAGTAACTAGATATCTCTTGATATCAAATAATTTGGCCTTTACCATGTGACCTTTCTCTGCCACCCTACTCCATGTGTTTGCAAGGGCCACCGGACAAGCACGTAGTAGGCACGGCCGTTAATGGTTGTACATTCCAAACTCCATTTAGGCAGGCAACTTAATGCCTCTCCGATGCTTTAAGGACCATCCCTTCTTGCAAACCAGCCTTGCTCAGCACGACTTTACACAAAGACACTCGGCCAAGTGCCAAGCAAGTCCTTTATGTTGGGCCATTTGCATACTGGCCATACTATTGTCATCCAGTGCTAAGCTCATCATGTAAAACCAACCTTTTCCAACGCCTTTGTCCAGCTACAAATTTCCTTTGTTCTCACCGAGCGTGGCATGGCCTGTAGGCAAAATCTACCTGATAAAGGTCCCCAATTCCAAGCCCTCCTCAGATCGCCTTGGATTTCCATCTAGCCTTGCTGCCGCTCTGTCCAGTGAAGTCATCTCCTCAGCAAGCCACGCTCAGTGTGACCTTCTTCCCCTCAACCTCCTCTTCTCTTCAGGATGACGAGACCAGGTGCCGTATTACCCATTCCCCCGAAACTCTTCATTTCTATGTCTCGAGTTAGTTAGTGTATGCCATGTCTTTTGTGTTGTTTGTCCTCAATAAAAATATTATTTGTTACCTTAAAACTTGCCTAACCGCTCTCTGACCTGACGCCGTAGACATAGGGTTAAAGATCCTAGCTAAAATCACCCTGCCTCGCGTGAGCTTAAGAGAGTGCTCGAGTCTAATTTCCCCCAGCTTGTGTTTTTATTTGGCACTTGGGTGCCCCTCCCGGGACCCCCAACATACAGGGTAACAGGAACACTGAGGAGGAAGGAATAAAGTAGAGGAGTGCATAAAAAGAGACATGCTTGACATGCGGGCAATAGTCTGATTCAAATTCTGTAGGTCTTCTATAAGTGATTTAGCAAAATAAAGGAACTCAAGAAAAACCACTGACGTCATCAGCAGCATCAATAATCCCCTAATTCCAGTGCTCCTGGTTGAGATAATCAAATTCTGATATCCTCAAATGGAGTCCTATGGCAAGGATTCTTGATATGCTGCCTAGTATGTTTTGCAGTATCAGACAGCCAGCAGGGATATCAGTCATCTCTTAATAATTTTCTGACTTAAATTGCTACAGAAGTTTGTATTCTAGTCTCATAGTAGATGATCATCATCATAAATACTAACAACTAAATCAAAATGTTATTATCAGCTAAAGTAGACCACTGAATCAATGGAATTTACATAAATTTCAGCTTGCCAAGTTACCATTTATTCCAACCCTAGTTATGACTGATAACTCCATTTAGGCCCAAATGTCAATTCTGTCTGCTTTCTTTTTGTTTTTTGTTAATGAGAACAAAGGCTGTTATCTATTGGTAGTTATTGTATTGCTTTAATCTAAACCTACCAGTACATCTTTAATATGAAGATATGATTGGATCAACAATTATGGTGAAATTCATATGGACATTATGCAATGTGGTACTGACAGCATCTGAAATCAATGGCTAATATTCTGTTGTTGAGCAACATCAGTACATGGTTTCTGCACGTAGTCATCTCATTAAATCTCACCCTCTGGCCAGTTCCACAAAAACACATAGAAGGTTAAATTATTTCACACCTTTCTTTTGATTTCTGCACATTCCAAACAAGAAATGAAGTTGAAATGTTCACTCTGATGACAAACTCATCTGTGCAGGCAGTTCTAATGCCAAGGGAATTGGTTGGGGTAGGTAGGGCCCCTTGTAATGAAGCAAATTGAGAAGTTCATGTTTTACAGACCTCTGTGTTGCAATTAGATTGCACATAAGGCATTCTCTGTCAAATGCCTCACTAGTTTTCTATCACTTTCATTTATGAAAACTGAACATCAGCTTAACAAGTCCCTAGTTTGCATGATTAAATACCAACAGACATTTAGTACACCTTTTTATATCAAATCTCAGAAATACATGCTATGGCAGTTTAGCTGTTATTGATTCTGCTTTTGAATAAATCCAGTGAATCTGCAGAAGATCAAGCTTAAGAAACTGAAATGTGAAAATATATTTCTTAAAAGTAGTAATAATATTTACAGCTCATTTGTATGCATGTTCACTCAGGGGAGTCCCATAGAATCAAGAGGATTTAGTTCCAAATCAGCATGCAGGAGACTGAACTGTCAGTGCAGTTGTCAGGTTGTCATGACAAAAATAAAGGTAAATTGAGAGTGTGTAACTCTCTTAATCAGAGTTTGTCAAAGTTAAAATGCCTTCTTCCTTCATTGTGACCTCTGCCATAAGAGTCCACAGCATAAGCATGCCATGATCTCATGATACACCGTAGTCCGTTCAAATTAGAGAGGTGAATTTGTGAGGCCATTGGTTGTACTCTGTGACTTGCAGATCATTTCCAAAAATCTATAATTCTGTTATCTTGAGTTTTTAACAACTTCATTGTAGTAGCTAAACATAATGAGAAATTCAAGAGGCTGGCATGCATCCTGTATAACCTTGGCTTCACTTCACTGGCTCAATATCAAAGAACCAAAAGTGGCATTCCATTCTTGCTCGTTGGTATTGTTTTCTCAAAGCATCCCCTTGTGTCCCTGGTAGATTATCTCCAAAGTGTGGGGGACCCCCCAGAATGAAATGGGATGCAGCATCTACAGCTGCAGCTGTGGGGAGGGGGACAATGAGAGAAATCAGAGATCCTTGGTAAGCAGAAGTGTCTTCCACTCACATGGAGGGCTCTGTGGGTTGATTTTAGCTGACATTTCATTTTATATTTCACATTGCTGCTGGGAAGTGAAACCAATCAGTGCTGTGATATGCTGTGATAAGTGTATGATTTAAAACATATGCTTTCTAGGGTTTCTCCAAAGAAAAGAATTTTTATACCACCATAGCAATTGCTAAACCAGCTACATAGGCCCCAAGCAAACAATTTAACAGTCTGACATCTCATGAAATAATTTTACAATCAAGTTTGGGAGGAGTTAGAGCATAATCCTATACTCAGATGAGTTTCAGGGGAGATATGATGCTGTTGCTGCATTGGCTGATGCTGTGCCAGGGAAACAGCACAATTTCTTCTCCCTCCCTCGTGTAATTGGAATAAATAGTAGGACTGCTTGGCCCAGTTTCTCACTCCTCACTGCCAATATTGTAATCCTATTGCCTGGAGGGGTAAATGGTAAATTTACTGATGCCAAAAAGGGGGAAAAACACCAGTCTGGTTTACTCCAAAACATCTTGCCTAGAGGGGTACCTATATTAGTTCACAACAGATGTATCAGGGCCTCTGCTGTAAGCAGGAGCTTTGGTTTTGACTTTAATTCAGAGAAGGAGGAGCTAATACATCTGTTAACTAGTGGCACTATAGAGTGAAGTGTGAAAAATCAACCCAGGCCCAAAGCATCACGATGGGGGCTGAGCAGAGCCTGATGCTGCTGGATAAGGAGGCTTTGGTCCAAGAAGTTCTGAATCAAACTTCCAGAATATTCTTTATCTTTGAAGTCTACACAACTCCTGAAGGAACTGACCTCTTCCACCCACAGTGGTAAATCAACAAAAGTACTGAGCCTGAATGAATCTGCAGAGCGGAGCTGTCCTAGAGACCTCCCTCAGAAAATGTTGGGGCCTCTGATGAAGGATCTGGCACTAGAAACATAAAAGATTTCAGCCAAGTCTGGGGGACTGTTGGAGCAAGCTGCTCACTTGGAGCTTTCCAGGCTGCTGCCAGTATGAGCCTGCCTTGCCCACAGTGTCAGGAAAGGACAGATTGTGGGTACAGCATAGGCATGTATAGGTCACTAGAAATACAAATCTAATGGATAGTTTTATACTCACTTTTGCCCTCCATCTTCCTCCATCTACCCTTCTATCTTCACTTCCCCTAGACAATTTCTCTTACCGTAAAATATTTTGGAGAAGTCTTACAGGCCTATCAGATATTAGTTCAGGAGTGGGAAGCACACAGCCCTCCAGAGACTGTTGGTCTGCAAGTCCTAGTAGTTATATTCTGTATAACCAATGTTGGGGAATGATGAGTGTTGCAGCTTGACAATATATAGTGGGATACATAATTCTCACTCCTGCACTCCTACAGTTGTGTATAATTGTCTACATAAAAAGATAATCTGCAATAAAAAACATATATTGGTTCACTGGCATCTTTCTACTGTCATCAGTGGGCCTCTAATTTAGTGGTATTGATACATCATCAATGACATGAAATTTTATCAGAAAGATGCACATTTGGTAAAACCTATTGCTCAAAACAAACAAACAAAACCCCTTGTTTTGCTGAAGCTCCACAGGCTGTCTGATTTCATTGATCTGTCTTGAATGCAAATTGGAAGACGCATTCTGACATCGTAAGTGTGGGCTATCTTCCATTTAGAACATGCGGACACATTTCACTCCTCATCAAGAAACATTGGCAAGGACTCAGTCTGGGTGGAGGAGGATCAGCGCCAAGCAGCGTTCACTGTTTGATACTGGATTAAGCATTTCAGAGCTGAGTCGGGAAAAAACTGAAAGTGGCTCCACAACCAAAACCACAGTATTGGGATTCTGATTAGAATAAAACTTTCAAGTAAATCAGCATCATCCAGTCATTATCTTGTATATTTTCCCTTTCACACATTTTTTAAAAATGTACCCTCTGTCTTCCCCAACATATTTTCAGAGGCAAATATCATCAGTCAGCAATTATAAGATTGTTGCCCTGCATACAAGGATTTTGTGAGCGTGATGTTTTACATCTGGTATGTCTTTGTCTGCTACTTTCATCGTGGGCTGTTTGGCTGAATAGAAGGCAGACATTACTCAGAATGGGAATGGAGACTGTCTCTGTTACTCTTCACTGAGGCT
This sequence comes from Ctenosaura bakeri, assembly GCA_948474755.1. Classification (NCBI taxonomy): domain Eukaryota; kingdom Metazoa; phylum Chordata; class Lepidosauria; order Squamata; family Iguanidae; genus Ctenosaura; species Ctenosaura bakeri. Next base: position 160,885 of record CAOLHI010003336.1, read on the forward strand.
TTATTTAAAATGCATGCTTTATCAGTGAAGTCTGCATGGGCCTTTTATTCCACCATCAGTTCTAGCTCTTCAGATGTATATATTTATTACAGGACAGTAATGCTTTCTTAACAGGAAAATCTATTGCTTTGCACCAGGCATTAATATTGAATTTTTAATCAGCTATAAAGCAGAAGAAGCAGACAGAAAAAGCCGATGATATAAAATGTGTATCTTCTGTTTGTTTGAATTGTATCATAAAAGCAAATCACCACTGTGCACATCTTTTCTCTTTCTTTTTAAAATGTCAGATAATTAACAAAGGGTGGGAATTGTGCAGTCCTCAAAATATCCAAATTCAGCTTCCAGCAGCTCTAGCTAGCATACCCAATGGTGAGAGATGATGAGATTTGCTGTTGAACAACATCTGGAGGGCAGCATAACTCGCAACCCTAAATTAAGCTGACACTGAAATAATGTGAAATCTTATCTCAGGATAGGAATCATGCTTCCTTCAAGATGTTGGTGAACTGCATTCTGCCATCATCCTTAGTCTTCATTGCCAAATACGTAGGAATTCTGGGACAGCATTCCTCCAACATTTGGAGGATCATATGATTTCTCCCATGTTTTAAATCATGATCTAAAGGTAAGTACTTCTAAGTCAACCTGATTTCAGTCATATCAGCATTTTCTTCTCCCATAGGCTTTTGTCTAGGGGCCTTTCTGCACGAAGTGTTATAGTGCTATTATTCTACTTACAACATCCTGTGGAATTCTGGGGTTTGTAGTTTCTGAGGTCAAAGAGCTCTCTGGCTGAGAATTTGAAATGCTCCTCCCTCAACTGCAAACCCCAGCAATCCACAGGATGTTGAAAGTGGAATAATAGCACTGTAACAGTGTAGTGTGGAAAGGCCCTAGGGCAAGTGTAGGATCTTTTGTTCTTCCAAATGTTCTTGGACTGCAACTACCACTGGCTGCAATGGTAGCTCTGATAAGAGTTTATTATCCAGAAACATTTGGAAGGCTATAACTTGCAACATCCCTGCCATGTTGCAATAAATGTTGCCACTGTGGATGCTCTGATGCCTACACAAATCCCACCACCCATCTCTTAAAACTTCCCATCTGCTTTACCAGAAGGAGACTCTGTACCTACAAGGGAATGTATTCACAGAACTATGCCCTCCTCGGAACAAAACTGAATGGAAGAAGCCCATTTACAGACTGCAGTGGTCATACATATGTGTGCACAGTGATTGCTGAACTCGTGACATGATTCACAGTGTAAATGGATTTTTGTATCAGCAGAATAAGACATCATGCTCAAATTGGGACATATTTACATGTGTATAGGACCCCATTATAAGGAGGCATTCTACTTATCTGCACAGAACCGTCAGACAAGAAATCTGTACTACTCACCCAGGCAAACAATTTCAACCTGCATGGGGGCATGGACCATCAACTTCTAAATTAAAGATCTGAGTTTACAGCTTTTTGTAATAAGTACAGTCATAAAAAGTTCTACTCTATTACAGCTCCACTAATGGATAATAAAAAACATTTGAAGTGACTCAGTTTTTCATTTAAGCACCGTATAATTTTATATTAACAAAACCTTTTGCCCTGTTGCATTTTTCCAAAATGACTTTATCAGATGCAACACTCCCAGAAATACTGAAGAAGCCAATTTCTGCATTGTTTGTGGGCTGGCACTACTTTTACTTTTTTCTTATGGTTGGTATACAAAGTTTGAACAACAAATTGACATCACATCTAACAACCACTCCCAGTCCAGCAGAACTTTTCCTAAGAGCTCACCAAAAAAAAAAAAAAAAAAAAAGTAGCAAAGAAAGGGAAGAGAACAAAGTTTCTACAAACTTTTCTTTAAAATGTGTGTCTTCTTCATTGAAGTTAAGACACAATGAGCCTCTCATTCTGGATGGGAGCTGTGGAAGACTAGTGGATTACCTTAGTCTCCTAGTGGAGGCTGGAAGGGGACCTGCTTCCACAATGAAATGAAATGAAATGAAATATTCAAAATGTCTCTGGGGAACATGAACCTAGGCAGAGACCCTTTTTGAAAACATGTTTAGGTTTCAAAAAGGATCTCTCCTGTGCCTAAGTTCTCCTGCTGAGGGCAGGGTACAAAATTTAGTAGAAATGCAACCCTTGCCTCCTAGTGGACATTATGGAACATTTAGGGAATTATTTTTTTTGTGTGAAAAATATTGCAAAAATTGTTTTGATCCTTGGATGTTGATTGGGGCTTCTAAAACTTTTGGAAATGCCCTTTCACCCCCTAGTGTTCATTTGGGGGCATACTGGAGCAAAAAAAAATAAAAATTAAAATTTTTGGAACCTTTTCAATTTTGAAATTTTTTACAAAATAATTTTGATCCCTACAGGCCACAAAACAGCTCTGGGGGACTGCATGAGGCCGACGGGCTGTACTTTGCCCACCCCTGCTGTATTTAATGATGCTAGTTGGTAGTGTAACTCCATGTGAGCAAATATATCTTATATGTACTAGACATATAAGGTCTTAATTTAACAAAATCTTGTAAATTAGTTCTTTATCAGATGTAATATTAAAAAGAATATATATCTCTCTCTGCTGCCTTCCTGCATGACTAATACACAGCTCCAGAACTGTGAAACTTTGACACTTGAAAACTGTTCTACGTACTAAAGGGGCATTAGGACGTTTGTTTCTTTGTTTACAATAAACCTTCATTTTGATTAATTTAAATCCATTTTGTGTTTGAAGCCACAGTATTGCTAGGCTACAGTTTTATATCCAATTCTAACATTTGGGAAGGAGTACGAACCATTGAATCATTGCTAGGGGTAACCTCACTGAATTTAGTTGAGCTTTCTGCTGAGTATGTATCTTCAGGAATGAACTGTCAATTATCTATACATAAGGATCTAGAATAAAGTGTCTAATTAAGCTGACATCAGAACACTGTCTTGCTTTTTCTAGTTATAATAGTGATCTTTGCAGTACAAAGATAATGGATATTCATTTCCTGATCAAAATCTAACAAAATCATGTATATAGGATCCTACAATATAACCTACCACTTTTTCTTTCCTAGGGAATGCACTGGTTTTTCATGGGGTGGAATAGCTCCCAGTTTGATACCCCCAAATCTCCAAGAAAAGTTACCTAGTGTCAGGGTTGCAAGCAACACTGTGAAACTATGGCCCCTAGTGCCTCTTAGAATACTTCATGTAGTGTGTCCAACCCTAACAACTAGATAACTGTTTTGGATATCAATACAATGCATTTTGCATTTCAATCCAATCCAGTTATTCAGAGGTAAGTTACTGTTTCCAACAGAGCTTATTTCCAAATAAGAGCTATGCACCATTATCTAGGAGCAAGCCCCAGTGAATACAGAAGAGCAGTCTTCTCCCTTTTTAAAAATATGCTTTCAGATTTATTAATGGAAAAGGGGAAAAATACTGCCTCAAATTAAAAAAGAAAAAGAAAAGAAAGAAGCAAGCCACAATGAAAAAATTCTTTGAAAGTACAGGTAAAACATGCATAAATAGAAAACAGAAGCTAAAATGTATGATGATCTCAATATAGGGTGTAAATAAGTAAAGAGTATTCCAATAATGCAAGTGAAGGTGGTAGTATTGGATATAAATGAGAAACACCTTCACTTGAATAAAGAACAGAACAATACCATGTACTTTAAAATCAATCTGTTTCAATCTCTTCTCCTAAGGGTTTGATAATATGTGTTCACTTATCTGACAAGACCATGTGCCACACTCTTTAGTTGGTCCAAATATTTCCATCTTGTGGCTATTCCCAGCTGCTGCTAGCAAGAATACAGTTCTCTCTCCATATTCATGGGTTTGAACTTTGCGAATTTGATTATTGATGAGGCATGTGCTTCCCTCCCCCTCCCATTCCTTGCATTCCTCACCCCAGGCTTGTGAGGCTTGCATTTAAAATGCACTTTTTTCCCCTTTTGGGTGAGCAAAGCCACCTCCCACTTCTGGAGGTGTGTCTTTTCTGCCATGTGGCTGCACATTCTGCTGTATAATAGCTGCTGATTGGTTAGGTGCTCTCTTTGCTCCTACCCCACCCTTTTCAAGATGGCTGCTGGAAGTAGCTAGAATGCCTGAACTCTGCTCTTCTCCATCTGAGCGGAAGTATCAGTAAACCCTTCACCTTGGAGGTCTCCCCCCACCACCACCACCAATGCTCAGGCCAGAGGTAAACAAATAGGAGGGGAGAGTTCTGGAGGGGAATCGTGGGGGGATGGAGTCATTTGCAGTTTTTCCACTTCATCTTGGGGGTCTGTACCCCAAACTCTCACAAATGTGGAAGGGCTAGTGTATATATCATTACTTCTTTGACAATTATGTTCTTAGGGTGGATTGTTATCACATAGGAACACAGGATGTAATTTGGCACTGGAAACAAAATCTGTTGTATCATTTTTAAAAATCAACAAAGAACCTTTCCTGAAATGTACTATAGTTTTACATTCTCACAGTGTATGATAAAAGAAATCTCTTTCCTTGACAGCTTACCAGAACATTTTCATGTGGTTAAGTAATGAATACTATACAGCCTCAGCTGGATGAAGTACCAACACTGCAACATCCCACATTCTTTTTCTTCACTGATCTGGCGGAGCCTGACTTTTTTTTCTGCCACAAAGAAGTGCATTGTACCGGTCCTATTTCCAGCCCATAATGTGTTTCTTATACCAATCCAGCCATATCTCCTGTAGATTCAAGGAATATTCTTTTTTCCCCCCTAGAGCTGGAGGACCTAAAGATGGTAGTGTACCCACTGATAACCTCAAGGCTGGACTTCTGCAATGCATCTTAATGCAGTGCAATGCACTGGACTGCAATGCACTGAGCCACTTCTGTACAAAATTCAGAAACTTAAATTAGTGCAAAACATGACAGCCAGATCGGCTACTGTTGCATCTAGGAGTGATCATATTACACCTACTTCACTGGCTGTTGGTTAATTTCTGGGCAAGACACAAATTATTGGTTGTTACCTTTAAGACCTTGCATGGTTTGGATCCAGGTTATCATGGGATTGCCTTCTCTCATAGGCCATTTCCACATGACACGCCTTACAGTGTCATTATTCCAGTTTCAACATCTGGTGGCATTTTCTTGGGATTTGTAGTTTATTGAGGCCAAAGAGCTCTCTGGTTGAGAATTCTAAAGGTCCCTCACTCAGTGCAAACCCCAGGATTCCATAGGAGGTTGACAAAAGTGGAATAATAGCACTATAACAGTGTAGGGCAGAAACAGCCCTATAATCTGCCCTGTAGAGTCAGGTCTTCTGAAGGGCATTTAGTTCAGTCAGCAGGACTAGGCTGGCAACTCTTAAACCCAAATTGTGGAATGATCTGCCAGAAGAGTTCCAACAGCTGGATGTACTATCTTCATTTAAAACACCATTAAAGACCAATCTCTTCTGGCAGGGGCTATCCAGATGGTTTTTAAATTGTGAGTTTTTAAATTATGAGTCTATTTTCTATGTATGTTTTTTAAATGGATATATGATATTTTAATTTATTCTGTATTTTTAATTGGTGTTCATGCTTTTAACTGTCTTATGTGTCTATTTATTGCTATTTTTTAATCTGTTGTTCGCTGACTCAATCCATAAGGAGAAGCAGTTAAGAAGAAATTAACAACAACAACAACAACAACAACAGAACTAATTACAGCCATGTTTTCCAGAGCTGTTAGGTTGTTGTTTAACTTGAAAAACTGGGAAGTAAGCATTTAATCTGATGATTGTGAATCAAGTTGTGTTTCCTGCAGTTTATCCCTGAAATCTTCTTCTGGTATTGGGCAATCATTTATGCAGATCTTATATTCTGTGTAGTCCATACTTCTCTATAATTCTGGTACCTGGAAACACCACAGAAAGGTGTATGATCTACAATTGATGTGAATGAGAATATGGAAGAAGTTAATCTTATTAGACCAGACCTTTCCAATCTGAAATGTTGCTTTGTAGGGATTGAGTTTTTTCTGTCTTTTCATTGCTAAGTACAGAAAGTACAAAGCCTCCCAGGGAGGACTCCATAAAAAAGAAAAATCTGGTTATTTGGGGATGACAGTTTGGTTAGAGCATGATCTAACATATACTTTAGTAGTCTGATCTGAAATGTATCAGAGTACCTTTTTAGATTCAGTATGCTTAACCTAGAGAGCCAGAGTGGTGTAGTGGTTTGGTCATTGGACTATGACCCTGGAGAGCAGGGTTCAAGTCTCTGCTCAGTAATGGAAACCCAATGGGTAACTCTGGGCTCATCACACACCCTCAGCCCCAGAAAACCCTGTGATAGGTTCACCTTAGGGTCACCATAAGTTAGAAACAATTTGAAGGCACACAACAACAAAGCTTAGCTTGCCTTTTTTAAAAAGTATTTCTGGGCATGTGTGTATGTGTGTTAAGAGGATGAGATGCTCAGATATTTGTTTTTGCTCTTATTTTTCCTCAAGTCAACTTCAAGTTATGAAAGATGCTATGAATAAGAAACCTCCATGAGCCCTAGGGATCAACAGCTCTATTCAGATCTTGCAGTACCTTAGGGCTGGGGCTTCCTTGGATTGATTCAATCTGTCTGCAATGTGGTCTTCCTCTTTTGCTACCGCCATCCACTTTACTGAGAATTACAGTCTTTTCCAGTGAATCACCTCATCTCATGACAGTCCAACTATATGCAAATATTCACATATAGTATATCTGCTGTTCAATTAAGCCTCTGGTGGGACCAAGGGGTGGTTCCTTTCTACCCACTGCAACCCCCATGTACTTTTAAAAACTTGCTCTGGAGGGTTGGGAGTCTACAGATCCCATTTTCAAGCTGTGCTGAGAGCGGGGAGTGAGAGGAGTGGGAAGGAAACCTCAGTCTTATTAACACTACAGTGTTGATATGACATTGGATTTAGGCCTATGTATTGATTTATTATTATTCACTGATAAATAAGAAGTTGATCAGCATCTACCACCCAGGAAGAAGGGTGATGGAATGTTTACAGAAAGGCTGAGTTTTTTGATGTATTTGAAATCAGAAGGTTAATTTAGGGAATGTTGACATTTTTACTGTCCCAAAGGACATAAACAGAGTAGAAATAATTTGCTCCCAGGGATATCTGATAGCTGCCGCTCTCAGAGATTCTGTGATTGCCTTCAAATTTGCTTTCCTTTTCAACAGCTCCTGGTGCAAATGATATTTAGGACCTGATTGCTGTTATATTAATGTTGTCATTGCCTAAAGCTCACCAGTAAATCATATGTATCATTTTTGAAAACACAAGGATCTCAATTAGAGATGTGAAAATAGTCTGTCAGTCAAGTCCTTCCTACTTGTCCACATCCCACCAGCATTCTACTATGGTTCTATATTGGGTTTTGGAACTTTTTCCCTGCCTGAACAAAGGCATTCCTTTCATATTTTTGGTGCACATTTTTCAAGATGCATGAGCTTTTTCTAATGTATACGCTTATATATATATTTATTGAGAAAAGCAAATTAACTTTTCATTGAATAAAGTGATTTTTCACTGAATTTTTGAATGTACTTTTTGTTGTTGTTATGATCTTTGAAATGGATACCTGGTTTTTCTGTGCATTTTTCCACTTTGAAAAGCATTGTTGCATCAGAGAAAACACACTCATGTCATGTTGAGGAGGGAGTGGGCTTGTGTTTCCACTGCTCCAGAAGCTAGGACAAGGAGCAATGGATTCAAACCACAGGAAAAGAGATTCCACTTAAACCTCAGGAAGAAGTTCCTGATAGAGCTGTTTGGCAGTGGAATATGCTGCCTTGGAGTGTGGTAGAGTGTCTTTCTTTAGATTTTTAAGCAGAGGCTGGATGGCCATCTGTCGGGAGTGCTTTGATGTGAATTCTGGCACATGAGGGAGTTGGACTGGGTGGCCCCTGGACTCTCTTCCAACTCTATGATTCTATGTTTTTGGTCATTTCTGAATACTTTTGAAAAAAAATTTCATTCTGTGGGAAGCACCTGAGCTGCCAATTTTGTAAAGAAAGTGTTCCAGGTTAATTTTCCCCAATAGCTTCAGGGAAACTAGGATACTGAAAATCGCATCTAAATGTTTGGCTCTCCCCATGTCCTATTTCTGTATTTGCTTTTCATACTTGCTCTTCAGTTTAGCAACCGTTTTATGGGTTTTTGCTTCAGCATGCTTCACCTCAGCAAATCAACTTTTCATTGAAATAAGCATTATAGTCAATACCTGAGTTGTGCTGGGGTTCATATCTTTATTTTGGCCACATTCCTGAATAAGTTATTTTATTTTTACATTCTAGGACTATATAAAGATAATACATTTTAGGACAATATCAACATAAAATAAACATGGTTTATTTGATGGCTGACTCTGGAAGAATTTCTTAATTTATAGTGAAATCATACATCTGATGTCACGGTAATTAATAAATCTTGCCAGATTCTGAAGTTAGCTATGTATAAATTGTTGTTTTTAGTAGAGCATCTTCATAATATTATGGAATAGAAAGGTTTGGGACCCTATTTAATCCTACACAATTTGGGGAGCAATTTCAAGAAATGGATTCATGTTATGATTTTTCCTGAGGTGGGATTGTGGTGATTTGTGATGGCAAAATGAACTATATTAAATCTGTGTCCTTCTGTATCATTTAAGACTGTGTGAGCAAGTTTTGACATTTAAGATTATATACTTTGCATTTTAATATATGTGCACTTTTATATCTGGATGAATAGAAATAAATATAGAAAAAGGACAGGAAAAAAGGAAACAAACATACAAAGGGCTATCAGGATGCAAGAAAAAGAAGAGTAAAGGAGGGAATGAGAGAGATTATGGCCATTTCCACACAGGCTTAAAGAAATGGTGCAGCAGCGTTCTCCACAGAGGACGTCTGCACCTGGGAGCGGACTGGGTCAGACCTACTTAGTGTAGTTCCTCACCTCAGCCCGCTCTGGAATGACCCGAGTGGTCGTCCAGCGTGCTTTTGAAAGACGGCTTGAAACAGGTCTTTCAAAAGCACAGAGCACGCCACTCCATGCCCACGCTCTGGTGTAGATTTGCAGGCTCGCACGAGTGCGAGCCTGCAATCTGCCGGGGGCAGGCTTTAGGCTGGCGAGCTTCAGCAGTTGGTGGAGAACCTCCACTCACTGGAAGCCGCCATTTTCATCCCCAGAGCAGTGCAGAGCGGTGACCATGCACTGCTCCAGACCAGCCTGGACCCTGAGCACTGAGCCAAGAAGTCCGGTAAGTATCGGCACAGTCCCACTCCTTCCCCCACTAAAATGGCCTATAGCAACAAGAAGAAGGAGGAGGGAAGAAAAGCAGATAGATGAGGCATGAAGAGAACTGATAGAAGTATAGCAAGATTCTGGAAGGCATGAAATCCATTTATTAGTCATACCCAAAGACTTTCCAGTTACCATATTCCATCATTCACAGCCACGAGATTGTATACTAATTTAAACTGGATAATTTGAGAACTAATTATGACACTGACACTAGTTTAGTAATAGCCAGTTTTACTTAACTGAATAAGGACTCTCATGCTGTCTAGAAACTAATGGACAATGTTAAATAGCTAAATCAAAGAGCCAATTCACATATTGCGTTACAGCAGATAGGGACAAATCTCATAACAGGCGTTATAATGGGTGAGTCAAGCGACTTCCATTGCTTAGCTGCTCGCAAAACATGCATCCAAAGTTCCCACAGATGGGATCTTTGAGTAATGTTTACATGCCCAGACATAACATTATTTTTAATAGAGCATCTTATTTCAACGAGCAGATGTGTTGGTGCGGTTTCTCTGCCTTGAGAAATTGAGGTTGAGATAGATGATATGCTCAAGGTCACAAAATGAATCCAGGGTTTGGCTGTCCACAGTGAGCTTCAGTTTGTCTTGTTTTTTTTGTTTTTGTTTTTGTTTTGTTTTTTGAGTTTGGTATATTGAGATGACATGACAAGTCATTAACAAACTTTCTTCCTGCTGAGGTAGAAATGCTTATAGACTGTGAAAAAAGCATCATGGCTAGTTGATATAAAAAATGAACTATCTGTCAGTCTAGTGGTCCATCCATCCATCCATCCATCCATCCATCCATCCATCCATCCTTCCACCCATCCATCATCTGTCTGTCTAAACCTGCTGGCTGTCACATGAAAAACCATCATCTTTGAAAAGACTGAGCCAAGGCACCCTTGACAAAGCAATCTGTGCTTCCTTTGCACAAATATTTGTGTAATATTGTCTGCTGCCAAGTGAGCTTGCTGTATCCCAGAGGTACCTCCATTTCCATGGCAATCACTATTAATAGTGCAGTGTTCAATTTGTTAAGCATAAGGGATCTATAAAAAGGAAAACTATTAATACAGCAGGGAATTTTCCCACAGAAAAAAACAAGAAAGTTGAGCTTCGTTCATAAGCATGCTGTAAACGAAGGATTTGTTTCCACACCCTCTGTCAAGCTCTTTTATATAAGGCTGTGGTTAGCATGTTTGCTGTGGCTATAGTAATAGTTGTGTCATGTGATTACAGGAAACAAAGCCTTACAACAAGCAGCCACTTCATGTAGTGTGCCTTGAGGAACACCTTTGGCTGCTGTGGGCCCAGGTTATCATTCTTCTCATTGTGCAGAATTACTGGATTACTTTTATTTACTTATATCCCATCTGATATATTTGGTCACCATCATACCACTCTGAAAACACCCAGTCTCAGCCTACGTCAGAAGATAAGCAGGGTTGAGACTGGATAGTACTTGCATGCAAGACCACCAGGGAATAAACAGAATTGTCCAAGTAGGACTACAAAAGAATTCCTGCCTCAAACCTGTTGCTACCAATCACAATTGACAGTATTGAGTGAGGTAGGTCAATGATCTGACTCAGTCTAAGGTGCTTCCTATTTACCTATAAAACAGGGAAGTCTGGATTGAAGAGACAGAATGAATGACCTTGCCCTAGGCTTCTCAAACAGTGAAAGCTACATTTACACGTGGACAAGCTTACAGTGTAGCATGCTGCTGTTCAAGATTTCATTCTGTCCCCATCACCCCTACAGTCAGTTGGTTTTCAGGATCACTGATCATGCTCAGTCCATATTGGTCTGATTTCAGCCATTGCTTTCTTTCTATAGATAACCAAAAAAACTATCTGTATTTCTTCAAACTCTTCAGTTCTTCCCAACTTTCTGATGTGAATATTGTGTCATTTTGATCACTTAAGCAACTCAAAAGATAAAATACTGAAAATAGTTTCAGCCAAACTTATATACATGCTTATCAAATGTGGAAATTTGTAGTCCTAGGCTGGAAACCTGCTGATGTCTTACGCACGTGTAAAATCTCATACAGAAGTGGAGGGACATTTCTGACATGCAGTATCTGCATTTGTTCAAGGTTGCAGAAACAGAGTTGTACATGTGATGCTGATGCACATTCAGTTGTGCATTTGACTGTGCACAATCTGTTGAGCACTCATATATGCAGTTGGTTGCCTATTCAGTTGTACATTTGGTTGCTCAATCTTGCCATGCAGCACAAGAGCTGTGCAACATAATCAGTCCCTAACTGCATGCTACACAGCCCAAATGTAGGATTTTAGCCATGGAGACTTAACAGTATGTGTATTTTCTTCTGTTGATGTGTGCCTTCAAGTTGTTTCCAATTTATGGTGACCCTAAAGCGAGTTTATCATAGAATTTTCTGGGGCTGAGTGGGTTTCTATGCCCAATTGGAGAATCAAACTGTGGTCTCCAGGGCCATAGTCCAATGCTTGAACCACTATACCTTGCTGGTTCTTTGTATACCATACTGGAATATGAATATACATGGCACACTAATTTTAAAGGCCATACAGAATAGTGTTTTCTCCCCTCCAATGTGGACTCTTTTGATCAATGTTAAAGATTCTTTAGCAAGCCTACACATTTGTTGCATGCATGAGATTTCCAAGGTCAAGCCTTTAGCAACTCCAGTAAAACTGACTTTGGATAGAAAGCCTGAACAGAACCTTGCCTGAAACCACAGAGGATGCCTACCTAATAGAATTCATGTAACCAGTACTGGGCATGATGAACCCAAGATGTGACTGAACATAAGGCATCTATCTATGTTCATGCTTACATGTTCAGACAGGATTACCAGAGCCTTTCTGATTATTTCTTTATCTGGTTTAACACAGATCTGGTGAAATCAACTTTGTCCTTGAACCCACAAAGGGCATTACCTCCTTTTAGAGAGTCTAAACCCTGTTGAGAGGCAAAAAGATTACTTGTTTGGGCAAGTTCAGAAGCATAGTATTCACTGTAACACAAAAGAATAAGGATGTATTAATGAAGCTTCTGTTGAAGGGATAGTGGCTGTTATGTTCCATTTATTTTATGGATTTCCCTCCTTTTTGATGGTATTCTTTTTATTAGTCTGAGCTGAACAAACTAAGCACCAGGAAAACTCTCTCACAGAGTGATCTGGCAGCGCTATCAGGAAAAAAAAAGGTGTGGGAATTAAATACAGGTGTGGACCCTCCTCTGTATCAGAATAACATAACTCAGCTCATGCAATACTATTTGCCTACAAAATCAGTAAAGTGATAAGGAAGTCTCACCCAAAGAAGGTGACCTCAGTTTTTTACTAATCTGTAAACAATGGGGAAATATGTTGTCTGATCACTGGCATTAATAATTAGCAAGCTTGTAAAATTCTGCAAATCCCAGTAGAAGGAATGGGCTTCATTTTACATCAGTTTAGGAATGTGTTTAATAGGGCATCCATATTTAGTGTTTTCTCCCCTTCCTCCCCTGTTGTGAAATGACATCTCACTACTACAAGGGTAGACATAGTGTGGGCCACAGCTGGCATGTAGTCCTCCCAGACCTACAAAAGAAAGCCCCAAATGCCCCCTAAATGTGTGGCAGAGGCATTTTTCCCCCTCAAGGCCATTTTAGGCTCGGAAGAAACTGTTTTCTAAAACAGGAAGTGAATAAGAAGTGACCTTTGGTCACTTCTTGTTTCTAAAAAGGCCTCTCCTGGAGTTAAAATGGCCCAGGGAGGCCCAAAAACTGCTCCCACACCCATTTTTTGTGGATTGTGTGTGATGAGTTGTGATCCTTCACAGTCTTCCCACGGTCGCCCACCCTGCTGTAGCATATATACTTCACTATCTCACTGCCACTGCACTTGCAAGTGTTACTTGCATCCCTGCATTCAGGAACTATTAAGATAGATATGCAATGCATATCAGCCCAGAAAATCAAAATAGGACAGTGGAGTACAAATATCATGGAAGTGGACACTGATAAGCAGCAAGGCTATGGACTACATTTCTGTTAGTGGCACATGGAGTTATAACTGGCAAGGGGTGTATCTCTGTATGTACTTTATTGGACTTTGCAGAAGGAAGTATACAGTACCTTCCTTCCATAAGATCTCCAGCCTGCACACAGCAACAGTGGCGGGCTGCTAGGAGCAGCTTCATCTTCACAGCAGTTGTATAACTTGGGGAGCATTCAGGTTCATTCTGGCTGCTCTTGAGTATCAAGAGGTAAAGGTTTCTCTTTTCCTTCCATGCACAGAGACAGATGGAACAAACCTGGTTATGCCCTTACAGCTGATCTGTGGCTTGGGAGACACAGTTGTACACCTAGTTGTTTTTGTGCTCTGGGGAAGCAGCTGGACAGAAGAGCAGCTTCTACCTCTTCAACTCAACTGGTGGAAGCAATTGATGTTCCACCAGCGTGATGAAGGCTCTTAGTTCATCTGTCTAGCTTTACAGAGGACAGTTCTCTGTTTGAAGTGTCTCCTATTTGAAATCTACCTAAAATAAGTCTGATTTAAGAAGATAGAATGACAACTTTAGAGAGAAGGATGGAGACACTTGAAGTCACCCATCAGCATTTGGAACCAGACTGAACTGGAATTCAAGTTGTCTGGTTGCAGTTTTCATCCTCAACAGTGAGAGGTACTGCATTTTGATTTAAAATATTTCTAAATTTGTATGTGTACAGATTGGCCTACCTCCTGCAAGCACACTGGAACCTGTCTACGAGCATAATTTTGCATACATCAGAGGAGGTGTGGAAGCAGTTCCCTCTCCCCATTTCCTCCCCAGTGCAGAAGAGCAGCCAGGAAGGTTTCAGGAGTGGCCCCATTCTTCTGGGTGCTGATTGGGTGTGGGGTTGAATCTGGGTGTGTTCCAGGTGCTCTTGTGCTCCTTGAAGAAGAAGCAGCCTCCACCCCCAGTGTAACAATGCTCCTTTCCCAAGTACTTGAGGACAGCTAGAAAGCATTCAGTTGCACCTGCATGCTCAATCAGTAGCATCAAGAATAGAACTGTACCTGGAAGTCCACAGGCTGCTCATATGCACCTGGGGTGATCCTTGAGTACTTGGTCTATAGAAAAGGTGGGATGATCATCATCATCATCGTCATCATCTTGACATATGTCACCAACAAGATATTGGCCATTAGTTTGTGCACATTCAATGTAGATCTGTGTCCTTATTGGTTCTTTTCTTCAGCAATGTATAAGTGGACAATCTAAATACAAAGGCCACAGTTCTGTATTCTTAACCACATAAGAATCCAGGTGCATGGATTCAAGCTGCAGGAAAGGAGATTCCACCTGAACCTCAGGAAGAACTTCCTGACAGTCAGGGCTGTCCGGCAGTGGAATCTGCTGCCTCGGAGTGTAGTGGAGTCTCCTTCCTTGGAGGTTTTTAAGCAAAGACTTGATGGCCATCTGTCTGGAGTGCTTTGAGGGTGTTCCTGCATGGCAGGGGGTTGGACTGGATGGCCCCTGTGGTCTCTTCCAACTCTACATTTCTATGATTCTATGATTCTATAACCCCCTTACTTACATATAGTGTCTCCCAAATTGAACCATCCTCCACATCTCACTTACCAGACAGCAGCTGCTGTGAGCAGCAGGGGTCTGTTCCCCTGTTAATTAAGAAGCAGCTTACTGCCTTTTCCACCCCCTGCTATGCATGATTTATGGTGCCCTTTCACAATTTGCCCTCATACCTGAGATTACTCAGGAGAAGGGGTTTAGGACACATCAGTCAGATGCTTCTGATAGACAGGGAAACAGATCTCTGTCACTCATAGTTGAGCTACTGGTAGTTAGGAGGCTCAAGCTTGCCTCTAGAATTAGAGGTAAAATCTGTATGACTAGAGGTAAATTTTTTATGAATATCTGTTGCAAGAGAATAGAAGTGGAAGAGTGCGATTCATTTCATTCCACATTAGTGGGTTTCCACATGGACATGTATTTGGTCCATATATGAAAAGAATATTCTGGACTAGATGGATCTTTTGTTGGATCCAATATGGCTCTTATGTTTTTCTGCTCATTTTTATAGGAACCAAATGATGAAGCAACACAGCTGCAGAGGAGCTACTTCAATAAAAAAAACTGGTTTTAAGGGGATGGGGAGCATGGAAGGTGGGGGGATCTCCTCTGACTCCATTCCTATCACCCTTCACACTAGGAGGGTGATTTTTCAAGCAACATGGCTTGCTTGTGAAAAAAATGTGGGAAGATAAAAAAGATTAACAAGTGTGTGTGTGTGACAATTAAAAAACCTCTCTGATTGGAATTTCCTGGGTTTAAAATTAGAAAACAATTGTATTCTTTTTCTGCAATTTTCATTGTCAGGTTATATTTTATCAGATTTGGAGTTAGTATATAAATGCCACAGTGGTTTTCAGATTAATAAATGCTTCACAAGAACACAAATGTGATTATTATTCAGGAAGATATATTGCTTTATTTTCCAGTTCATGGAAACTAATCTTGATGCTTTTGATATGTTTTCTCAAATAAATGCAAATGAAGTATAACATGTAGTCTTCCCATCAAACTTTGAACAATAGCATGATTTGCTTATGTCACTGCTGAGCATGGTGGGGTCTATGAAATAGTGCCAAGAGATTACTAAATCTAAATAACATTAATTTTTTAAAAAGGGTCATGTTGCATTAGTTAGAATTGCTGACTTGAAGAGTGTGCCAAAGAGAAATGAAAGCACATAGTATGACAAAAGTAATACAACTTGAAACAAATAAAGTAAAACAAACAAGGATATCAAAGATGGAACCCACAGAATTTCTAAATAGAATTCAACTGTCGGTAGGGTTCTGATTCATCAGAAGAAGAAAAAAAACCAGAATTCAAAGAAGCCCTCTGATTGTGATTATTCAGGGGGTTATTATGGAAGAGTTACATATAATCTCTGATTTGTGACGTTAGATTATTTGTGATTCCAGTTTGGCTAAGAACACCCACATAACTGGAATGAAGCATAACTAGATCTGATTGCCTGTGTCACATCAACACATGGTAAGTGATTGTTTGTGATTTCAGAGACATAGCTGTGTTAGTCTGGATCAGTATGGAGAGTAATGTTGTAGCATCTTTGAGACTAACTGAAAAAAAGAGGTTTGTAGCATAAGTTTTCATAGAAATCACCAGGTGCATGGAATGATGTGCCTGTGGACAAACATTTATACCTATGAATGAAGAGATGTGTGTGTGAATAGTAATAAAGATACAAAATTTGTGGGTACAGTGATGAGGTGACAAGTTCAGCTTTAACGATGATCATTGGAGGATAAGATACTGCCTAAAGCCAAGACAGCATTATTCTCCAAAATAAGTGGTAAATCAATGATGATAGGTTTGAGTGGTCTCGTTTAGGACCTGTATGTGACTATTGGTAAGGTAGGGTTCTGTCATTTCCTGTCTTTATATGTTTTGTAATAAATCAGTCCAGGGTACAAGTTTTGTGGGTCTAAACAGACATGATTGCATTGGAGGGCTTGGCTGTAGTATGTTCATGATGGAAACTGGAGACATGTTAGTACAGGTAGTAGCCTGTGATAACTGAAGCCCCTGTCAGAGCTGCTGATGACGAGCAGCAGCTGTTGGTCCCTGTGGCTCTGGCTGGAGATGAGTCCTGCAGCTCAAGAGCTCTCCTTGCTGCCAGGGACCAAGCAGGCTTGGACGTTCCTCTGCCTGCTCCTTTAGGGCAACAAGGATCTGATTCTGAAGATGGTTTGGAGCCCGTGCCAATCAGCCCACAAACAAGGCGGAGACTCAAGAGAGCTGAGCAAAGGGAGGTTTCCTTGATTAAGTTCAAGAAGCAGCGACTAGCCATGCCTGTGTCTTGGGCTATATAACTGCCTGCCTGAAAGCTTTCCTTTGCTTGTGGCAAACTTCTTTCAAGCCCTCCTTTTGCCTGTTCCTTGCTCACAGCACCTGATTCCTGCTACCTTGAATTGATCTCTTGACCCTTGGCTTTTGGAACTCTGATTACGGCTTTTGCTTGATGCTCTGGTAAATGAACTCCCTTGTGTAAAGTGCTTGCTAGCCTCCTCCTGGCTGGACTTTGCTGGCTCTCACACTCCCTTCTCTGGGCTGGCTCGCCACCCAGGTCTCTGACATTGACGTAGCTGGAGGGGTTTGTGATATAGTGTGGTGTTTAAATGTCCATTGTGTAGCTGTACAGTGATGTCCAGAAAGTGAACTTGTTCTATGGATAGTTCCCAGTTAAGCTTGATGGTAGGGTGGAAATTGTTGAAATTCTGGTGATATGCCTTGAATGAATCCACTCCATAAGTCCAAATGATGAAGATATCATCAAAGTACCTCAGGTACAGGAGAGGTTTCCAGGTGAAGGAATTAAGGAATCATTGTTCTAGGTCAGCCAAGAAGATGTTGGCATACTGTGGTGCCATGTGTTTGCCGATGGTAGAACTATTAACTTGAAGATAAATGTTATTACCAAAACTAAAGCATTTGTGTATGAGAACAAAATGGCAGATGTTGGTGGTAAGTCTGCTATCATTCTATCTAGAATGATGTTCCTGATTGCTTGTAGTATATCCTTGTGGGGGATGTCAGACTAGAGCGATTCTACATCCATAGTGGTTAAGATTGTGTTTCCTCAGAAGTTGTGGATGGACTTTAATTTATGTGGAAAGTTGGTGATTTTCCACTGGTTAATCATCAACTGAAGCTGGGGGGAAAGGGTGTATAAACTCAGCTTGGGAGGTAGTGCTGCAATTTAACTAAACCTGTTGGGTATCTTCTCCAACTGGCCAGACAATATAAGGAATGTATGGTTGATGTTACACACAGATACACAATGCAAATTAACTAATATGGAAGAAACAGGATAACTGGCCTTGTGCAGAATGGAATGAGGGAGAATGGATGTGTAACGAAACCATGATTTCTGCATGGTGGAGTAATGTAAAAGGAATCCTTCTTCCAAATAAGGACAAAATGGTTAACATGAATGGACATAATTCATGTCCTTGGGCCGTATAATGAAAACTCTAGGTCCCTTCCATTCTTGGTCCTCTCACTTCTGTGGCAAAAGGAGTGACTACTTTTTAATCAAAACACAACTCAGCAGCTGCTAATAATCAATGAAAATTAATTATCTGGTGTTTAATTTGTTGCCATTGCTGGAATTTCTCAGCCAATTAATGAGGGGATGAGGGAAGCCACAAGTATTAAAGTCTATCAAATTTGATGGCAAAATTTCCCAGTGAATTCAAGCTGGAATCCAATTATACAAATTGTTTTGGTATGTTTTTCATAAATACATTTGAATGCCATGTGCTAGCGGAGTTATTTTCCAAACTGAACAATGGCTTATACAATGGAGGGGTAAGAATCCTCAGGCAGTGACTCATTATTATACTTGAAAGAGTTTTCAACGGGAACCAGTTTCTCAAATGGGCATCTCATGCCTTACATGGTCTTAAGTTTAGCACTCTTTTTTTTCCTACTGACTTTTATTTTGGATTTTAATATCTTACTTTTGTCTTGTAAAATCAGATATTTATATAGTACTAGCTTTTATTTACATAAATCTTACATGGAAATGGCACACACATATGCACACAAGATTATAGTATTTATCTGAGGTTGAATCCTATGATCCCAGAAATGCTTCTGAGGGATATGGGAAAAATTGGAAATGTACCTCTGTGGTTGCCAAAAATGCTCTGACTTTGGAGGAGATCTGGTCCAGGTGTTCTGACTGATAAAGGCCTTTTCCACATGATGATGCCCTCATGCATTGTCCTGTCACAATCCCAGTACTGGGATGGGAGTGTGTTCCCAACACTCCTCTCCACACATGACTGCCTGCTTGTGGAAGGGAGCATGAGGGACATGCTCTCTCCTTCCAGACTGCACCACAAGGGATCATTGACACAGTTTTTCTGTCAATGATATAACCCATGATCTAGCTGGCTAGTGACGCAAGAAGGGTGGAACTGCAACCATGTCATGCAGAAGCATTGTTGCAGTCCCACTTCTCTCATGTCCCCATGCTGGGATGCCATTGTCATGCAAAAAGGACCAAAGCTCTATACCATGTGGGTCTAAAGAATTGCCTCTCCACATAAAAACCTGCCTGAGTTTAAAATCTTCAGGAAAATTTTCCCTTTTGGTTTCAGTTTGGTGTCCACTTTCTCTTGTCCTTCTGTTGGCCACCAAAGTCCTTTATATTCTGGTACATTTTAAAAAATGACTGTGTGTTGAGAATGAGGCTTTTAATGGGATTTCTTTTCTTGTTTAATTTTTTTTTCATAGACGTGCTTTAAACTTCTGTTTTTACTACGATGATTTAATTGAGTTTTGATGTTCTAATACATTTATTTAACTTGTATCTATGAAGAGGTGGAGTAGTATAATAGTTTGAGCATTGGATTATGACCCTGGAGCCCAGGGTTTAATTCTCCATTAATCATGGAAACCCACTGGGTGATCTTGAGTGCATCACACTCTCTCAGCCCAGGAAACACCATGATAGGTCTACTTTAGGGTTGCCATAAGTTGGAAATGACTTGAAGGCACATAGCAACAACAACATTTTTAATGATGTTGTAACCCACCTTGGAACCTAGTGCTGAGAGAAAGGTGGAATATAAATATATAAAAATAAATAAATAAATAAATAAATAAATATTCAAGCCTTCCAAGCCTTGCTCAGGCTTTTGTAGTGGATTCCTTCTGAGGTTAGGAGAAAAGGAATGTAGTTGGGGTATGTCTCTGAGTCAAAAAGAGAAGACATGGATCTATGGGCAGCCATCTTAGCACAAGACCATGCCTCCAGGACATATGGAAACTGAAACATGGCACAGAGGACATTGATTCTCTCCCATAGCTTGCACTAAGAGGATATTTTCTGTAAAAATTAGAAACAAGCTTGATGGGGGCACAGGAGGAAGAAGAGGCTCAACTAATACTAGTAATATATATCAGTGCTTATATCTAATTTTTTTTCTTTACACATGCAAATGTTACCCTGCTTGCTGGGGGCCCCTTAGGGGGATTCCCAATGCCTGTCAAAATTGTCACTTGTGTGGCATCAGGACCGGATGGATTTACTGCGTTGTATTATAAAAGATTTGTAAAAGAATTAATTCATCCATACTAAGCAACTTTGAAGGAAATAGAGAAGTATGGCAAACTGCAATCATGGGGAGAAGCAAACATAGTGGTAATACCAAAATTGGATAAGGACAAAAGAGAAGTAAAAAACTACAGACCAATCTCTCTTCTGAATACAGATTATAAAATTTTGGCAACAATATTGGCAAAAAGGTTAAGAAATGCAATACAGGAGAAGATACATGAAGGACAGACAGGTTTTTTCCCAGGTAGACAAATGAAAAAGAATACTAGAACATTATTAAATGTGATTGAATATTATGATAAAAACTCAGGGAAGAAGATAGCAATTATAGCGCTGGATGCAGAAAAAGCTTTTGACAATGTTACCTGGGGTTTTATGCATAGAACATTGAAATAATATGACCTGGGAGAAACCTTTTGTGCACGGATCAAGAGGATTTATCAGACCAGATCAGTGAAATTAATAATAAATGCAGATAAAACGTCAAGTTTTAACATCAATAAAGGGGTATGGCAAGGGTGCCCATTGTCACCATTACTGTTCATAGTTGTATTGGAGGCATTATTGATTGCGATAAATGAAGATCCACAGAGAAGAGGGTTAAAAATAAAAAAGAAGGAAATAAAATACATAGTCTTTGTGGATGATGTAATTATATTTTTGGAAGAACCACAAGAATCAACTCAGATATTGATGGACATTTTTCAAAAATATGGACAAATGGCAGGATAAAAGGTAAATAGAGAAAAGACAATGTTGATGACATTAAATATAACAAAGAAAGAAGTAGAATTGGAAAAAAGATCTGGATATCAAATAACAAAGAAAATAAAATATCTGGGAATAAAAATATCAAATAAAAATCAAGAGTTATTTGATAATAATTAGAGATTCAAAGGAAAATGGAAAATTGGACACATTTAAACTTATCTCTTCTAGGAAGAATAAATGCTTTTAAAATGTCCTTATTACCAAAGCTATTGTTTCTCTTCCAGAATTTACCTATAATAGGAAGGGAAAAGATATTTAAAGACAGGGAAAAAGAGTTGCGGAAATTTATTTGGCAAGGAAAAAAACCAAGAATAAGATTCAAAATACTAAAAGATGCAAAGGAGAGATGAGGATTTGAGGTGCCATCATTGAAAACTTATTATCAAGCATGTTGTTTAGATATAATTAAAGATTAGATTACAAATAAAGCAAAAATTTTATAGAAGACTTCCTATATGGACTTCACCCCAATAAGCTTATAAAATTGCTTCAACAAAACAAGGGAATCTATTGACCTATCAAGAATTGTTGAAATGGGAAGGGGATAAGCCAAGGATACGTATGGAAGAAGAACTAAAAGCTTCAGGACATGAATTTAATTGGTTCCCATGGAGTCAATTAAAAGAGAGATATAAGAAGGATCAAAAATTACATGGATTTGAAGGAAAAGAAAATGAATTAGATATACTGATGAAGGGGGACCAGAAAGAGAGAATTTCTAAATTTTATAAACTATTAATGCAAAGAGAAATGGAATCAGATTGTAAAAGATAAGATGATAAGATGGGTGCAAAATATTGGTCATTCTATAGAGTAGGATACATGGGTGAAGGCTTGGAAAACAGAGATAAAATTTACATCAAGTTTAAAATTAAGAGAAAACTTTTATAAAATGTTACACAGATGGTATATGACACCTGAAAGATTGCAAAAAATAACAAAAAGTGGAAATGTGAGATGTTGGAAATGTGATGAAAAGGAGGGATCTTTTTTTCATATGTGGTGGACCTATAAGATAGCAAAGAAATATTGGAAAGAAATTCATGATGAAATTCAAAGGATGTATGGTTTTAAGTTTGAGATGAAGCCAGAGGTTTTTTTGTTAAATATGTTGGGGCAGCAAAGAGAAATAAGATGTCATCAGAAGATATTATTATATATGATAACTGCTGCAAGACTGACGTATGCACAATACTGGGAAAAAAGGGAATATGTAGATATAAAGGAATGGAAACTCAAGGTACTGGATATGGTAGAAACAGAAAAACTACCATTATTAATGAAAAATAAACCTATCCAGAACTTTGCAAGGGAATGGAGAGAAGTCTCTACCTTGGAGGTTTTTAAGCAGAGGCTTGATGGCCATCTGTCGGGAGTGCTTTGAGGGTGTTCCTGCATGACAGGGAGTTGGACTGGATGGCCCGTGTGGTCTTTCCAACTCTACATTTCTATGATTCTAAGTATTGAACTGGATAAAGAAATAACATAGAAGGGGAAGCAACAGGGAAAATAAAGAAAAGCAATAATATATAAGATATAAGTATTAACGTATTAAAGTAAATGTAACAATGTAACAAGGGAAGAATGTTGTAATGGTGAAAATATGAATATATGAATATATGAAGATAAATAAGCAGAGTTAATTGGGACAAAGATGGAAGTGGGGAAGGGGGGTTGTTTTATGTTTAATATAAACTTTACTAAAAAGAAAAAAAAACAAAAAACAAAATTATCACTTGTGGGGAAAATTAGCTATGAACACCGCTTTAGCAATGCAAAGAGGGCAGGGTAATTAAGGATCTTTTACCCAACGTTTATGGGGTCAGGCTCAGTCAGAAATCACACAAAAAGGTCCAATGAATGACTTTATTGAATTGTAATAGTATGCACTTAATGTAAACACGCACACACATCCAAGGGCTAAAAGAAATAGAGTGGAAATAAGATAGAGGGGTTGTTGAGGGATTTGCAGCTTGGGTGATACTGCACCTCTTCCTGAAGTCCTTGGTCTGAGAAGCAGCGATTGAACAGCAGCTCAGCAAAGAGACATTGAGGAGATCGCACAGCTGTCGGGAGGGAGGAACCGGTCAGTTGATATGACAGGGAGGCATCATACTTATTTTCCTTGCCTCGTTTCTTGCCTAACTAGCCCAAAAACGGGGACTATTTGTAGGAGAAATTTACTTTGAAGGCAAATCCTCTCCTGGGGAAAACAAGCAGGGACAGAAAAGAAAAACAACTCCATTTCTGGAAGATAACAAGTTGTCATCCCAGTAACAGGATCTTCCTCTGCTTTGGGGCTGTGGTGTGAGTTTCTGGAGATGGATTTGATAAGGTTTTATTGCTTCCAGCGCCCATCTTTCCGGGAACACTTTTACTCCCTTCAAGTGGACTCCTTAAAGGTTAAGGACCTTTTGTCCACCATGGGTTATCACAACATGAGGTCTCCTGTGGCTATGTGACTGGGGAGTTTACTGGCCTGACCTGGTTCGTTCGATTGTATGACCATTATTGCCTACGTGCGCATCCGGGTAACCTCTCTGGTGGGTTAGGATAATTTTATATCAAAGTTGTAGACCCTGGGACAGGGCTTACCAAGGGGGCAACACAAAAATAATAATTTCAAAAGCTTTCATTCTGCTGTGCAAGATTTTGAGAGTTTCTTCATATTTTTCAGTGATTTATGGCACTTAATGACTTTTTCACAATAAGTTTGTTTGCAAAAAAATTTTTGCAATGTTTTTGCAAGAGGAACGGTGTTACATTTTTGCTTGGGATAAACTATGACACTTCTGTGGAAAAAAAAATGTTTTTTTGACCCTACTGTTTTGGTAAAAAAGAAAACTAAGGGTTTTTATTTTTGAACTGATTGATTTTATTTAAAAATAATAATAAAAAGACCCCAAATGCCCATCCAGCTCATAGTGGTTGGCTATTTTCTCAAAGGAGCATCTTGGTGTATCAAGTCACCCTTTCCCACTGAAGATGAAAACATTGGTGAGTGTTTATAGCCGTAGCAGATAACCCTGTTTATATTTATATTGTTTATATCACTAATGGATAATACCATGCTGTTGGCAAGTGCCTCAATGGCTTTGAATGCAATGGAGCCTTCTCAAACTGTCACACTCAGATTTGTGACCCTTAGGATTGCAGTGGAGATAAATAAGCAGTAAGTATGTATTGGTAACCACCTTGTTCCAGAGTACTATAATGAAACATTCAACTTCCAATTTTAATTTAGCTGTATAATTTACCAGAGGTATCAGTCCAACCTAGTAGAATCCAGTGAGGAAAAATATTATGGGAGTATATAAGGCTGAAAAGTGTCTCCCAACCCTATTGAAACTCTCAGTTATCATTGCGTCCAAATATCTCCTATCCAAATATTAACTTACGATTGTGCCTAATTGAACACTCAGCAATATATTCAGTGTACATTAAGCACGTACCCAAAACAAAAGGTCCAATTCAGTACTGTGACATTAGGAATGGGAATATGAACAAATGTTATTGTTTATTTCCCTGGGTTTCTCCTAATCCTACCTACATTCCCCTTCCATCCTTTGTTCATATCATTTTATGGACCTTTGTTTTGTTTTTCCCTGAATGGAAATTTGTGTGCATGTTTCAGTCTTTTCTGTAATGTACACATTTTTCCTCAATTTTTCCAACTATATGAATTTGTGATCATGTTCTTCCTATTGATTAAAGCACGTAGGGACTTTTTGTTTCAAATTTACAGTTTTTTTGTTTGCATTTTGAAAATGTACGCCCAATTTTATGCTTATGAAACATATTGTGGGCCTTTGCAAATGTGCAAATTTCTAAGGCAAGATGTGTTTTGGATCACAGGTCTTAAGGCTTGTGGAATCAGTCATTTTTAGCAAAAATTTTCAAACCACTGAAATTTCATTTGATTCCCAGTTTTGCACTACAGTCAGATGTGCTGGGAACAGCCCTTGTATATGGCCAGATCCTGCTTTTAAAGTTATGCTGGTGTCTCAGGATACCATTGTCTTCCTCCCTCCATCATCAGACACACAACCACCTCAGACTTTGGGCATCATGAAAGAGCCAGCACACATTTTTATTCATTTAAGCTCTTGTTACTGATGTATTTTTGCTGCCAAGTATGGAGACAGATGTTTATGCGATTTTCTGTTGGCTGGTGGCTCTCACGTCAACGAGGCAATGGATCTATTCTGGATCTTAGCACAAACTTCAAAACAGCTATCTAAGATGTTGTGTCCATTTTGAGGATAAAGTGTAGCATCTTAAATAGTGCCCTTCAGATTCAGACTAAAACATGGGCAGGACAGGGACATGGAGTGGATTCACCACCCCACTGACATGGAACCCAGCTACCACTGCTGAGGTGCCAAAATAACTGGACTAGCCATAGGTTCTGTGCATTATGACTTTGGAGAATGGAGTGACAGTTGTTCCATCTCAGGCAAACCAATGCCTTGCCTATGCTTGTCCCCACCTGTTATCCAGACTGACTGCAAGAAGATGGAAAAGCTTATTTCCTCTTTTCCCTAGTCACTGTTCACTGTTGCATCTAAAAGGAACAGGGGACATAATCAAGAGTCCCCTCATCTACCTCATAACTCCTTACACAGGTACTGCAATTCACTCCTTCTAAAACAAGTCATCCTCACAAAGGTCTCCAAATCTCTTCTCTAGGGTAAATTCTTAGGGGAGATTTATGTTAGGGAGATGTTTCAGGTGCAGGAGCCCTCCCAGGAGAGACAGAGAAAAAACAGTCCTACAAGATTTGGCATTATTAATATTTCACAGCTCCATTACAACTGGTTCACCAAAGCTAAATTGTATTCTTAAGAAGAAATTAAAAACCTTCCTGAAATTCAAATTTAAAATTTCCTGTCTGGTCTTACCAAAACAAAATCACTGTCAACAAAGTAATGGTGGTTTCCATCTTGCTCTTCATATACCTATTAATTACATTTTACTTTGATTTGAAAACAAGATGTTGATACAATTCAGGTGAATTTTCTTTCATAAGTAAGAGTTATTGGTTAAATGGAGTATCTATAAATAAATAAGACATAAATTCTGTTATCTCCACCCACACAACTATTTATGTGGCTTTGTTAACAGCCAAATTTCTTATTCCATATGGGCAAGTAAATTTTGAGCAGAAGTCTATGCCTTGGTGAGTAAACAGAAGTCTGATTTGGTAAGATGGTTCTCTTCTCAGGAATGTAAAACCTTTTTACTCTTCTGTCTTTTTCATGGAACATGCCTTGTTCTGGGTGGTTTCAGCATCTCTTTGGCTACCTATCTCTGAACAACTTTTCCTTACATTAGTCTTGGGCAACGTGCAACTCTCCAAATCTTGCTGGACTGCATGTATGTCCAGAGGTGAGAGGGATCATGGGAGATGAGGTCCAGAAATATCTGAAGGACCACTTCTTCCCCTTCCTGTTCTTACAATTTCTACCCCTTGAGTGTCACTTCAGATGATAACCTTGGGGAAAACCCTCAAGCTAGCTCTGTAATGCTTCCTCATAACCAGAAATGGATTCTAAATTCATAAGTTGTCCCCTTTTGCTATGAGAAATGATTGCCAAGCAGTGGACAGACCCAGTATGGTGGTGGTGAAGCTCACTCTGGCAGTAAGCCAGCAGTAAAACACAGTCATCCTGTATCATAAGGCATTAATCCATAGTAGGTGCATGAATTATAAGCACAGAAGCCAATCTTGCTCTCTTTTTCAGACTGAACAACAAATATGGAGGAGCAGTTAGTTTTTCTCTCCAAGCAGGCATGAGGCTTCAACATGAGATCACCATGGTCACGGTCTCCTCAATTAGGCAACATCATTGTGAAATCACAAAGGTCAGTCTTCTTCTTTTACCTAAGGAGCATCAGCCTGACAATAGAGGGGCCAGGCTCTTTGAGGTAGACAGTATCACCATGTGGTCACAATGGCCCGCTTCCATTTCCTCCATGCAGGAAATATCAACATAATGACATATTTCTGTCTCCATTGGAAAGGCATCATCAGGATGAGGACACAGTGGCCAGTCTTTCTACTACACTCTAATAATCTCAAAATGGGCAGTCTGTTTTCTCAACTCATTCAGATGCCACAATGAATAGTCTCCCACCTTTAGGTAGACAGCATCATGATGACACAGTGGCCAGTCTCTCTCAAGCAGGTTGCATCAGCCTAAGGTCACAATTGGCCAGTTTGTATCTCTTTCAGGCATGGAACATCAATGTAAAGATGCAATGACCAGTGTAAAGACATGGTGGACTCAAGAAAGCTGCATCAACATGGGGCCACAATAAGAAGTTTCTCTTTAATCTAGGCAGTTTTAGTGGCCACTCACCAAGACAGATATCACGAAAAGGAAACGACAGCCAGTCTCCCTCTTTCAGGCAGACAGAGTGGAAATCTCACTGGCCAGTGGCTGTCCCCTCAAGCAGCCAACACTGCATAAATTCACAATAGTCAGTTTCTCCTTTAGGCAGGAAGAATCAGCAGGGCAAAAATATTTCAGCCAGTTTTCAGGATAGTAGTTTCTTTTTTCTTTTTTCAATTTCTTTTTTTTTATTATTATTTTCAAAATACGTAAGAGCATATATAGAAACAATTATGTATATCATTATAATAATTCTTCTATTCCCCCCCCACTTCTGTATATCAAAAGTCTCCAGTGAATCTATCTTCTCCTTTATACATATCTTATCAAATACCAATATACTCAATCTGCAGACATTTACAAATTTAGTCAGAGCATTACCCTTTTCCATTCTCTTTCAAAATTTTGAACTGTTTTGTTCTTAAGGGAGTTAGCTAATTTTTCAGTCTCTACCATGTCTAACATTGTTAATTTCCATTAATCTAATTGATTATCTGTCTTTCCAGTGCTGTGCATATGTCAGCCATGCTGCTGTAATCAAATACAATAATATCTTCTGTTGTTTTCTAATCTCCTTGTTCTGGCCTAATATATTCAATAAATAAAATTCTGGTACCATTTCAAAATTAACTTTGGAAATTTTTTGAATTTCATCATGAATTCCCTTCCATAATTTCTTAGCCTTAGTCCACCAAATATGAAAAAAAAAGTCCCAAGATAGCAGTTTCTATATCTTGCAAAAACTGAAACAGAAAAGCCTTTGAAAATACAGGACAAAGGGCTTTTTCGCACTTTGGGAAGAAAACGGGGAAGTCTGTTACTCATCAGACTGGCGCGCTCCCTCCGATGATCCATGCTGATCCGGAGCAGTGCGTGTCCACGCTACACACTGCTCCTGGGATGAAAATCGAGGCTTCCAGTTGGTGGAGGCTCTCCACCAACCAGAGAAGCTCGCCAGCCGGAAGCCCGCCCCCGGAAGATCTGCAGCCTCGTGCTGGTGCGAGCCTGTAGATCTACACAGGAGTGCAGCAACGGACTGGGGCGCGCTGGGCTATTGAAAGACCTATTTTAAGTGGTCTTTCAATATCATGGCAAACCACCAGTTCTGGTCATTCTGGAGCGGGCTGAAGTCTGAAACTACAGAAAGTAGGCCGGACCCAGTTCGCCCCCAAGTGCAAACGTCCTCGCTGGAGGACGCACTGCCCCGTTTTAAAAACAAAATGCGGAAAAGGCCAAAGTCTCTTTAGCTACAATGAGCCAAAGAGAAGCTAGAATGTGTTTGGAACCTCTTTCTCACAAAGTGAACATATGGAAGAACAGGTAGGGATAAAAAATCTATTGAATGTGAGCATGGTCACCACCTAGCCCTTTCTCAATGATATATACAGTTTATTTGTGAGGGCAGAGAAGCAGCAGTCAAGGGAAGGAAGAGAATTGGCAGGCAGGCAAGCAAGCCAATTCTTAAAGGGCTTTGCTTTTTGTGTCACCTTGACCAGCAAACAACAATATGTAGTAGATACATGACTTAATGGAGCTTTGGGAAAGTTATTTATTTGGACTACATCTTCCAAAATCCTCAAGCTAGCATGGTCAGGCTGGATGGAGGATTCTGGAAGTTGTAGTTCATAGAAGTTAATTGTAGTTCACAAAACTTAGTTATATTGATTTGAAATACACGTTTAAATCTTTTTCATAGAGATGGGATCGATCCAGAATTTTCCAAATCCGAATTCAGATCTGAATCCCTGGAAGGTTCTGGAAATCCATGAATCTCACGAATCTCAAATCTTTCGAATCCTTATTTAAAAAAGGGTTTAAAAAGCAAGGGAAAGAATGATAATCTTGGGAAATATACACTCTCTCAGCCTTAGCAAAAGCCTAGGCAAAGGCAAACCTCCCTCTGAAGAAATCTGGCCAGGACAATTGTCATAGTTTTGCCTTAGATTGAAAATGACATGAAGCCCCTTTCTATACAGGCAGGAAAATGTGGATTATTGATCCCACATTTTCTTGCCTGTGTAAACAGGGCCACATACTACAGTAGAGAGATGAAATGTTCAATTTATATATCTTAGAATACAACCCCAGATGTAATTTCTGAAATTTTTAGCAAAGGCCATTATTACTCCAACAAGAAAACTTGCCTACTTGCCATCTCCCCTTGCATGTCTGGTCTCCCAGGTTTTCAGGCATCTTGGTCTCCCACAAACTATTTGGTTGGTGGATTCGAAAGATTCGGTTTGTCTATTTTGGCACAAGGATTCGAATTCGTGAATCTCGAATCCTTGACCAGGATTTGAGAATTTGGTTGACCCATCCCTACTTTCTTAGGTTCATGTGCAGAGCCTGCAATTCCTCAAGAAAAATCATTGCTTTTATGACATGTAGCTAAAGTGTAACTTCTTTTTAAAATATTATAATTATTTAGAACTTATGACAAATTCTATTCATTCTGGACTCATGCTCTTCTTTTCAGCATTGTCTTCTTCACAGTGTTCCTGTTCCTTCAGTTTGTCCAATTATAATTCCAGGATATCCACTGTTCTACAGTATGCAGTTATCATAAACAAGTTTCATTTAATCTACCATTTGAAGTCAGAATGAACAAACCTAACTTTAATA
Source organism: Ctenosaura bakeri (assembly GCA_948474755.1). Taxonomy (NCBI): domain Eukaryota; kingdom Metazoa; phylum Chordata; class Lepidosauria; order Squamata; family Iguanidae; genus Ctenosaura; species Ctenosaura bakeri. The sequence goes on from CAOLHI010003336.1 coordinate 191,135, forward strand.
GTCTTCTTGTCTAGTGATTCAGTTTGACTCAGGTGTTCTCCCAAAGCAGGAGTAAAGCTATGGTAAAAACTCAAATCTGGACATTGTACCAAATAGCCTTATTGTTGCTATTGTGTGCCCAGTGGTGTACCAAGGCTCAACAGTGCTCAGGGCAAGGGGACAGGGTGAGCTGCGGGCAGCAGCGGGGTGAGCGGTGCCAGTGAGGTTAGGTGGGGGGGTTCCTCTTTTTTGCACCCCCTTGACATTGGTGCCTGGGGCATGCACCCCAGTTGCCCCACCCTAGATTCACCTCTGTGTGTGCCTTTAAGTCATTTCTGACTTATGATGACCCTAACGCAAACTTATGGCAAGATTTGTTCGGCGGGGGGGGGGTTCCTTTGCCTTCCTCTGAAACTGAGAGAGCATGACTTGCCCAAGATCACCCAGTGAGTTTCCATGGCCAAGTAGAGATTCGAATCTTGGTTTCCAGAGTTGCAGTTCAACACTCAAATGGCTACACTATGCTGACTATCAAATAGCCTTACTATCCATGTATACAATGTAAATCTTTGAAAGTAAAGAGGCTATCTGTATACTGCTATGTAAGCTATGGTGGGCATATTATATTCCTTTCATATTATAATGGGGAATGTGTTCCTCTTAGATTATAAGAGCTCTGGTATTAAAGCCATTTCTTCATACGCTGGGGAAACTAGCCCTTCTTGTATCATCTTTAAAAAGAAAAGAAAAGAAAAACACCAAAACACCATGCATGCATTTATTTGGATAGAAAGGAATATATATACCCTCCAGAGCAGGGGCAGCCAGTGAATCCACCATGTCACAGGTGGCAAATCCACTCTTTACCATCATTCCTCCCACAGTTGTTCTGAACCTCCTTTTAGAGTTCTCATTCTGTTTGTAGCAGTCATGAGAAGAGCAGTGGTAAAATTAAGAGCAGATTTGTTGTCCTTGTAGTGATGGATCCACATGCATCCCTCCTCCAGAAATGAAACCAAGTTTTCACTTTGCTATAATGAATAGAAATGTGTTGGATATGGATTGTTGGACAGCAAAGAAGTGCAGAAAGATGCTATTTTGAGGTATTTTTAGACAAGCCCTTAGTGGGGAAAATGTATAATCCAAGTTAACATCCTGCTTACAGTCAGAAGTGGTCTACTGGCAACATTATTTATTTTAAAAAAATGCAGATACTGGCAACTGATGCCTAGTTTGTGGTAGAAATGTAGGATTCTGAAGATATTTCCATTGCGTGAATAGCTTTTGAGGTTTTTTGGTAATTTTACCTGCCTCAATGAAAGAAAGCAAAGCAGGGCAAAGTACAGCAAGCCCCTATAGCTTGGAAAATCTCACTGACCTTTAAATAAACTGGGCATATTTTCTTGTCCGAACAATGACCTTATTGTTTAGGCTAAAATACAGTACACAGCCAGCTATGTTAGGAAATGAATGAATTGTAGGGCTGTCAACTGCTATTTTGGTCCACACCTACCTTATCTAGGAATTCCTTCCAAGTGTTTGACTTTGAAGAAAAAAGACTGGAAGTGACAACTTTCTAAATGAGCACACCATAGCACAGCAGACTGCTGTCTTTTCCCAACCTGGAAGTTGGGTTGTTCAGATGTAATGGAATCAGAATGTTATCCATTACCATATCTCTTGTTGTTGTCGTTTTACAATTATGATTACTCTGCTTTTCTACACAGAATTCCACAAAGAGCTCAAAACACAAGCAAAGTAATCCAACAACAATAACTTACCAAACTGATCAAAACAGTATTATAGTGACAGCCTCCTACCAGGTCTTCTCAAAGCACAATAAATCAGTCCAAATGAACAACATTTCATTCTAATAATCTAACATCATAACTGGTTTCAAATTCATTACAAGCCAGAAAGAGTTGATCATTAAAATCTAACAATTGAAATCTTATAAATATATATAAACATATAGGACAGGTTTCAACACAATAACACTTTCCAAAGCAATCAGATAGTACTAAGTAAAATAATCAACAGCCACTTCCTCAAAAGGGCAGATAATAGCAATCAGGCTTCTAACACCTGACAATATAAAAGATTCTAGACCTTAAGGTATCGGATCTTATTGAAGGAAACTAGGACATGCTTGTTATACTGAAGAGCTGAAAAGTTTGTTATACTCCAGTATACAGTTATGAGAATAGAACAAAGAGGAACTAACATCAAATTACTTATCATTTGATGAATCTTTACATATTGATCAGATAAGATGGGAATTCCTGTGAAACCATGGTAGATGTTCTTTCAAAGTGACAGCATGGTCCAAAGGTCTGAGAGTTGGACTATGACCCTTGGAAATCAGGTTCCATTCCCGTTCAGCCATGGAAACCCACTGGGCAAATTGGGTGCTTCACACTCTCTGTCCCAGAAAATCCAGTGACAGGTTTCCCTTAGGGTTGCCATAAGTCAGAAATCACAAGATGAAGATGTTCTTTCATATCAGAAACTTTGCATTACTTTTGTAAGAAAAAAAAAACAGACTGAGAATTGGACTACGTAAAAAAGTTTATGCTTAAGGAAATCGTTTTCAATTTTTTGGGGGGAGGGCACACTTTAAAATTAAAAAGTATGCTTAAAGAGGTGAGAATTTAAAACTGAACTATATGAGGTTACTCTGTACCACTGAGTGTGACAAAACAATGCTCTTTTAATGCAGCAAATAAGTAAAGTGATACTTTTTTTTTTCCAGACAGGCTCCTGTTGGTGTGAGCATATGCAGGTTTTAAACTTATATTTCCATCATTTGAACGAAGTACAAAGGCCCAAATCCAATTGCTAGTCCCAGCTACAGTAGACCTATTTAATGAATGTTGAATGGTAAGCCAATGTTTGTGTAAATCCTATTTATTCAATGTGTTTACTTGACCTGCGACTAACTATTGTATTTAGGCCAAAGAAAATGAGAATGAAATAGAAAGCGACAAAAGAAGATGTAAGCACAGCCTTTTATACTACTCACAAATCTGGTCATGTTACACACAACACATCTGGCTTGACGCCAGTAAGCCATCCTTCTATAGAGTAGAGTTTTGTATATAAACACTGTTTGACACCCAGGTTTTTTTTTTAAATGTTCTCTAGTTCTGATATATTTGTCATGTAAAACAAATACTGGGCTTCCTGTGTTCAATTCCTGTGTTTGGCTTCTGCCTGAGACATTAACAAGAGCTGTATTTCATTTCTCAAAATTCCAGTAGGCTAAAGGTGCCCCTCCTTTGAGAGGTTCTCATCAAAAGGAAGGCCTGGTCTAGAGTTCAGAATGCAGCTTCATGTTTCTAAAGGTTTGCCCAGCCATGTTCTGTTACTCTCAATTATACAAGGCATAATTTATTCCTCCCTTAATGCCAATTCTGGGAAAGGAGTGGGTTTCCTGGACAGCTGGAAACCCTCTGAAAGATGTACAGTTTTTTGTGATTCTCTGAGTCTAAGAGATAGCATGGCAGTAGATCTTCTGTATGTTTTTTGTTGCTCTTTGATTTTCTTAGTGCACACATAACACTAAGCAGGAGATCCAGAAACACTTCCCAGAAAGGGTTATCCTAGCACAGGAAGCAGACATAGTATAGACCCTTCAATAGAGACTACATTCTTCCATTACTACTGTGACGAGAAAGGGAGCATTCTCATATTGTTGAAGGTAACATTGGAAAAGGGATGTGAGCGTAAGATCATAATCTAAGGGTAGAATGGACCATCTTCCATGGCCAACCCATAATCTAGCATTATGTTTCACATTATTTCATTGCACAACATTAGAACATTTGTCGTTAGAATCAAGGATTTCACTGTTGTAGGACCAACAGTGCAAAGAGCCTATCATATTTAAACAAAAAAACAAAAAACAAAAAACAGCAATGATGGCAGAATGTGCTTGAATATGGAACAGCCTCAGCCAAGACGAAAGGAGATGACATACATGGTATTTTAGAATGAGCAAGTTAAAATAACTCTGATGTTGTGGGTGTTGTTGTTAGGACCTACAATGTTGTTGATAATGTAGGAAAGAATAGCAGGGACATAACTGACATTTGGGATTGTAGCAGGGTCTTTATTTCCATCCATGTTGTCCACACAGAGCCTATGTGAAGGCAGTATTTTTCTTCAGAATTAGACCAATAGCATCTGTTCTGACCCACAAAGCAGAGACTCAAAATTTATGGACTTGCACCAAGCATTTCTCAAACCACCATAGCCACTCAATGAAGTGAAAAAACAAGGCAATACTGGTGCCCAGAAACAATCTATTACAAGACAGACTAAAAACAAAAGAACCAAACACTACTAGTTGTCACCTATAGATAGCTTCCAGCTGAGACCACTCAAATGTATCATGAATGAGTTACAACCAGTTTTGGAGAATAATACTGTCTTCTCCCAGGTAGTATTTGTCACCATATCTGGGTGGTAGGACTTCACTTGCCTACTGAGTAAACAATTACTCATCTATAACAGGACAAATAATATGGATGGAAATACAAGGACAAGATCCTGCTACAAACCAATATACAAATTCTGTCCCACATCATCCACACTTTCACAAGGGCTTTTAAAAGAACAGCTTCACTGGCAACCATCTCATTTCTGGGCACAATTCAAGGTGCTGGTCATGACTATATAGTTCTATAGTGCTTAGGCCATGACTATCTGAAAGACTATATCTCCCCATATGAGCTTGTCAGTGTTTTAAGATCAGCAGAGGAAGTCTTTCTCTCAGTCCCACTACCGTCATAGCCTCAGTTGGTGAGGACAGGGGAGAGAGCCTTCTCATTGGCTGCTCCCATCCTCTGGAATTCCTTTCCTGGGAACCTAGGCTGACCCCCTCCATGCTTTCCCTTCATCAGCAGGCAAAGACCTTTTTTGTGTAAGCAAGCTTTTAATGCATAAACAAGAACACTTTATTGGGATGCTTTGTTAGTCATTTTTAAGTTTTGTATGTCTTTTAAATGATTTTATATTGTTTTATGTGGTGATTTTAATTGTTTTTCAACTTTATTGTGAAGGTTTTTCAATAGACTCTTTCTGGAAGCCACCTTGAGTCCCACTCCAGGAGAAAGGTGGCATACAGATGAAATAAAATAAACTCACAAATATCCAGTGTCCAGTTCTGGGCACCTCAGTTCAAGAAGGATATTGACAAGCTGGAATGTGTCCAGAGGAGGGCAAGCAAAATGGTGAAGGGTCTGGAAGCCATGCCCTATGAGGAATGGCTTTGTGAGCTGGGTATGTTTAATCTGCAGAAGAGAAGGTTAAGAGGGGATATGATAGCCATGTTTAAATATTTGAAGGGATGTCATATCGAGGAGGGAGCAGGCTTGTTCTTTGCTGCTCCAGAGACTAGGATAAGGAACAATGGATTCAAGGTGCAGGAAAGGAGATTCCACTTGAACCTCAGGAAGAACTTCTTGATGTTCAGAGCTGTCCAGCAGTGGAATATGCTACCTCAGAGTGTGGTAGAGTCTCCCTTCTTTGGAGGTTTTTAAGCAGAGGCTGGATGGTCATCTGTTGGGAATGCTTTGATGGGTGTTCCTGCATAGCAGGGGGTTGGACTGGGTGGCCCCTGGGGTATCTTCCAACTCTATGATTCTATGATAAATAAAATACCAGTGCTTGCAAGCTTCTGCTAACAAAAATAAGTATTATACCTTATCTTAGTGTCTTGAGGTTATGTTCTTACCCTGATCTCTGGGGGTCCCGGGAGGGACACCTAAATAACCAAACAACAACAACAACTACTACTTGGGGAAAATTAGCTGGAGCACTCACTAAAACTAGCGAGAGGCAGGGTAACTTAGCAGGATCTTGCAACCCAGTGTCTACGGGGTCAGGTCAATCAAGCAGTCAGACGGTTTAAAGTAGCAAAAACGATGTTTTATTAAATACAGACAAATATTAAAGACACCACAGTCACACAGCTAACTAAAGAATCGGAAATGGGGGTTTTTTAGAGGGAAGTGGGTGATACGACACCTGTCTCGTAGTCCTGTAGCTTGAGAGCAATGTTGGGGTGCAGGGAAGAAGCTCAGCGTGGTTCGCTGAGGGGAGCTCACCGAACAAAGCAGCAGCAAGGCGGGATGGAAGTCCGGAGCAATCCGAGGAAGGTCTCAGAATCAGGGGGTTTTATAGGGTGAATTGTGACTGCAGGCCATATCTTACTTGGTGAGAACAATGCGATTTAGGAGCGGGACAAAGCTTTGAAAAGGTCAAGAATTTTAGCATGATTGGCTTAGGGTCGAATTAACAATAGTGTAGCCAGTATACAAATACGGAGCGCTTAGTACAGCTTTGTGAGGCTACCTGCTTAGGGCCGGGAGCCTTTGTTAGTATCGCGCATAAGAAATGAGGCATTTGCCGGAGAGGTACCTGAAGCAACGAACCAGCTCCGTCTGGCCTGCCTGGGTGGAGAATGGAATGTCCAGCAATTATCGGCCACGCCTGTTTATGTGCTTGTCCGGAGGCCTCGCAAACACGTGGAGCAGGGTGGCAGGGGAAATCCGAATGGTTTGATGTTAAAATGATATCAAGTGCTATCTCCAGGTAGGCCTGGACTGCAGTAACAGTGTTGTGTTGCACTTTGGTCATGCAGTTCATATAGGTTAGGTATATGGTCATGAGGAGCTCATTTAGCCCTGTATTTCAATCATGTACTTTAGCTTTTCTTCTCTGATTTGCTTAGTTTTTACATGAATGACATATTGCTAGGCAAGAAAACTGGATCCTATTTCTCCATCTCTGAGTAAGGTTATGACCGTGTCTGAAATGTAGTAACATTTGTTTTTCAAAACAGTAAAATACTGACTGGGGGAGAAAGAGTTACAGGAATCTGTCTCTGACTGGTAATCAGAGTAAAAGATAATGGTGTTCAGTTACTTTGGCCTCACAACCAACGGATGTGGGTATACTGGGAGCAAACAAGACAGCAACATGATGACGACTCTTGACAGTGGAATGTAGATGTTGGCAGTGGCCACTTCGTCCTTGGTTTGGTTTTTGGCTGGCCTCTGGTAACATCCTTGATTAGCCTCTGATGCTGGCTTGTGCTGAGTTGCAGCTCGCCCATAAGAGCAGCCTGAGGTCAACCCACCACTGGGGCCATATGGACTTAGATTTCCATGGATTTCAGCTGAGTAGTGCAACCATTAGTGTCATATGATTAGCAGCATGACTCTGTTACAATGGAAGGAGGGAGGGCCTGTATGTACATTGCAAGCACAGCAACTTTTCCATCCTTAGTCACTTCTTTCAAGGCAAAGTGTAAAGGAGAGAAAAGATCATGGGAACATTCCCTCCATGCAAGCTTATGCTAAAACTGCGAGAGGGTTTGTTAACATGCTCACTTCTGTCCATGTACCTCTTCCCCACCCCCACCATTATTCTTGCCAAAAAGAGAAGACCCTTTCATGTAGAGGCAGATCTTTTAATGAAAATGAGACCACTCAGAATATTCAGCTTCATTCTGTAAATGGGCCCAAACCTTGTACTGAATGCAAAGAATGCAAATAGAGGGAGAAATATGGCCAGTGAGATTCACATGGCACCTCCTGGATGAGGGGCTGGATTAAATGAGGCAATCAGCTAGTGTGTGTTTTTCTGTCTGCCCCTTTGTTTACTATTAACTATAGGAATTTTTTAAAAAAACAATTTTGAATTATAATGTTCATTCTTGGCAAGAGAGTGTCTAGAACCAACAATTCTGAATTGTAAATTTAACAATTTTAACAAGTCTTTCACAATTCTGCATCCAGTTTATAAAAACAAACAAACAGCACAGATCGATTTCTTGATATATTTTAATCTGCTGAGTTTTTGATGTATTTTTGATGGGACTCAAGTACTTTGATTTGATATTTTGAATTGATATGATCAGATATTGTCATTTGATGCCAGTACTGACATTCATGGGAGATATTGTAAGTATATGGTAATTCACATCTCCTCTTCCTTTTTCTTCTCAGTAAGCATTTTGCCAGACATGGCATTACTGAAAAGGAAAATAATAGTTTTGCTAACTTTCTATCTCTACTCAGTAATCATATCAACTGGAATACCATGGCCCATATATTTAATGTGACAAATAACAATGGTTGTACACAATTACAGAAGTGATCATATTAAAACACCATTACATTTGTAAAAAGTGCAAAATAATTTAAAATCATAAAAATAAAGTAAAAAATTCAGCACACATGTGCAATTAATAAAGTGTCCTTGCAAAAATCCATCATTAAATGCCTGTTTGAATAAGGTTTTTGCCTGCTGATGAAAGGAAAGCAGACAAGGGGCCAGCCTAGCCTCTGGAGGAAGGGAATTCCACAGGCTGGGAGCAGCCCCACCAGAAGGTTCTCTATCATGACCTCACTGGCTAGGTCTGTGATGGTAGTCGGCCTGAGTAAAAGCCCTCTTCTGATGATCTTTAATAGCATAGCAGGTTCATTTTAATCTGTATGATACACATTTGATGCATTATGCCAATTTGGGGTCAGAAGCCCAGGTTTCTCCAGATCATCCAGTGGGAAAGCACTATGCATGCCCATATTGGAGCATAAGTCTCTTTTGTGTACTTCTGACAGCCATTTTGCTTTTCCAGATTCCAGTTGAAGCAGCATGATAGGAAGGCCTCAAATAAATGCTAGGGGGAGAACCAAAGCGAGATGAGCCTAGCACTATTTGCTTTTTGGTTTAATCTTCCCTATATTAAGGGTATGGGTTTTAAAAATATTTTACACAACTTTGTTCCTGTTATATTTTATTTATTTATTATTAAAATATTTATGTTTTGCCCTCTGTCTAGAGATCTGAAGATGGCATAGAATAAAAATTATATGAATAGATTTATTTATAGTATATGAACAGTTAATTAATTCTTTAGAAGAAACTGCAACATTGGCAGTTTCAAAAAGAAATGGAAAAAAGAGCTAACCTTAAAAGGAGAAAAGGCATCACTGCATTCCTCCCCCCCTCGCCAAAAAAAGCTCCTATGCCTATTTTGCTGGAATTTGGCAGGCTATAATCCCCCAAGAGACTACTAAAGTGACTCGTTTTATCCAATTTTGATGAAGAGAATAAAGTCATGGCCATTTTTAGATTTCCTGGATACTTGATGAGAGACATGAAACTACTTCAAATGTCCAAATTTCAATTTTGGCTCAGGATCCAAGTCAAGGTAAACTAACTCCTCCTACTGGAAATGGGACATTTTTGAAGTGCAGATTTGCGGTCCAGATTGAATCAGGGGTTCAAGCACATCTATAACAGTTAGGCATTTAAAAGGATGTTTCCATTTCTCATAAACTTGAAGTAGCTCTTTCTCAGTAACAACGCAGTATCACAGATATTTGAGTAATAGCAGGCCTAGAGAATTTAAACAAATAAGCACATGATGCAATGCATGCAAATAGGTTTATGAATTAAGAAATGAGAATCACTTTACATTCAAGCTTAAAAGAAAAGGAAATGTATGTAAGTGCTGTTAAAACAAATAAGCATTATTTGAGCTCATGACTCACAATATTTATCATTGGATTATCACTTTACATCACAACAAATAGCCATTATATGCCTTAATAGCAGGAACCAACCAGCTGGGGCTTCAACAGATCAAATTCAAAGTGAAAAAATTACCTAAAATTCAGTTTAGCTTGGGATTTTGCAAAGCTGCCAGATAACATTAGAAGTCCATCCTGCTAGAGAGAGCTTCTTTAAAATGCTTCTTCAGATAACAACATAAGCTCCAGCCTAAAGAAACAGAATTTGAGAAAGTTTCTTCAGGGTAGGTGGAAATATAATAAGTAAATCATGTTCTCTACATGATGGCCATTTTGGGGGAGATCCAAAGGATCCCCTTTTTGTTTTGTATTGTTTTCAAAGTAGCAGGAAATAGAGGTGAACACAGGTGCAACAGCATTAGAAGATTTCACCCATCCTCCCCACCTAATGTAACTTTTACTTTGCAAATGGAACTGTGTGAAAATTTAAGGCAGCACTAAATTCGCTCAGGAATATGGAGCAAGCCATGTACATGCCATCTTCAAACAGCACGACTCGTTCCATCTATGGCTTTCAGTGTTGATCTACAATTTACCTGATAGATATCCACATAAACCCTCATAATATAGTTAGTGAACGTGTAACCAACCAGCTCTTTCTTCTACATGTGAGTGCCAAAATGATTTGGACAATATTAGTCATTTATGAGTTTTCATACGTATAATGTAAGCAATAAAGATGGTGAATCTAAGTCAGACAGGCCTCCCGATCCTTTTAAATACTTACTTTCACTTGTACTAAAAGTGGCCATTGTATATTTTAGCACAAAGACAACTTCTTGACAAATGCCAAACATTCTGTAATCCTGAAGAACACCAAGCCAGCAGTTGTTATGCCTGTCCTACACCCATTGTTCCAACTTCCTTTCAGATATAATTATTCTGACACTTACGACCTCTCTGTCTGCTCCACCCAGTGCAGATGTTAAACTGTCTGCCACAGAAATCCTGGGGAATCCAAATGATCATGTTGTTCAGATCATTTTTCATTAGGTTTTCATTTTAGATTTCTCCTCCCAAGTTCTTTGGTGTTGTTCTTTTGAGATAGTTAACTTGGGATGTGCTCTTCTGCATATTTTATTAATTGTCAGTGTTTTGCAATATGATATCCATGTATTTTTCATACCCACAGCATGCTTGGCTATGCACAGAATATATAAAATGGCACGGCACCAAAGGTCCTATAATCTGGAATTCAAATAATGTCAATTTTCATTTACATTTTTTTGTTATTCCATTCATATCCAGGAAATTCCCCAAGGATCTGGACATTTCAGTTTGACTCCCTTCTGATTTAGACTTCTCAACTGATATTATGGTTGTTATAATTTCCAGTGTGCCTGATATCTTCTGGAATTAATTAACAGTACAGTATTAGACATGTCTGGAGTTATACACACCAGAAGTGGAAAAGAAGCGCACCTCCAGATGTTGTTAGACTGCAACCTCCAGCACTTCATAGCCAGAGGTGAGGAAATCTGGGAGTTGCAGCCCAACTGCTAGAAGGACATATTATTCTCTCCCCTCCTATACACATTTTGGTCAGAGTAAAACACATCCTCCAATATTTGACAGATGAAAACCCAGAGACATGTGGCCAAGCAACATAAGAGTGTGGGCAAGATGGTATAAGTTATTAATAAGGAAGAACAGGCAAGCTATCAGAGACTGAGGCCATTTCCACACAATATCGCTATAGCGCAACAGTGGCAGGTTGTTTCCAGTCTGGGAGCCAAGTTACTGCATGATGTCGTCATTATCCAGCTGCTATACCATTCCCAAGCATTGACAAACCACCGTATTTTATTTCAAGAAGAAATCAGTTAAGAGCCCCCTTTAGCACTTCAATCCTCTCAGCCATCTTAGTGCAGTACCATAATAGTGCTTGATAATGCTTCCTGTTGTGGATTTGTGAGTGGGCGGGGTATGGGCATGCCCACCTTGTCTCTCCTTCATCAACTTTCTATCACCTCTCCGTGTTTATTTTAAATTTCTCCGTGTTTATTTTAAATTTCTCCTTTGAGTTATTTTTTTATGTTTTTAGATAATTTTTTAAGCATTATAGTGCAAAAATGCAATAGTGTACTGGTGTGTCATGCCATTACAACATTGCTGCACTAGTATGGCTTCGAAAAACCCCACCAACCAATCAGAGGCAGTGGGGCAGAGTGAAGGTGGGGCACGGGAATGGCCTAGGATACCATAATGTGGAAAGAACACCGGTGGCAATATTGCTACTCTTTGGCCCTTTCCACATGTGGGGGGGAACATGGGCGAAAATGTCCGAAAAAGGAGCTTACCAGCAGCTGGGCGAGTCCGTCGCCACGCAGAGGAGCGCACGCTTGCTGCTCCACATTCCTCCGGTGTCCCAAATGGCAGCTTCCGGTTGGTGGAGGCTCTCTACCAACTGGAGAAGCTCGCCAGCCAAAGCCCGCCTCCGGCAGGTCCACAGCCACGCACTTGCCGCTCCTGCAAATCCACATTGGAGCCAGGCAATGGAGCAGCACGGGGCTGTGTGCTCCATGCTTTTTAAAAACATCAAAAAAGAGGTTTTTAAAAAACACGCAGTGCGGCTAGTTCCGGCCGCTCCTGAGTGGATTCTGGTGTGGAACTACAAAAAGTAGTCCATGCCAGTCCACTCTAGGGTGCAGAAGACCTCCCTGAGAGGTCGCTCTGCACCATTACAGAAGACCGGTGTGGAAATGGCCATTCACTTAAGGTGGAAGCTTGCGAAAAAGAATGTTCCTAACCTGACAGCATCACGCAAATGGCAGTGCTGGGATCGTAACGCTACCATGTGCTAATGGCGTATAGTGCAGAAATGGTCGGAGTCTACAGGGAACAGCATGATTTGGCCTCTCCTGTCTTTCCTTGCACCTGAACTTTGAACTCAATTTCCAGCAGCTAAAGTAAGCTGAGGGCAAAGAAGGAAGGTAGGAATAGGAGAGACAAACTGGGACATTTTAAAAGCAGCTTAAAAAGTGGGACAACAGAAGATTAATCAGGACTGTCTCTGACAAACTGATACAGCTGGAGAGTATGTAAAAACAATGAAACATTTCTGAGTAAACCTATGTTGGACTGCAGAGTGGGGCTGAAATCCTATATTTAGGAGGAATTCCCAATGAATTCAGAGGAACTTGCTTCTGAGTGTATATTGTATGACTGCACTGTAAATCTACTACTGAAGAAACATTTTTGATACAGAATTGTCTGCATCACAAATGCACTCAGAAACGCCTCAAGACAAACAAAGCATCTTAAGGAACACAAGGTCTGCTTTTTCCTTTTCAGGAACCTCATTCTTAACTGGAGCCATGTGAGACACTGGATATGCAAGCTTAAATTTGCTGGCCTAACTATGCCCAAGAGGCTTGCTGTCTGGTTAGTAGGATCAACAAAAGAAACAATAAAGCATTTTTTATTAGCCTTGAAGTCAGACCACTGGGATTTTTTTCTTTCCAGGGAAGGGCCCACCCTACATATATTTCATAAATTAGCTTCCTCCTGCCCAATCCATTTAAACAACAAAAAAGAAAGAAGGGGTAAGAAAAAGAAAAGAGTTGAAACTACTATGGGATTTTCGCTCACTTAACAGTCTTGTACACACTTGCATCATATAATGCAAATAGTTTTAAACAAAATTTTAAAGGGATGGGATCTAAAAAGCACATGAATGTGCTTTGCACAAAAGTGTCTTACAGTACGTCTCTTAATTCAGGATGGTGTAATTCTAAGAACTGAGCCTGTATATCTATGTTTGGGCTATATGACATCAGAATTTAGATGGAAGAATAATGTGATCAAATGCTTCTCATATAAGAGGAAAAAAATCTAGACATAAACATAAAGAGTTTATTTGGATGGAATCTAAAAACTATTCCTTCTCAATATCAGCTAGGTTTTTTTTTACGTAAAGAGATCATTTGTTAACAAAACATATTAATACCAATTGGATCCCACCATCCATCCAATGAGCTCAAGATTACATGTGTGGCTCTCTTCCTCTTTGCTTTATATTTATAACAACCCTGTGAGGCAGGCTGCCCTGAGAGATAGTGGGTGGTAAAAGAAACCTTTATCTGGATATCCAAAAGCCCAGGCTAACCTACACACTAATACCACATTCATTCACTCACTGGCTGTGGTAGCCTGAGGATTTGGGGAGCTATTGGCAAAAAAGCCATTATTTCCAAGATCGATCATTATCTATCTATCTATCTATCTATCTATCTATCTATCTATCTATCTATCTATCTATCTATCCATCCATCCATCTATCGGCACATTAAAGTATATAATCCCACACACACATTGCTGTTTTTGTTTTAGTTGTGTGCCTTCAAATCATTTATGACTTATGGTGATCCTAAGGTGAACCCCTCATGGGGTTTTCTTGGCAGATTTGTTCAGAGCGGGTTTGCCCTTGACTTCTTCTTAGGCTGAGAGAGTGTCACTTGCCCAAGGTCACCCTGTAGGTTTCCATGACTGAGCAGGGATTCAGATCCTGGTCTCCCAGTGTCCTAGTCCAACATTCAAGCCACTACAAGCCAACCAACTGAAATGGCATTTATCAATCATAAATCTTGCAACTCAGTGGGAATTAGATCTGTATATCAGATAGAATATATTGTTACTGCATCTTACAATCCCCTTCCTGAGAGATAGCAAAAATGGCATAAAATACCATTTTCATATAAAAACTAGACTCTTATAACTGAAAAAGCAAACAGAAGCTGGACACTGGTTATAAGCATGGGTTAGGTCAGGGTAGCCTCAGGATGGCCAAGTCATAAGTTCAAGAAGATTAAGTGGGAAAGTCTGATGTTAATGGGCTTCTAATAATCCTTTCAATAGACCCAGCATCCAAGACAATAGAAAATAAAACTGCACAGGTACAGCAGACCAGTACCCCTCTTTTACACGTTTCCTACAGAGACCTTCCCCATTTACCTTATCCAACCAAGACATTAAGGTGCTGTCAGGACTCCCATTGACGTATTGTCACCCAAAGTAAAACAATCAGTCCATTCCAGACCTTTTTTGCTTACTCTTTCAGAGACCCACTAAGCTCACCCCTTCAGGGTAGGAAAAAGGCTATTTAGAACTTCACTCTAACTTCGGCAAGTTGTAGTACATTGAATATTGCTGCATACATTGGCTCCCAGATTCCCATGCTCTGTGCTACCCTCAGACTGTGATCTGAGCCACTCCATTTCAACCTTCTTCTGGACTGGTAAATATCACCCTCTACCACCCAAAATCTCCCTCTATTCAACCTTTCTCGCTTCCCCTTTGCTAGCCTTGAATGGTTCATGAGACTGTTTGATTCCTTTTATGTGTGTCTGTTAATTTCCAACAAAAACTCCCTGTTTAAACCATTAACTGGGGTGAAAAGATCTTGCCATTACTCTCCTCTCACAGGCCTCCTTTCAGGCTATAACTCCCTCAATTTCTAAGGAGAAGCTGGTGCTGCTGGTGGACCTCAAGGTCCTCCACCTTTTGAGGCAACAATATATTTTCCTTTTAGATATTGTAAGAATCCATCAACAATTGAAACATCTATTTTTAACATTTGGCAAAAAGGTGATACTAAGTTTATTGGGTTAAAGAAATTTCCACGGTTGACGCGCAAACCACCAATCTGATGAGACTGAAAATCTCCTTCAAATCAGTGTAGAACAGTTAAGTAGCATTCCAATTTATTGGAAAAGTTCTTCATTTACTGGCAACCAAGGGAATTAAGACAAACCAGAAGGCTGCTACAATTCCCAGATACTGTACTAACTCTGAAAAGGGGGCGGGGGAGATGGATGATGATCAAATAAAGCTAACACAGCTAGCTTCTAATAAAGTGCTGAGATTTCACAGCAAGCAACACATGTTTGGTACCGTTGCCCAGTTCCGAGGAAGGAACCTCCCCCACCCTCTGCCCCCAAACCTCCACTCCCAATCTCCCCATATCCCAAAGCTTTTATTTTAATGTCAGGCTAAGTTCAATCAAATTTCCCCCATTCCTTGCCAATCTAGAGGAAACATATTAGCGAGTCCACCCTCTGCAGTATTATTTACTCAAGTCTGGCCTTGACAACAAGCAATCTCGATAAGGTGCCTGGATTCCTATAGAGAAAATGAAACAATAAACACAGAAATATGAGGAAGAAATTACACCCATTAAATACGTGGGGACTGATGAATGACATGATGGCTGCCTATTCAACTTGGAAATTTTACACATGATTGAAGCTTTATTTAGTCTAATGAAATGTGCTTCCTGAATATTGCATCTGAGTGACTGCATGACCCACAGGACAAAGGAAAGTATTATCTGATTAGGCTGAGATCATTCTCATTTAAAGTCATTGTGATATGATTTTAAGGCTTTTTAATTAGCAGCCAATACTTTCATGTCTATTGCTTCTTTTATTGTCAAAATTCCTGTCCTTGCCCTCCCACATACTCTTCAAGGAGAAAAATAGTTAAAAAAAATACTAATGCTTTTTTCCCCTCTCCTCCCTTTAAAAAGAGAGAAAGAAAAGAAAATCTTACTTCTCTTGGTGAGAATTCTCCACAGTAAGTTACAACTGCCTGTAGTGTGTTGATTATGACAGCATTGCAGTTGTCCTATAGGACTCCTTCATTTTCACCGAGAAGTTAATGGAGGCCTTCGCAAACAGAAGGCTCCCAGCTGTGAAAAGCTGGAAGAAATCCATTCCCATTCAGTCAAGTACTCTGGGAAATCATCATGGCTGCCCTCCCAATGCAACATATGGAAGGAAGCTCACTCTAATGAAGACTGTTCTTGTAGAACCTTAAAAAAAATACAACTAATTTCAAAGGAGTGATTTTACAGAAAGAGTGATGGGAAACCTACGTTTTGTATTACAGCCATCAGATTTATGTTCAGGATAAAACATGCAAATGAATAGTGGAGTTCCACTATCAGAAATGAAAACTGGGACATTTGTAGTCAAGCAACATCAGAGTGTGGTCAAGATGGCAAAAGTTATTAATGAGGGAGAACACACAAACCAGGAGAGACTTTGGCAATTTGCCTTCGTCTGAGTTTATTGGGAAAGGCAAGATTCTGCCCTCTCTTTTCCTCTCTCCCCTGCTGAGGAACTGGGACATTTTAAAAGCAACCCAAAAGTGGATTGATTGGGATTGTCCCTGCCAAATTGGGACAGTTGGAGGATGTGCATATCCAACGCATTTTTATTCACAATTAAGGCCTAATGTGCTTCATGGGGCTCACTCCCAGCCCTAAATAAGTATGCACAGGATTAGACCCTAAGGCTGTACTCCTGTGTTCACTCATGTGGTAATAAGGTCTGTAAACATGAATGAGACTACTCTGCCTGTAAATTATAGCACAGTTGCCTCCTTGGCACAATTTATTCCACTTTTGAGAGCCACGGTTCCCAAAGAGTTGGGGATATTTTTTAATGACCTGAAACAATAAAATGTGTGAAGCATACATAGAGTGGACAAGGGTTATAGAAGCACAACCCATGTAACATGAGCTAAGGAAGACTGAAGAGCTGTTATAAATACCAGTGCCTCATTCCCCTAGGTAGTAGACATCCTGCTCAATCACTCTTGAGCTGTCACTAAACATTGCCCAGAGCTCAGAATCTTTTTCTACATCCTAATGGCCTAGAAACGTGGTTTATAAAAACAAATCCAACTGATATTCTGCATGGTGTTTAGAATCATAGAACTGGAAAAGCACAAGGGTTACCCCATCCAACTCCCTGCCATGCAGGAATATATAATCAAAACACTCCCAACCATGCATGCTTGTCTCTGTTTAAATCCCCCCAAACAAAGAGACTCTACCACACTCCAAGGCAGTGTATTACCATTAGGTGATGGTAAGAGCTGTTGAACAGCTCTTACTGCCATCTAATGTTTAGGTGGAATCTCTTTTCCTGTGGTTTGAATCCATTGCTTCATGTCCTAGAGTCTGGAGCAGCAGAAAACAAGCTTACTCCATCTTCATGTGACATTTTTTCAAACATTTAAACATGACTATAATGTCACTTCTTAACATTGTCTTCTCCAAGCTAAACACACCCAGCTCCTAGTTCCCTCCCCTACAGGGGAAGGAAGAGCATGGAGAGGAAAGGCATGCTCCCTCACTTGGGTGGGAGGAGGGAGCCCCTCCCAAATTACAAACCCCAGGATTCCTAGGATGTTGAAAGTGGAATCATAGCGCTATACAGCCTAGTGCGGAAATGGCAATGATCTTTTCCCTATTTTCAGAAGTCCTGTGCCCTGGATCCTCGCAAAAGCAGAGGACCCACTGTATTCTCTATGAGTTGAATCAACCAACATGAGGAGAGTTCTGGTCACGGATACTTCCCTTGATCTAGCAAGAGGAGAGGTGATTTTACAGGTTCCCCTCCTACCTAAGACATTGCAGATCTGCTCTGGGTTTTGTAAAACTGTGGAGGTGATGGGGGGTGCAGGGGGACAGTAAGCGCACAGATAACCTCCTTAGGTTAGTCAACTAGGGCAAGAAGCATGCAGCCATCTGGATGTTTCTGAGAGACTTCCTAGGTCTGCTGGGAGTTGCAGTTCAGCAACATCAGGATGGCCGGAGTAATGAATTTAGCCCACAGAAGGACGGCTTTGAATCTCACACAACATCTCAATCATTGTGCTTCTGCACGGACTTGTACTTTCTCTCTGATTAAATCATTCTGGCAATAGCTAAAGGTGCTACATGAAGCTTTTGTGCACCAGCTGAAAATATGCTCAACAGAGTTGTCAAATTGATGCCAGATGTAGAGTTGGATTATCCTTTAAATACCATTAGTCCTTTTATCTCACTTGGCCTTCATTAATTGATCCTATAGCAGTGACTTGTTTTGTATGTACCCAGCTCCATCGTTCTATCCACAGAGACTGTCCTAGATTTTGGAGGAGTCATTAAAATCATGCATTAATCCTATATCCCCCCCAACTCCAAATAACCTCAACTGAAACATATTTTATATGTACTTTTATGTGATGCTGAGGTTTTGGCACCATAAAATAATTTTGGTTAATGAATTTCAGGTGGATTTTAAAAGAAGAGAGGGGAAAGGAAGTGCAAGTGGATTCCTCTTGGCGAAATCATTTCCTCCCACCAGTTGCTGCTATGGGAATACACACACTTCAAACAACTTCCATTACGTACTTGCATGATAAATCTGTACACACCATGTCCATCCCTGCATATAAATCCCCATAAGCACAATGTAATGAGAAATGCTTAATCAGCATAGCTATCACCTCGTTGCACAATGCAAACACATAGAGATGGTTAAAAATGCTCAATGTGCATTGACTCTAGGTGTGTTCTACATGTGGAACTCTGTTCTTGCTGCTGTCAGCTGATTGTTTCTATTCTTCATTGTCTAAAAAGTCACTTTGCATCCATGGTACTCCCTACATCTGTGTATGTCATCAACAGGATTCTGGTTATTATCACCCCACTCTGTTCCACCAGCCATAGTGGGCATTTGCCACTACTGATACTGGTGCATCTGAGCACTGCCTCATCTGAGCAGAGGACAAACCCAACTGAGAAACTGCAAGAGCTTGCTGCACCTTTGGACTTGTGTAGTCCTCCCTCCACATTTGCAAGTTTGACCTTCAGGAATTTGATTATTTATGAGGCTTGTACATGCATTCCCTCACAGCTGGGCAAATGATGAGGGCATGGGAGGAGGAATTCAGGGAATGAAAGCACTGGCATGTGTTCCCTCCCCATACAGAGGGGAAGGAAGAGCATGGAGAGGAAAGGCATGCTCCCTCACTTGGGTGGGAGGAGGGAGGCCCCTCCCGAAATTACAAACCCCAGGATTCCATAGGATGTTGAAAGTGGAATCATAGCGCTATAACAGCCTAGTGCGGAAATGGCAATTGATCTTTTCCCTATTTTCACAAATGTCCTGTGCCCTGGATCCTCGCAAAAGCAGAGGACCCACTGTATTCTCTCTTATGAGTTGAATCTAACCTCCCATGAGGAGAGTTCTGGTCACGGAAAGACTTCACCTTGTACTCACTAGCAAGAGGAGAGGTGATTTTTACAGGTTTCCCCTCCTACCTACAGACATTGCAGATCTGCTCTGGAGTTTTGTAAAACTGTGGAGGTGATGGGGGGGGTGCAGGGGGACAGTGAAGCAGCACAGATAACCTCCTTTAGGTTAGTCAAATCAGGGCAAGAAGCATGCAGCCATCTGGATGTTTCTGAGCAGACTTATTAGGTCTGCTGGGAGTTGCAGTTCAGCAACATCAGGATGGCCGGAGTAATATTGAATTTAGCCCACAGAAGGACGGCTTTGAATCTCACACAACACTCACATCATTGTGGCTTCTTGCACGGACTTGTAGTTTCTCCTGCATTATACCATCTGGCAATAGCTAAAGGTGCTACATGAAGCTTATTTGCACCAGCTGAAAATATGCTCAACAGAGTTGTCAAATTGATGCCAGATGTAGAGTTGGATCTATCCTTTAAATACCATTCATTCTTTATATCTCACTTGGCCTTCATTAATTGAGTCCTATAGCAGTGAAACTTGTTTTGTATGTACCCAGCTCCATCGTTCTATCCACAGAGACCAGCCTAGAGTTTGGAGGGAGTCATTAAAATCATGCATTAATCCTATATCCCCCCCCAACTCCAAATAACCTCAACTGAAACATATTTTATAATGTACTTTTATGTGATGCTGAGGTTTTGGCACCATAAAATAATTTTGGTTAATGAATTTCAGGTGGTATTTTAAAAGTAAGAGAGGGGAAAGGAAGTGCAAGATGGCAGCTTTGCCTCTTGGGGCTGTAAAATCCATTTCTTCTCCCACCAGTTGCTGCTGAGTGGGAATACACACACTTCAAACAACTTCTGTACGGTACTTGCATGAGTAAATCTGTACACACCATGTCCATTAAACTGGCCTGCATATAAATCTGTGGCCCATAATGGTGAAGTCTTTGCCCATAATTTGGTGTAAGCATTTGTTGAAAAGGTAGTTTAGAGCTTCTAAGAGGGACTCAGAAGAACAGCCAAACCGAGTCAGTATTAATAGAAGTGGTTTTTTTAGCAACATATTTTCAACAGTGTACTATATGATTTCCAGCTTACAAATTATATATATAAATCTCCCAGGAATCCCACCCTACCTGTGCATAAAACATCCTTTCGTCGTGTATGGACTTGCAAATGTCCTGGTTTGTGGCTATTTGGAAAAACAAAAGGGCCAGTGGTTACTATTTATTGCTAACATTCAGGTAGAAAAGTAGAAGAGGAATGACAAATGTTCTGAGAGTAAATGGTGATTTTATATGCTGTGGCTCTGAATGTGAAGTAAAAAAACAAACGCTATTACCTCTGTTCTCAAGAGTATGTTTGGGAAGTGACACGTTAAGGCTTTTCATAAAGGCATACTGGAAAATATCAAAATGTTAAACATAACAGAAAGGGTTAGAAAATAGCAATCTCCCATGTAAAATGACCATTCCAAAAAGCTGAACTTGTGTTATTTTGCTACCCTAAGAAATAAGGGATTTTGGAGTCCACCAGCAATGCCAGTGTCTCCTTAGAATCTGGGGGAATT
The DNA here is from genome assembly GCA_948474755.1 of Ctenosaura bakeri. Lineage (NCBI taxonomy): Eukaryota > Metazoa > Chordata > Lepidosauria > Squamata > Iguanidae > Ctenosaura > Ctenosaura bakeri. The sequence goes on from CAOLHI010003336.1 coordinate 212,328, forward strand.
ACAGCTCAAAGGAGGCCTGTGAGAGGAGGGTAGTAGCAGGATCTTTTCACCTATGTACACCAGTATTAGCTGCAGAGAGGACTCTAGTTAAAGAAAGTATTTTATTTGAATTAACAAATATATGAGAAATCAGACACTTTTACAACCATACAAAGCTATTGGAAAGTAAGGTGAGAAAGTTTGGACAGAGAGAGATTAGGGGTGGAAAGAGTGATAGTGATAGATAGATTCTTGAAGAAGGGGATCACAGCAGAGGGGCTCAGCATCTGAAAGTAGCACAGAGGAATGACAGTCTGGGACATTACATACTATGTACTACAGTTGGTTGGTGCTGAAGCCCTATTTCATACCTTGAAGGGGTGTGTTGACAGAATTGTAACAGCTTTCCCAAAGTGGGAAAGTGGCTGACAAAGTGGTTTGGAATGGGCTGATTGCTTAATACTGGAGTGACAAAGCATTGGTGGGACTCATGACAAACTCTCAATGTTTGGTCAGGTAGGGTGTATAGGGAAAATCTCCATAGGATAAGATCAAGGAATGGTATGGGTCTTCCATTGTGTTTGAAAATGCAAAGAGCCTGAAGTTGTGAAAGGATTAGCAGAAACCTATTAAGTGTTGGGTTTTTCTGTATAATCCTATCTGAGCTTTCATGACTCAGAATACTTCTCTAGTCAATGTGACCCTGATCATGTTCTCTGGTCATTAATAAGTCCAATTTAAAGCATATACATATCAGATAGGAGGGGTGGTAGGATATGGTAACAATTTGAACTGATCATTGATCAGTTCATTCTGATCATTGAAATGAACAATTGTGTTTCCATGTTGAACTCTCTACCACAAACTGGTACTCCAGTCCACCCTGGTGCTCATTCCCTCTGCTCTTTCTTCTCTCCCTCTTCCCCTTCACTAATCTTTATCTTCCTACCATCATACAACTTACAGAGCCTTTCCTTCTGACCTCCTTATCAGGTAACAGTTCTTCCCCTACAACTTTCAAAAAGTTTGGAAGCCCTGTAGAGGAATGTATCACATGAAGCTTCCTATAAGTCCTCTGGGGGAATGAATATCACAGGTCTGAGTTCAGCTTCGTCTTTGCCAGTTAAGAAAGATTAAGAAAGTCTGCTACCTAGTGAGTGAAGAGAATTCTTCAGGCTACAGACAGATTTTAATTAACTAAAATTAATTCTGTTTTTAAAACAAAATAGCCTTGGGGTGTATTATTATCCGAGGATACTGCTTGTATCCATGTTAAGTTTCTGCAGTCTGTGTTTAATAGTCTTGGAACTATGTCAGACAGACAGACACATACAAACACACACACATTTTTACAGATTTTGGTTATCCTTCATCCTATTCAGCAATTTGCTTTGTATCTCATTACTGGCAGGATGCATATGTGCATGTCTGTGTTAAAATGTATATTTATATAAAAATGTTTAAGAACTCTCTTACCACTATTGTCCTAATTCATTCTAATGAACTAGCAATGCTGATGAAAGAATTCATAATATGATTATATTTCATTACTCACAAGCCTGAATCCTGTCGGTAGCCCTAGTTTGAGTAGAATCAATAGGATTAACATAAATGTCATAGTTGACATAGATGATTCCATTGATGATTCCATGGAATTGCAACAACCAATAGGACTCAGGTGTGCGTGTGTGGGTGTGTGTGTAAAGACCGAGTCCTCTTGGTTGTCCCAGTTCTATGTAATCAACTACATCTATATCTATATCTATCTATCCAATATATATATATTGATGCAAGTAAAGGCACCTGTGACCTGAAAAATCCTGTTTCCTGTATTTATCAATGATATGTCTCTTGAACTAAAGTTTCACTTTCAGGTTTCCATGTCTACCATTTATCAGACTAGGCAAGAACATTTCATTCCTGTTTTCGGCACTTGTTTAGAATTTGGTCATTTGAACCCCACTGTTTGGTTGCATGGTAGGGGGAATGTCTAGTGTCTATTTTCCCCATATTCAGTTATTTTATTTTATTTATTCCATTTTCCTCCATTTCAAAATATGAAGAACTTTATAATTTTTTTTAAAATGAACACAAAATTCCCAAAGATCTTTACTGGCTAAATTCAGAAGGTACAGCTATTACCTGCATGGAGAAGAGGATGTTGTAGTTGATTATCACATAGTGTTGAAGATGAGCAGCTAGGTAGAAAAAAATCTTGGCAACCCTGTATTGACATCACAAACAGTCTCTTGATCAGACACACTAGATTTTGAAGGCAGACTTTTAGAAGATTAAAGCATTCAAAAGACTTTTGCTTAGATAAGTGAACCTGACATCTTGTATGCCTTCAGCTTTCTGTCAAGTTGATGGAAAAATTTCTGAATTTGAACAACTGTTTCCTAATACAAACCGAATGAATTCTCACCCATCTCTTTGTTAATGAGAAACAGTTCTTCCTCTCTGATAGTTGCATTTCCAGGTAGTCTCAGCATAGCTAAGCTTTCTTGCTGCTGCTTGGTGATTTCATGAAGTCCTCCTGTCTGCCCTCTACCACAAAGTGGCATGTCAAAGCCTCTCTACCTCAGCCCACATAAATAAATAAATAAACTTATGAATAATCAAATCCACAAATACTGAACCTGCAATACTGGAAGGCTGACAGTAACAAATCTGTTTTTCTACCTCTTACTGGTAATCTTCTGCCATTATATCAAAAAGCTTTTCTTTGCTGCTTTGACCCTGCAGGACTGATCAGACAACTTTTGTTAAGCAATATGAAGAATAAATACATTGACTAAAAATATGTTCATATAAGCTTGTGCCTAAAGACATCTTATTTTATTTTAACAGATCACCACAGATCCTTGGAAGGTGTGAAATGAATGACTTTGTCTAGAAACACAAAACTACCAAAATTGTTTCTCCATCCTTATATATGGCCCAGCCCCAGTCCACTAAACCCTTGCTATACAAGAGCAGACATTTGCTAGATCCATCACAAGGATCTCAGCACCAACAAAGGGATGAAGAATAAAGTAGTGTTGAATACAAGACATTTGGAATAGCAAGGAGTCTCTTGCAGTCTTGCAGTGGCCCTTCTCATTATGTGTTAACAGCTGTCATGAAGCACATTATCAGTCGTTTATAGATGGATTTCCTTGTTTTTCCACCAATTTATGGCAATGAAAAAAAGTAAATGTTCAGGGATTGAAGTAGATGTTACATAGCAGCCTTCCACGGTAGTCTCTATGTGGTTTTTTTTTTTAAATTTATTCTTTATTCAAGAATATTATATTATAATCACACTCTCACTATTTTACAATCATTCATCTCTATCTGATCAGATTTTATACATTCATAAAAACACATCCAAAATCTATTTACAAAATGTAACCTGCTCACATCCTACACATTCTCTTGAGCGCAAAAAAAAATTAATTTGTAATATAGAAATTTCTTACTGTCTGTATTTTATATCTAGTTATTGTTGCACATTTCAATTACAATTCACAATGTCCTTAATTTAGAATATACTTCTATAAATATACCTCCATATCTATTATATCATGACTTTCTTTCATCTCATTAGTACCTAGTTTCCATTTTCACCATTAGATTTTGACTCCAAATTTTTAGTAATATATCTAGTCACTGGTTCCCAATCCTTCTCCACCTCTTTCAAAGGCTTCCCCCTCAATGATTGAGAAAATACATCACATTCCTTTAGTTCCATGACTTTAATAAACCAATTGTCCATATCCGGTGTTTCTGGATTTTTCCATTTCTTGGCAAAGATTATTCTTGCCGCTGAAACTAAGTTCAGCAGTATCCTGTAGTTTTTTGTTATGAATGTTTTTTCAAAATTAAATAGCATATTTAATAGATAAAATTCTGGGATCATAGAGAAGTCAATGTTGAAAATTTCTTTTATAGCGTTATGTATATCCTTCCAATACTTAATGGCCTTTTCACAGGACCACCAAATGTGGAAGTATGTTCCAATTGTATCATTACACTTCCAACATTTATTATTCCCCGTTTTGTAAATTTTATCTATCTTTTCAGGAGTCAGATGATATCTATACATCATTTTCATAAAGTTTTCTTTCAAGTCTTGAGAATTTGTGAATTTATTGGTATCCTCCCATGCCTTCTCCCAATGCTCTAACAAAATTTCATGGCATAAATTTTGGGCCCATTGGATCATTGTAGGTTTAACAATTTCATCTTCTAAATGTCGGGATAATAAATATTTGTAGAATTGGGAAGTCTTATGTTTCATATTCGTGAAAACAACTGTTTCAAATTGATTATATTTCTTTTGAATGGCAAAATCTTCTAATTTTAAATCCATCTTGAATCTTTCCTTTAACTGCAGATATTGGAACCAATTTAATTCTATTCCTTGTTGAGCCAGCTCTCCTCGGGTTTTCATTCTTATCCCTTGATTCTGTACAGTCACCAGATCTTCATATTTAAGCCAGGTCTTTTTATTATCTGCCCGTTGACCAAAGAAGGCCTCTTGTGGGGAGATCCAAAGCGGAATCTTATGAAATGTCTTCCCTTTAATGGATTGCCAAATTTTTAGTAGAGATTTTCTTACATAATGGTTAGTAAGGTCTTTATCTATTTTAGCTTTCCCATACCATAAGTACACATGGAATCCAAATCTCAAGTCCGCACCTTCAATTTCCAACATCCTAGTATCGCTCAGCTTAATCCAATCTTGTAACCATGTCATGGCATTCGCATAATAGTAGAGTTGTAATTCAGGTAGTCCAAATCCACCTTTTGATTTTTCTTCGGCTAACAACTTCCATCTAATTCTGGGCTTTTTGCCTCTCCAAATATACCGTGGTAATTCTTTCTTCCATAATTGAAAGGGCTTTTCATTCGTTATGATAGGCAAATTCTGAAATAAGAAATTTAATTTCGGCAATATATTCATTTTAATCGCAGCAATACGTCCCAACAAAGACAGGTTCAAATTTTCCCAAGTCTTTAATTCTGCGACTATTTCTTTCCATTGTTTGCCATAATTATTATCAAATAAATCCTTGTTGCTCTCCGTAAACCAAATTCCCAAATATTTGACTTTTTTTTCTCTATTGATTCCCGTGACTTTTTCTAGCTTTTGAATTTCAGATTGATTCATATTTTTCACCAACATACTTGATTTGCTGTAATTAATTTTGAGGCCCGCCGCTTCTCCAAATTGTTGAAGCTCTGAAATCAAGTGTTTGGCCCCTTTATTAGGCTCTTCCAGAAAAAAAATCAGGTCGTCTGCGTAAGCTCGAAGTTTATATTCCTGATTTCCAATTTTGACGCCTTTTATCTCAGGATTTTCACGAATTCTATTATTGAGTACTTCCAAAATAGTTAGGAAGAGCAATGGTGACAGAGGGCATCCCTGTCTTGTACCTTGAGTGATATTAATTGGTGTGGTCAGCTCTCCATTAATTATCAATTTTGCGGTCTGTTCCTTATAAATTTCCTTAATCCAATTTACGAAAATTTGGCCGCAATTCACAGTCTTCAAAGTCTCAATCAAAAAGGACCATATTACTTTGTCAAAGGCTTTTTCAGCGTCTATGAATAGTGAGGCCAATTTCTTTTCATTTCTTCTTTCAAAATATTCGATCATATTTAGTAAGATCCTTGTATTGTTTCTCAAATACCGATTAGGTAAGAAGCCATTTTGATCTATGTGGTTTTAAATGAAAAGCAGCTGTCCAAAACTACCACTGAGCAGGGTGAAGAGCAGCCTAACTCCTTTCCCTTTCAGGTACTTTTCCTTCATACTGTTTCTCCACCCTGCAATTTTTCCTACCCATATGGGAGAAATGACACATACTTCAGCTTTCACGTAATGTCTAGTTTGACCCTGAGCACAAAGTATTTTGCTGCTTGAAGTCAATGTGGTATATAGATTCTGAGCAGCTTTCATGTAGAACAAGTAAGAATTTCCCCTTGATAACATGCATATGAAATGTTTTGGGGTAGCCTCCAACAATCATTGTAGTTCTTTTTGTCCCCTTACTCTGTTTATCCCCATTGGGTTTCAGATTGCTGTTCCAATCCAGTCACTAGACATGGAGCGCATCCTAACTACTTCAGTGTGTTTAGAATGAGGAGAATTAATACATTTTCTTATTCCTCTTTCTAAATCAAATATGTGGGCATCACCACTGTCCAGATGCATGATTCTCTCTTCACCCCAACATTTCCCCTCAGCCATTACCAATCAGATCCTTAGAACAAGCTTTCCTTTATTTCAGAGATGAATAACATATGGCCTGTCAGATACTATTGGACCCCAAATCCCCATCAGCTTTGCTAACACAGCCAGCTGTGAAGGATAGTGGGAGTTATAGTCTGGCAGCACTAGAGATGGAAGGTGTCTATCCCTGCCCTATTGGTTGTATATATCAGAAGATAATATCACTAGCTTCATTGGAGATACTATGAATCATCTGTATTTAATAATTCCACTGCTCTGCACCATTCCTTAACTGTCCAGAAATAAGTGCAGCTTTTGTAAAATGACTGAAGACCTCTTTTCTTTCAACATGATAGATAAAAACAGGTTCCAAATACACTCTTCCATAATGCCTCCATAAGCACAGTCCTAAGTAACAATCATTTTCTTGGGAGGAGGAAGCACGAAGAGCCGTGACGTGGAAAGATGACCTTGCCAAGGAAGGGATAATCCTGCTCTTTTCTTCCTTTACCTTTTTCTTCCAGTACCTTTTTTTCTAGGATAACACTGCAGTGCAGGTGAAAGTTAACAAAGAAATGGCCTACCTGTTTCAAAGGAGGCCAAAATGACAAGACTTCTCTACATAGCAACAGTAATAGCATGTGTATTTCCATACTGCTTATCAGCTAAGTGCTCTCTAAGTGGTTTACAATATATTAGCTAATTGCCCCCAATAAGCTGGGTATTCATTTTACCGATCTGCAAAAGGGTGGAAGGTTGAGTCAACCTGGAACCCAGCAGGATCGAACTCACAACTTGGTGGCTGCAGTACTGGCATTTAAGCACTGTGCCACCAGGGCTTATAACTCACTCATATTTTACTTGAAAATTCATCCATTTTGTACATGTTTCCCTTAACATGAGCTTTTTGCAAGCTCTGTGTCAATTTTTTTAATTAGAGAACTCATCTTAAATTTTGATGAAGCAGGAGAAATGTTCCAGTTTGTATATTAGTTCAGGATGTTTTAATTAAGTCACTTCAAATTAAGATGCCTACCAAGAATATTTCTATCCCATCCCTAATAGATACTGATACTGAATGTTTGTTTTAGTTCTGATTTTACTTAGCATTTAGCAATGGTGGGAAGTATTTCTCAAACTAACTTGGTCTCACGCTCACTCTCTTCCTCTTTCTCTCTCTCTGTCTCTCTTTTTTGGCATGTTTTCTTTGTTCGGGAGGTTGGAACATGTTTCCATATGTAACGTGCACCTGAGCTCTGAAAAATCACAGATCCAATGAAAATTTCACTCATGTCCTAGTAATTCTGTGCTTCCAAATACTGATGCACAATTTATACCAGCATTAATGCCATGCAATTAGAACTGTCAGCATAAAAGAAAAAGATACTGTCAGACATATTGTTTGGGTTGATCAGGAAGGCAAGGGTGTAGATTCTTTTTTTTTTTTTGCTTAACATGCAGATTTTTTTTTTATTATGATGATTATGATGACTGTTGGTTGGATCAAAACACTCCCTAACCCAGTGCCCAAACACAAACAGCTTTGTTCTCACTATGTAGGTGGTAAGGCTTTGAACTGATACAATTTACTTTTATCTATCAACTAATGAAGAAATATGTTTCAGACAGAGAGAAGAAACAGAGATGTCCCAACACATGCCGTGAATTAGTCTGGGACTATTGTACATGAATAGAATTCAGCAATACTCAGGCAAGGGTTCATGTATCAAGGATACGTGGTGGGTTTTCTCTGAGTAGTTCTTGATTCCTACTATATTGCCACAGGCATAATTACTCCCTCTATTTACACTGGGGTAATAAACCAGTAAAGGTGGCAGAAAACAAGCAAGAACAGAAATTATGCATATTTTCTAAAAGACACAGAATTGAAAAAGGGAGTTGAAATATGGTCAGTTTTCCCCCCAACTGGGTCTTGAGATTTTCACAGGGAAACCCTGAACATTTTTATCAGAAATTCAGATGAAATATATACTATGGCAAAGAAACAAACCTACCACTCCAATACAAGTTCTTGTTGTATAGATGAAGAACGGTTGACGGCCACAGTCTTTGCACTGTCTGATATGTGTTGGCCTAACAATCAGAATAAATATTGTTTGAATGTTGCACTTCTTTGAAAGAAGGGGTTCTTGGTTCAAAAATCTGTACATAAAAATGGTAATAAGTTTAGAAATATGTTTGTGGAAATAAAGGATATTTACACATCCTTGTCATATTGAAATACAAATTTAAAACAGTTTTAAAAGAAACCACAAATTAAGATGGAAACTGGACAAAATACATTTGTAGAAAAAAAAGACAAAACTGCCATTGTGGAAATAGACTTATGAATCCATCCAGAATGTAGGTAAACAAGATTTGCTTTTTTATACACTTGGTCAAATGCAAAAACTGCCAGTAGGATGCAGTGAGTTCATTCTAGTCATGTCCACAGTCATATTAGAGATGTGCATTTGGAATTGTTCTTATTTTTAGGCAGTTTCAGCTCTTGTGTTCTGAATAACAATTCTTAGACTGTAATCATTTCTCCACTCCCCTAGGGATTCACCCTATCAAACTCAGTGGGATTTACTTCCAAGTAGAGATGAGAGGATTGCATGGTGAAAACTTCAATTTCCGATCAGGGCACACTAAAGTGGTCCTAGGAACAATCACTAGGAAAGGTGTTTATTTTGTTTCAGGTGGTTTTTAAAGTCAGCATGTATGAAAATTTGCAAAATTCACATTAACCAGAGAATAAGGAAAGAGCCAGAAGTGAACCTGTAGCTTTACTCTGTAACAAGAAGCTCCAGGTGAATCTGAAATCCAAACTCCTTATGAAATAAGGGCAAAAATGTGGTTAGCATGCAGTCCATTCCAGGCAGCTATACTTTGGCCTAGTAAGAAGGAGAACTAACATTTAGATTGGAGAATAAATGGAGCCAGCAGGCATGCAGAAGCAGACAGTATGTGGCTGTCTCCTGGAAATAGCTTCCAAGGAAGAAAGAAGATATGTCAAAGACAATAAACAGACCAATTTGACTAATGCCCTAAAGTGAATTTGAGGTTCTCAAAATCATTTGCCAGAATAACAAGCTGACCAGTGTAAGTTAGCATGGTCAAGGAACAATCAGTTCATTGCAATGAAATCTAAAGGATAGCATGAGTCCATATTTTGTTTCAAATGTATTCTGTTTAAACTGTTCATTTGCGACTTCTGGACAAAATGCAGCTGTCGCAGGCAGCGCTCAGGAGAAGCAGAGCAAAGTTTAGTGATAAGACTCCAAATAAGAACCCTAATGCAAATGGAAAAGCCTGTTAGGATGGCCTTCTGATGCTAAAAGCCTGAGAAACATTGCTTGATGACTCAGCCCCTGTGATGGTAATCTCCCTGCCGTTGCTGGCAGGAAAGATGCTAACACTGAAAACCTTTGAGACACAAACTGAATTTTATTCCCTGAAACTGTACAGCTCCATGACTGGAGGGCCAAATAATGATTCAGCAGCAAGTGGATCTGCCACCAGAGAACCTCTAATTAAGTATCCTTGGCAGGATATGATCATAATTATTTCTGGTTTTGCTTTTTTTTATGCTTCTTCTCCAGTGCTAACCACAGATGGAAGCACCTGTCTGTTTAACTATGATGAGAGAATGCTGTGTCAGGTATTTTCTCACAGTCAAAAGTATAGGGCCTCACTGTGTCTAATCTTAAAACTGTTCGGTCTTTACCCTGTGGCACAGTGGTGGAGACGTATAGGAAATCCATTTGAAAAATCCTGAGTCAGGCCCAGCCCACGACATTTTGCTGTTTGAGACAGAACATCAAATGCTCTTTCAAGCTGTTGGGATGTGGATCTATGCTTGAACCTGACAGTAAATAGAATTACAATTGCAATTTAAAAACATGTATATGTTGCCTTTTTATAGGACCTAAAGTCTCCTGCCTGAGGGAGCTGTCTTATTCTGCCTTTTAATAGGACCGACCCTGCTCTGAGGCACAATAAAAGTGAGAAATTGCTATGGCATATTGCTCCCAAATTGGCTCCCTATTGTTCATTTGGGATGGGGAAAATATCCTGAACCTTTGGACTCAGAAATTTAGAGCAAATGACCTTGGTACACTATTTTGTCAATAGTTTCAGTTTCTCTTCTCATTAGCAGTTTCAAAAGGAACCCGCATTCTTTTTTTTCCCCATGCATTTTTTCTTCCAGGCCTTTGGCCATTTTTCTCCTTCACTTCCCAAGGATGTGATGAAAGTCCACTTCACATCAAAAAGAAAGAGAAACGCAAAGGTAAATAAACAGGGGTGACTGAGGATACTTTTCAACCATGGGTGCTCAGCTCCTGCTAATGGCAGCAAGGGAAGGGGAATAAAAGACTCCAAAGATGTGGTGAACAGCAAACAAATGATCTGCAACTACAAAAGTGAACTGTTCGGCAATGGCAACAAGGGCTATGAAACTGGAACTATTTTTTACATCTCTGAAGGGTGGAGAAAATACAAACAGAACTAATTTCAGAGAAAAGGGCAACACAGTCAATAACGGCAGCTGTGGTCTATAGCATCTTTTCAAATCTAACCTCAAGCTCAAAATGAATGTGACAGTGACAAATTCATGTTTTCAAATACATACCCCCACCCCCAACCCTCCTGATTTGGCAGGTACAGATTTGAATAATTCTCTGTTCTCTCAATTTTTCAAGTGCTTTTAAAATATCCCAGTTTCTTTCTGCTCCTTCCCTTTTCCCCCTTTGCACTTAGCTTACTTCAGTTATTGCAAACAAAGTTCAAAGTGTAGTTTGTACTCAGTTAAATTGCCAGGGAGAGGAAGATGGAATCTTGCTGTGTTGGACACACCCAAGTAGCAGCAAATTGCTGCATCCTCTCCTAACTAGTTTTTTCTTCATCATTAAAAGTTTTTGTCATCTTGACTGTACTCTGAGGTTGCTTGGCAACACATCCCAGCTTTCATCTGTGAAATGTTGGAAGGCATGCAGAGCTTGAAAAAGTTACTGTTTTGGACTACAATTCCCATAATCCCTCAGAAGTAAGAAATAAGCAGCAGCTGTGCTTGGCTTGAGGACTCAAGGAGTTCTAGTCCCAAACAGAGGCATATCTAGGGTGGGGCAAGTAGGGCATCTGCCCCGAGCACTGATTCCGGGGGTGCAAAAAAGCTGTGCTCAAAGATTTAATGGCAGAGGAGGAGGAGGAGGAGAAAGAAGCAGCCCCAGAGATAGAGGCACAACTTCCATGCTTGCCCGAGGCACTATTTATCCTAGATACACCTCTGGTCCCAAAAAAGTGCTTCTTCATGTTCTAAATATAGGTTTGCTCCTATTAATAATTGTGAGCAATTGGCTTCTTGAAATGAACAGAGAAATTGGGGCAACCATTCCACCAATTTCTTTAGAAGGAGGGGGAAATCTCCAGCAGTTTCTAGCATGTTTGGGATCACCATTAGTTTCTTTCCCTCAGATCTTTTCTAATTAGGGGTGGAGAGAAAAGAAAAATCTGAGAACTTTTCTGAGAAAACTCCCTAGATATCCTTATTTTTCAGAAAAAAAAGTCTTACACACACACACACACATCCACATCTCAGCTCTAGTTCCATATGTGCCTCAACAAGGGTGATATAAAGGACATGGGTCAGGATAAGCTGAGAGCAAGGGCACTGAATTATCAGCCATCCAATCCACTGTTTTTAGTAATTTGCTTTATGCAATCTACATTTTTTCAGTCTGAGCCTTCATCCGATAAATGAGGAGAAAGGCATTTTATCATTGATTTTTCTGTTTTAAGCTGTTTTCTGTTTCATCTGGGGGCTCTGCTGTTTTAATGTATTTAATTGTTGTTACAGGGTGCATCCAGATTGAAAAGTCCGAGATTTTGTTCCTGTTCTTTCTGATTTTATACCGGATTAAAATAAACTAACTTAAGTAGCTAAAAGCTGACAGAAAATATTGTGGGACAAACAAAGCATGCATGGATCTTTAACGTAAAACTGGAAAGATCAGGAACAAAATCTGGGACTTTCTGGTCTTCTTAATCAGTCTAGATGTGCCGCCATTCTATTTTTCTATTTATCACTGTGGAAAACTGATCAAAAATGAGAGTTAATTTAAATACATAAAACTGGCCTACATGCAGTAAAATACATAAAACTGGCCTACATGCAGTTTTGTTGTACACTTGACTGAAATAATATTTACCGGGAGAAGGAAACTTCTTCCTACCCTGCATGCTTAATTCTCTTCTTCTTTAGAAATATCTCTAACTTCATCCAATAATTTTTTTAAAAAAATCCTACTTTATGATTTAGTCACATTCAAAGAAATTGTTGTGTATATTTGTTTTTAGCATACAAAGGAAAGGAAAGAAGGCAGTAGTGCTTTTTCCATTTAGTCTCAAAGATGGTACTGGATTCTTCTCTGTCTCGACAGTCACAGGCATCTAACAATGCAACCCTATACTTTTTCATTTCTTGGTAGATTTTGATGAAATTCGCAGGCACAAAGTAGAATAAGCTTTCAGTCCCCCCGCTGCAAAAAAAAAAAAAAAAAGTACTTATAGGTTTTTCTGGGCAGTTGTTACAACAGTGAACTACAAAACAGTGGTAGATCTAAGTAAAAAAAAACCTGTGAAATTTCAGAAGAACAGGTGCAGAGTTTTAGGGAGAAAAGCAATGTTCATATTTGTAGGATGGGGTGATTTCCCTCTACTTACCGCCTTCTTTGGATTTTTGCAATGTGTATGAAAATGGTGTTTGATATTGAGGTCTCTAGCAGGAAGCAATATGCAAACTGTCTAAAAGATTGGTGCAGGAACTTGGAAATTATAAGGCATGAGAAACAGCCAAAGACTTTTTTGTTTTTGTTTTTGCCTTGGTTGCTGTGTTGCTTCAACATTCCTCTCCCAAAGCACTGGGACAGGAGAACTTTCTTAAAACCACTCACACTGATTAGAAGCAAGAGCTCCCAGTTACCAGACTTACATCTTTCTTTCCCCTTTGTCCTTCCCCAATCCTGACATTTGCCCTATATGAACAGTTTGGGTAGAAATGTGCAGATTCTTGGAGACATACTGTCTACATCTCTATGTGCCTCTGCATCCAAATTACTAACAAATCTTGAGGAGTATTCAGATTTGGCATTGGGCCATTTCAAAAGAGTCCCTCTTCAATTTGAACTTTTCCTGAATCTGTCTGAATTAGATGAATTGAATCTAGGATTCAGGCTTCATTCAAATTTAAAGCACATCCCTATTTCCCAGGCTTCATTTGTATCTGAAATCAAGAACCTGTATTAGATATGTGCTTTTTGTTTTACTATAACAACTAAAATGAAAATATTCTATTTTAGTTCTTGCATTAAATGAAGCCCATGGAATTTTATTTTAGTTTTACTGTAACCACACAGCTGTCTTTCATGAGGCTACTATGATGGTAAACAATGCATCCACTTAGGGAAGAAAAACTGGTTACTAGGAGGTCTAAATACCCTAAAGGAACCAAATCCCATCTGATCTTAAGACCTAAACAGGATCAGCTCTGGCTAGTACTTGGACAGGAGACTGCCAATGAATACCCAGTGCTATAGGCTATATTTTGCCAGTTCCTTCTTCTGAAATAAAGCTGATAGTACCTGTTATTTGTTGGCTCCCGTGCAAGTACTAACCAAGATTGACCTTGTTTAGCTTCTGAGATCAGATTGGATCTGGTGCCTTTACATCTGCTACAAGTTACATAAGAGTTGGATTCCAAATTTATTTGGGAATACCAGTGTATACTCTATGTAAGAGCTCATGTCTGTATATCTAAAATGATTTCTGATATATATTTCTGTTGATTTGAGTTACATCATTCTAGCATTTGGATTCAAAGCTCAAGCCAGAATTAATTATTAACATAAAAATATTATTCCTTCTTTATTCCCCATGTATTTGATTTTGGAAGAACCTCATGGCATTGATTCTTATTCTCTCTCTCTCTCTCTCTCTCTGTCCAGGGCAATTAAGCAAACCTCATGAGAAAAATCTATAGCTCCAGCAAATAGGTCCAGAGATATGAGTAGACATCTATTCATTACTGTTATAGTTTAACATTCATATAGTGCTTTTAATTTGTAGATATACAACCTTTATTTTTCCCCCTTATTACAATCCTGTGAACAGGATCATAAATATTCCTATTTTACAGCTGGGGAAATGAGAATTTCACAACACATCCATAGCATAGAAGAGACGTCAGCCCTGGCAGTCCTGTCCATCTATCTATTTCCTGGATATTTTTGGCTAATTATTGACTCTGGCTCCTTCTAAATCACACTTAAAAGCATGCAACATCCACCAAATGCAAGAAGAACTACTCTTAACATATACTTAGAATTGGGACTCAGATCTGCTATCTAAGGAACTATGTTAACACTCCTATAAACTAATTATAAAAAACAATTTGGTTTATGAGAGACTGGAACATATTTGCATGAAACTACACTAAAATTAAAGTAAATTTGGTCACTAGATGTTTCAAGTGACCAAGTTTCAGGCCTTTCTTGCTATATTTAACTGAAGCAATGAGATATTTGTGTATAATTAAATACAGTAGCCCCTTCATATTCACAAGGGTTATGAATACAAAACCCTCAAGAGAGTGGAAAAATTGTGAATAACTCTTACCCCCATGATTCCCCTTCAGTGCTCCCCCTACCATTCCTTTTCCTCTGGACCCAGCATTGGGGGGTCAGTGGAGAAAAAAGACACAGTAAAGAGCTTACCAGTACTTTCCCCTCAAAGAGAGAAGAGCATAGTACTTCACTTCTAGTGATTTCCAGTGGCCATCTTGAAAAGGAAGGGGTAGGAGCAAAAAGAACACCTGACCAATTAGCAGCCATTACAAGGCAGAAAGTGCAGCCACATGGGAGATAGGACACATCTCCAGTAGTGGGAGGGGGCTTTGCTCACACAAATAGAAAAAAAGTCCATTTTAAACACAAGCCTGACAAGCCTAGGGTGAGAAATGCAAGGGAATGGGGAGAGGAAAATGGGGGAGGGAGGTAAGCACGTGCCTCATGAATAATCAAATTTGTGAAGGTCAAAGCCACAAATGTAGAAGAAGGAGTGTATTTACAATAAGTATTTTTCTACCTGGTACACAACCCAATGGCTCCTTGATAGCCTTCCTTATTACAGGCCCATCCATATCATGAGGCAGAGCAAAGCAGCTCCCTTAGTCTGAGATGCTGAAGGGCCCGAAATAGAAAGAGATACTGTATACATGGCATGTGACTTACTCTGCACAACCACCATCCTAATTCACCCTTCTGCTCTCACTTACTTGGAAGATGGTTATCTGCCAGTCTGATCAGCTACTGTACATGGAATGGGGATGCCTCAGGCAGCAAATTTTTCTAGTCTAGCTCTGCTTTGCTGGGACAACTTAAGAGGAATTACTGCTCCATTCAGACACCACTTTCTGCTAACGCCTGTACCTTTCCACCATCATCAATGACTATGCATGAAATAAATAATTACATTCTGCTGAAACTGAAGATTTCCCTGGTTAAATTTAAATAACAAGATCACCAAACCTTTAAAAAATTGATGCAGGGTATCTGTGTCCTTACAGACTACATGGAGGCGCCTTTCTCTCTCATGGATGCCTCTACAGTTTAAAAGCCCACACAGATTATTAGGACCACACAGAGGAAGGAACCTCTTGTAGTATGGAAAATAGGAAACTGAAGCAATAAGCTGCAGTTCCAGAAAAGGGTGTGTGTATAACATCTGGCACCTAACCTCATTAGACTCATACTAACAAATGAAGGCTAATGTACTGCCAGAAATGGGTTACTAAGCCACACATGAAAAGAGGTTATGGAAGAGAGATCCCAAAAGCTTCAAGTGCACTGATGAATCTAGCCTTCTGGATGTTGTTGGACAGGAGCTTCCATCAACCCCGGCCATCAGTCGCAACAGCCAATGGCAGGACGTAGCGGCTGTTGTAGTCCAGCTGAATTCTGATCCAATAGCAAATCCTCAGTAAAGTCCACCTATTGAAGCAATGGGATGAACATTAGTTAATAAATAAATTATATAAATAAGTTGACATACCATCCATCAATTAATTAAATGGATCTACTCTGGTTGCGACTGGCAGCTAGACTTAGGCCACTAAGTGGAAGGCTACATTGATAGGTATAAGATTCAGATTAGCAAAAGAGGACTCAGGTGGTCTCCCCTCTTTAATTTGTTAACATGGCTTTGTCCTTTTCACAGACAAAACCTGGGAATGCAATCTATAATTTGCAGTGCATCAAAAATCAGAGTCATGAAATCACAGCAAATGAAACCAAACCTTAATTACATTAAGATCAATAATTTGCTGATTATTACAATTCACCAACAGCAGGCTGATTAGCTCTCCATTAATATTGGGATTGAGTACACGGATAAGAAACACATTGCTACCCTTTATGGAGAAAATCTTCTCTCATATGCAACACAGAAAAGGACCTGCCTCCTTGCAAGATATGGTGTGCTTCATGACATACACATCCTTTCGCAATGGAATTCAGTGTGCTTTGAAAACCTAAGGCTGTGATGGTCTCAGCTGATCAATAAACAGCCCTCTTTAGCAGATAGTCGTAACACACTGCATAAACAAGTTGGCAGAGATGTGAGCCACCTTCATTAAGTATATATATATTTGGATTTAGAGAGGCATGTAACATCTCTGACTCCAGTGCTGTGGAAGTATTCATTTCTGAGCAGGACAGCCAACTATCAATTAAAAGCAGAGTGTCATGAGATTTGCACAGGACAAAATAGCAAGCCACCAGAAGTTTTTTGAGGAATGCTTTCTTTTAAAAAAAGCATCAACAACCACCCTGACCTCAGTCTCAGTTGACTGGATTGGTCTATAGAGCAAAGAAAACACAAAGTCTTTTTGTGATTGGAGGACAGCAGGGCAAAAAGTTATCTTAGTTTTCTGATATTCAGCTTCCAGTGGGCACTGAAACTTGACATAAATCAAATGTCAAACTGGCTGATAATAGGCAGGAAGGATTAGTGTTGACACAGCATGCCTGACCCCTTCTAGCCATGTATCTGTGCCTGAATACGGACGTGTCTGTCTAAAATCAGCCCCCAGGCACATGAGTTGTGGAAGCAATAGGTAAAGATATAGGAAATACGGCACATTGGAACACTTGCATGCTTAATTGGGCTGACAGTTCAATCTGCAATGGCGGACAGTGTTTATTTACTCATTGTTGCGTGATGAGCAAATAGAAAGATATGCCGGCTTTAGTCCACGCTGAGATTGGTCCAAATGCTGTCTGGCTCCAGACTCAGTAAACCAGGACAATGCAACACAAAAACTTCCTATTCACCATCACTTTTAAGTCTGTCCTGGCACAGATATGCAATGACCTCAGATCGCAGTTGAGTCTAATAAGGAATTTATCTTCATGGAAATGTGACCTCTTGCTACCATAAGGCTACATAAATACAAGTAACAATGGCCAATAGCTGATAAAAGTTTATCCCGGGCCAACTCCCTGATGCATTTTCTAAAGAGTTCTATAATTCCATAATCCCTCTAGTGGAAGAGGGATGCCTCTCACAAGCACTTCCTTTCCTTTAAGCCAATATTGTTGGAAATTACCTTCATTTAAACACAAATGTACAGACACAGACACAAATCATACCACTTGGAGTTTGAAATACCAGGGTAATTTGCACATGGGTAGAAACATTTAATTCTACCCTTCTACTTCTAGTTATTTCTCTTCGTTATTAAAAAGAAAAAGAAAAAGTGGGGGATGGCAACAGAGGGAAAGCAGAAAAGAGGTTTAAGCTCTTCTGATATTAGAAAGACATAACCCTAATACAGCAATGGTATTTGCTCTTAATCTTTAACATCTCTTTGTTTACTGGAACTGACTTTTAGTTCTGCCTTAATAACTTCAGCTTTCTTTTGGCCCCCTAGCCATAGTTTAATGAATAAATAGTCCTTCCTGCAATTGGGTTGCATTTACACAGCTGCCCTCAAAGCAGCTGCATTAACTTTTATTACAAGTGGAAAAGACTACAGTGTAATCAGTGTACTACACCCTCAATACCACCAGCAACATTTTTCTAAACCGTACATCCATACAATAATGGGGCATATTAATGGATTTTTTAAAGGCAATGCAATCTGAATAAAGGAGTTTAGATTAAATTCTTAATAGATCAATACATTTGAAAAACAAAATTTAATCTAACACCTGTCAAGACAGGATCTCAACCATGGCCTGGGAAAATGCAGCATTTGCTGCAAATGCTGATGCTACTTCAACATCAGTCTCTAGTTTGAGGTCTCATATTATTACCAATAACATTCTCAATATGATTTTTTTTAAAAAAAAGTTCCATGGGAAAAGATTCATAGATTGATGAATTTACTGGAAAGTAAGGAATCCAAAATTATCCCAAGGAATAAGAACAATGTTTACATTCCTGTTGATTGTACAATTAAGGGATCAGGTTATATCATGTCATGTACAATATTGGCATTCCAATTTTCCCGTGTTTCTTCCTTGGAATACAAGTTGGCACATAGGATTTCTAAGTCATTTCCCAGCTAAGCTAAGGCAGGGAAATTTGTTTTATAGTTAATATTTAAACAGAAAGAGTGACAGTGGCACCAGCACTTGGAAAAGCTACAGCTTCCAAAAGTGCTAAGGCTATTCCTTTCCACATGCTGGCCTAGCAATTCCCTCAAGAGTGAAAGGAGACCTCTCATATCTCTTCTTGGTCTTGTGTTATCCCAGTGCAGTGTTGCTGTAGTTACTCCTACTGTGCTGCCCAATGAGATTTAATGGGGACAGTTCAACGAATGCAAGCAAAGGGGCTGGGCAGGAGGAGAGACATGAGTAACTCTGAAAGTCAAATTGACATGGAAAATAAATTGATATTTTCCCAGTTTGCTAGGAGCTTGATCATAAGAAAGAAACCTGCAAATCTATTTCAGGCAAATCTTCTATGGTAAGATCGATTCTCACAATGGCTTGCAAATGCTGTCTCTTGTCTGGTTGTCATGATGTGGGGGAGTGGGGAGAAATGATACTGTTCAAGCCCTCAAAATGAATGAGACATTCATTTCAGTAAGATGTGGATTATGCCCAATACTTTTTCCTCAGTTCTTGACTCACACTTGATTTATTGAGGCCCTAAATCAGCATGAGACAAAGACTTTTGCAAATTCATTACTGAGAGGGAAGAGCGGCATTCTGTAACTTTAAAAATCTAGACAATGAAAAGTTGTGTAGTACAGTATAGTGCATAGAGAAGCATAGTGCAGATGTAAATCATGTTGGCTCTTGACATGAAACTTGAATGGTTCTTTTTAATGTATTATTTTCCTGAGCAGAAATATATGTCCAATATATATGGAAATATATATGGAATATTTGACAGTGCTGGGTGTTTTAATACCACATTCTTCAAACTCCACTCTAAGCAAGAACCCTCCAAAATTCTCTTCATCCTCATACCTGTCTCAATTTTGCATTCCAAATGATCTAGTCTTGCTTCTAGAGTGCAGCTGATGTCTTAGGAATGTTTCACTATAACACTTCTTTGTCTTTAAAAATAATAACTTGAATTTTAAACAAAATTCTGTCTCTGAATCTAAATATGTGCAGCTTTCAGTTCATTTCACATGTATGTGCTTCCCTCTTCATTATTAATTTTCACGTGTACATTGGCTAGGAATGTGGGAGAAATTTATGATGTCCAAATGTTATGGTGGGAGTCATGGCAATAATACCACAATTGTGATGAAGTAGCAATTGTGAATATAGAACAGAACAGAATACAGAGAAGGAGGTCCATTCTACCAACAACTAGAGGAGAAGTAAATGACATTTCTATCATGGAGGATCAGCCCAACAGAGTTTACTTAGCTAAATACAGTGGGCCCTCCACTTTTGTGGGGTTAGTGGTGTAGAACCTCAGTGAAAGTGGAAAAACTATAAATATTGTAACCACCCCAAATTGTATTTAACACACAAAAAAGTACCTGTACTGGTGGGGCAGCTGAGCCTGACCACGTGTGTGTTCCCTCACACACTCACTTATGTGGGTAGAAGTGCAGAAGGGGATGGCATGAGAGAGCAAGAAGAGGGAGAAAAAAAGGACATTCAACACATTCCTTTCCCCCTTCCTGTCTACACAAGTGAGAAAGTGAGCGAGCATGCATGCCCTCCCTCCCTCCCTCCCTCCTCTCATCCCATCCCATCCCATCTCATCCCATCCCATCCCATCCCATCCCATCCCCTTTCTTTTCCAAGTAAGTGAGAGAACGCATGTGCTCTCCCTCCTCCCAATCTCTTCCCATCTGCCCATGCAAGGAAGTGAGTGAGTACATGCATGTTCCATCTTTCTATCTCCTCCCCATGCAAGTGAGTGAAGGAACATGCACACAGCCTGTCCCAGCTAATCTGATTTCCTCCAGAGAGACTAGTGTTATTGAAAGGCCTGTTAAAAGTCACATAGGGCAGCAATGGAAGTGGTGGTAAATACAGTAATCCATGGCCCTTTTTGCATGGCATTTTCCATGCCTGGAGCATCACAAGATTGTGAGGAGCGATCTGCATGACACACTCACAATTGCGCAATGTTCCAGAGGCCGGCAGGCACTGATAGCTTACCTTTTCATTTTCAGCTAGAAGCCGAAAATGGTGCACAATCGCTCATTGCTCCCAGGCCCCACGTGCACTTACTTTGCGTGCAGAGCCTCCAGAGCTGCACCGGTCATGCTTCCTGCCCCAGCACAGCCTGGGATGGTCCCAGGCTGCACTGTGGAAGGAAGAGGCAGGGCTCTCATGCAAGCAGGCAGCTCGTGTGGAGCCAAAGGACCCCAGATGTGAGAGCCTCTTGCCACAGGCTGTGTGCGCGATCCCCGCACCCCAGCACTGGAAGAATGTAAGGTGCAGAAAGGGCCCATGAATAGTCAAATCCGCAAATGCTTAACCCACGAATATGGATGGCTGACTGTATACTTAACTAACTAGCTGTTGTAGAACACTGGCCAATATTGATGCATAACAGAACCAAAATTGTGTTTACCTTGTGCGTTGGTATGAACATTGTGCACATGTGCATTCATATGAACATAAGCCATGTTGAATCATACTAAAGGCCTTTTCAGTCCTCAAGAAAGGTCTGTTAACACAGGTCCATAGTTAAACTGTCTGCTTCCCACCATTTAGCTTCATTGGATGACTCCCCATTCAAGTGAGAAAGAAAATATCTTCTCCCCTAACAATTCTGAAAAGTGAAAACACCACCTCCCTATTTACTTCTTTGCACTTACAATTTTTTATACTCATTTACCATGTCTCCCCACATCCCCACTTGCTTGCCTTTTTTTCATAAGCCCCAAAGCTTTGTCCATTGTAGCCATTCCTCAAATGAGTTTTCCTCTAGCCCCATGATAATTTTGATTACCTTTTTCTGCACTTTTCCAGCTCTACAATAATACCACACACAAAATAACCTTTAGCTGTATGTACAAACAAATTAAACATGTATTTGTTGATGTTTTATCATTGCATACAAGCACCCATGCAATGTTGGAAAGACATCCGATGAAAAGTGCACTGCTGTAATCAAACATGCAGTCACATCAAGACTGCTCTTTTCCAGTCTTTAATTAATATGTGCAGCATGTGTGGTAGCAATTTAAAAGGAAGATAAAACCAAGAATGTTGCAAATAAGAGGGAAGAAATGGAAAGATAACAACAAATTGTTCAAGTTCCAGTTGTAGAAATTGTCATCATTGAAACAGAAAGAGATGAGAAGTGGAACATAGGCCAGAGAAAGCTCATGGAATGAAAAAAGTCTGCAACAGAGAAAACTCACAACTATTCAGACTTAGGCCATTTCTGCATGGCATTGCAGTCCCGTGATAGGGATGCAATGGAAGCAGTCCACAGGTTGTACTCTCACATGATGTTCTCATGGTCCCACTGCCACCCTATCCCCACCTGTCATGATTGTGGGATATTTGAATAGTGGGGAAAAAAATTTCTTAAGTGCCTGCAATCGTGCAACACTCCTGTCACCCCTGGGTATGCAGAAGGGGTGGAAGCATGATCACATGCTTCCTTCCCCAGTGCAGCATGGGAAAGAGGCTGGCTGTGCTGCAGAAGGAAGGAGTGTGCAAGGAGTCGGCTGGGTGCGGAGGAGAATTTTCGCTTTGTGCTCTCTTTCTGGCAAAGGTGCTGCCAAGACCGTGATGGGACATTGGCAGGAACCTGTAAGGTGTGGAAGTGGCCTTAGATAATTTAATGCTTTCTAAAGTACAGTACAAAGTATCACTGAAGAGGCAGATGTCATTCTTCCCAGGGTGCCCTGTATTAATACTAGGACATTTGAAATCAAGTCTACATGCTCAACAACAGCCATGTCTGCACGAGTCTGCACTAGTGCTCTTATTCCACTTTCAACATCCTATGGAATCCTGGGGTTTGCTGTTTAGGGAGGGGCCTCAGGATTCCATAGGATGTTAAAAGTGGAATAATAGCACTATAACAGTTTAGTGCAGAAATAGCCATTAATTCTGCGTTAGTCCTGCATTCAGGCATACATACAAACTGGAGAAAAGTGAAGCTGAAAGCTTTCACACATGAAGATTAATTAATTTATATGCTGTTTTCCCACGAGTGACTAGACTCACAATAAGCATCAACTTACCAAAAATACATATTACTCAAAGAAAAAGTCTTATAAACCATATTAATCACCTAATGAAAAGCAGTGCAACAGGTGTAGAACGAATAAAATATCTCAACACAACATTCATTGCTTAATACAGAAATACAACCGGAGCTCAAAATTAACAGAACAAAAGCAAAAACAAGCCTTTCTGCCAGCACCCTAGTCTTGCTACACTTCAGAGCAGGCTGGCTTAAGAGCATTCCAAGGGAGTGGAGTTTTCTTTTCTGCAGGTTAGATGGTTCACAGCTGGTTCTCTCATCTCTTCTCCAGAGGAGACTGAGAGGAGTAAGATGGAAATTCTGGAGAGTGCAATGGTGATAAGCAGAGCTTGGAAATAACCCACTGGTTTATGAGTTACTTGTAATTAGTCCTTTTTCCTAAAAATGAAGGTCTGTGGGTAGCCATTGTCTGTACTACATTAGAACTGTAACGAATGAGGGATAATATCTGTGCATTTGTGACATATATGTACTTTGAGGCCATTTCTGTACTACACTGTTATAGTGCTATTATTCCATTTTCAACATCCTATGGAATCCTGGGATTTGCAGTTTAGGAAGGGACATTTAGAGGACTTCAGTAAACTACAAACCCCAGAATTTCACAGGATGTTTAAAGTGGAATAGCACTATAACAGTGTAGTGTGGAAATGGCCTTAGTTACTTTTAGGTAGACATGAGTATAGTCTTACCAAATGGTATTAGGAGATTATCATGTGGTTCAAGTGCTGGCTTGTACTGTTGCCTCATGTTGTGTTGTGAGCATCAAGGCCACACTGAAGTGCAGGAAGAGAGTGTGCTTGTATCGCAGGGAATTTTAAAAGTTAGCTAAAAGTATCTCTATTTGTTACTTTGTTACATTAAATGTGAAACTACGAGTTAATTTTTTAGAACTGCACTCGTAACCAGAGAACCAGTGTGGTGTAGAGATTTCAGCATTATACTACAACCCTGGAGACTAGGGCTCTTTCCGCAACTTACCTGCGTCTGGCTCAATCGCGCGGGGATCTCGCAAGCAGCCTCTTCCATGAGACTCTCACATCCCTGCTGCTTCTGCTCCTGCCGGCCCCAGCAGCATTGCGCAATTGTGAGGACGTCATCTGAAACACTCTTTGTAATCGTGTGATGCTCCGGAGGCCCTTTCGCAGGAGAAATGCCATGTGAAAAGGGCCTAGGGCTTGATTTCCTGCCTGCCCATGGAAACCAACTGGGTGACTCTGGGTGCATCACACACTCTTAGCCAGAGGAAAAAAACATGATAGATTCACCTTAGGGTCACCACAAGTCAGAAATGACTTGGGGGCACACAACAACGACAATGGTAACCTGTGGCAGCTATATTGGGAAAAGGGGCTGGAACTATGACCCTTTTTGCACCTTACCTTTTCACGGTGCTGGGGTGCGGGGTTTGCGCGAGCAGCCTCCAGAGAGAGGCTTTCATGTCCAGGATCCTTCGGCTCCACACGAGCTTCCTGCTTATGCAAGAGCCCTGCCTCATCCTTTTGCAGTGCAGCCTGGGAGCTTCTCAGCCTGCACTGGACAGGAAGCATGACTGGCCTGGCTCCCAAGGCTCTGCACGCCAGGTAAGTGCACACGGGGCCCCGGTGCGATGCACGACCGCACAGCATTTTCGGCTTCAAGCCGAAAATGAGAAAATGCATGCGTGGTCTGCATCAGGCCCTTGAGCGTCACGAAAATGTGAGTGCGTCGTGTGGAAACATAGGAAATGATGTGTGAAAAGGGCCTATGACTGAAATTGATTATATTTAAAAATAGTGTGTGCTGAGGAGTGGTGATGGTGGTAAAATATCTTCTACGTACTCTGGCTATTGTTTTGACTTTGCTGTACAGACCTGCAAGCTTAAATTAACCAGTATGCATCAGTGTTTCTCTAAGCAATATTACCACCTATAGTGAATGAATATAACCTTTGTCCAATAAAACCACCTCCCTGTGATAGCACAGAGTAGAACAGAATTGCAGATCACCATATATATAGATGTGGACCATGCATATGCAAACAATCAAGTTAATTTTCTGTGGAGGAGTTCTGTGGACCTGCCAAAGCACATATATCTGAGGCTCACTTACAGCTTGCATTCAAAATTCACATGATCTGTTCCAGATGAAGCTCAGAATCAAGATCATTTAAAACAATTAGCCCTATACTTTTTGAAGGGAAAGTTCATAAAAGATGAACTCAGCCTCCTCAGACCCTTAACAAGAAAAAATTGGTAAATGAGCCAAATGAACCTTTCTCCCTTCGATAATAGTAACAGTACTATTTTTATTTGTTTATTATATTTTATTGATTTATGTCCCACCTTTCTCCTGACAATAGGACTCAAAGTGGCTAAAACATTGAAAAAAGTAAAAATTAAAAACAAAAAAAAAGCAATAATAAAAGTATAAGTTTGAAAAACAAACAATTTATAAAGTTAAAACATCAAAAATATTAAAATTCATTAAAAGACTATATACAAACCCTAAAATAGCATTGTACAGCATTAAGAGCCTACTTCAGTCAGCTTGTAAAAGCCCAAAGATCTACTGATAGAGGAAGAGCAAGGATGGGGCCATCCTGGCCTCTCCAGGAAGGGAGTTCCAAAGTCTGAGAGCAGTCACTGAAAAGGCCCTCTCCCTTGTTTTCACAAAACAAGCCTTGTTCCCATCAGACTCTTTCAAGTTTTGACAAATTTTCATGCTTATTTGTATGATTTGCCCATTGCAACACAATGTTTTTAGGACTGCCAGTTTACAAGGTCAATTCATGGTTTCTCCTGACTGTCATTTTTCAAAGCACCCAGAACAATATCCTCAAACATACTTCTAATAAAAATGCTTCTAAGCAAATGAATATGATTAAATATTTGCTGTTCCAAATATTTGTGGACAGGTGCACATTTTCTATGGTCAGTGGTCCAGTTTCTTGGAAATCTAAATGACAAAAGTGTTTTCTCTGTCAATTCAACACCTTGTGCAAAGAAAGGCAAACAAAAAAAAAATGCTCAAAATGTTTGTGTGTTTGCCTCTTCCCAGTAAGGAAAAAGGTCTGAGGTGGTTTAACATCTTTCATTCGTCTACTTCTTGTGTATAAGATAAATGCTCCTCACCCAACCCTCCTGTGGGGTTAATATGTGGACTGGCCAGAGACATGAGTAAAAGCACATGTCTGTCCCATATTTCATTTGGCCATGACTGTTCCTATTTCTTTTGAAGGCCTATGATGGAGGAAATAAAGCTCATTTATGGAGGCAAAAGGCAGGAAGCAGGTTTGGGGGTGAGGAAACTAAGTATAATGAAGCTAAATGGTCTTGAGGAGAGGTGTATGGTCTGGTCTGCTTAGCCTATTACTATGAAGAAAGAATTTTAGATTAAATGACAGATCCTTCTTCCTCAACCTGGTATCCTGCAGATGTTTTTGGCTACATTTCACATCAGCTGCAACTAATGAGGCAAAATGGGTTTATGGGAGTTACAGTCCAAAATTTCTGAAGGGTAAATGTTTTGGACCTCAGCCAATGACAGTGCCAGTCAGCATGGCCAATGCTTGAAGATTCTGGGAACTGAGGAACAAAACGTCTGTTAAAGATAAAGAATCACTGTCACAGATGATTGCAGGGGTGGGGAGGACACATCCAACACTATTCTGTGAGGAGTCTTAGGCCCTTTTTGCACAGCATTTGCCATGCGAAAGGGCACCTGGAGCATTGCATGATTGTGAGGAACAGTCTGCATGACGCACTCACAATCGCGTGACGCTCCAGGGTAGGGCAGGTGCTGCTCATGCACTTTTTCATTTTTGGCTTTCAGCTGAAAATGGTGTGCGATTACGCATTGCTTCAGGGCACCACATGCACTTGCAGTGCATGCAGAGCCTCCGGAGCTGTGGCGGTTGCGCTTCCTGCCTCAGAGCAGCCTGGGAAACTCCCAGGCTGCACTGAAGAAGGAAGAGGCAGGGCTCTTCCACTACCTGCTCAGGAGCAGGCAGCTTGTGTGGAGCTGAAGTGAGAGCCTCTCGCTGGAGGCTGCTTGTGCGATCCCCTCACCCCAGCGCTGAAAAAAAGGTAAGCTGTGGAAAGGGCCTTAGAATACAACAAGCATCCCTATTGAACAGTTAGTAGCTGCCTCATAGCCAGGCCCAGCTCTACAAAACACACACAGATCACTTGTACAGAGGACTCTAGGACTTACTGAGTATGGGTAACAGATAGATGTGTGCCTTTTTTTACGTGACATATTCTTGCAAGAATTGCAAGACCTGGAGTTCTTTAGCTCTGATGGGCTTTTCCTGTGCACAGCCAGGATGAAGCTGAAGTGTATGGCAGTAGACTGACACTGGGAGGAAATAGCAAACACCATAAGAACAGGGAGACAGTGCGATTCAAAGAGACAACTGTGGTAGTCAGCAGTGCTGAAAGGATTTACAGGCCCCATAACACATGATTAAGCATGCTGAGCATCTAGTTTCCCAGGTGCATGGAAAAACTGGGACTTGAACCTGACAGGGAAAAAGAAAAGAGATGGAGAGTGCTTAGAACACACATTTCTTTGGAGCTGTCTAGTGCCAGAATGAGGCATAGTTCCTGGCCTCTCCAAGGATTCTTTCAGTGCTGAACATTGACACAGGTTAGTACTACAGCATAAGCTTTATTGGTGCTAAATGATGCAGTAGATGATACACAGAAGAGAAGCATTCCACGTCTTTCTCTGATGCAGTATAACACTCTTCACAGCTAATGGTAGAACTAGGCCCTCAAACAGATTCTACCTAGAGTCATCCCTTAACTAACAATCAAATTCTCCATCACTGGGCATATGAAGACCCCTCTCTCAAAAGAAGGCCAGCTGAAGATGGGCTTCTAAAAGTTATATAGTGGAGAAGCAAACAAAGAGAATCCAAGTGTGGAAGTGTGAGCCATCTCCCTTCAGTAGCTATGAGAACTGTACATGCAGATTAACAAGAAAGAAAAATCCACTCCCTCCATTCTCAGCCTTCCTATCTTTTCCCAGCCTCAAGCTGCAAAGCTAATGGAAAAAGTAGCCAACAAGGTCACTAATACAAACAAACTGTTTTACATTACTAGACAACTGTTAATGTTTGGCCACGATGCTAACAAGGGCTCTACAACCCATCTGTCTGGTGGCAGAGGGCCAGCTCAATACAGGAGTAAAACTGGATATGCTGACTGGAGAGTTCTGGTACTTGTAATCCAAAAAGTAACTTCTCTAGAATTTGAATATGGGCAGATATATGCATGTGCATGCACACACACACGTCATTCATCCAGAAGTGACTGGAAATGGAAATCAGGTAGACCCATAATCAGGCGGACATTATGATTGGAAATGCAAATTGGATAGGCATAAAAAAAAGTACTAAAAGGGAGCTATAAGAACTTTCTAATAAAGGATACCAATCTATCTTTAACTTCTTAAAAGAGATGAGGATTCTCATTTGCTGTCAGGGCCCTTTGAATTATAGCTTAAATTGTGCTTCAGTGAATTACACTGAATTACAATGCTTCACTGCTTCTTTAAGGATCCCACAACACTGTCAGAATATCATTAAAATACTACTAAAGGCCATGCAAAGGCCTCACCCTTGAGTCTGACTTACACTGTAATCCTATATACTGAAGTAAATCCTGTGGATTTATGCCCAGATAGGGAACTTAATTAACCACAGCACTGATGCTACTCCACCATTTCTGTGGCTTTTAGCAAATTGTCCTTACTCTCTTATCTCTAATCCCAATCTGTTCCTCTTTCCCAACCCTTTTTTTGGTCTTATAGTCATCTTTATTTTCACTATCTGACAAGCACCAGACTGGAATTGTTCCATTTTGGAAATCCCCAACTCAGCCATTTTGAGTGAGAACAAAACAGTCCAGAGGCTAGAGTTTCATTTCTATATAATATTTTTAATGCTCTTGGCGGACTTTAGGAAACCTCACTGAAGCCCTTCCTGGCTGGAGATGCTTCCTACCATTTCCTGGTTCACAAACCATCCTTCCTATTCTTCCCACAATCAAGGAAACTCTGCCACAGCTTGTTTAGGCTGTTTTTCCTAAATTTGATGTGACAAGATCAAATTCCACATACAAGGGTCAGAGAAGAGACTTGTTAGTTATAGCTGTAGCAAAATCCCATCATGTAATCACACAGTTTTGGCAGAAGCTCCAAGGAATCATTCTGAGGCTTGAGAAATATAATGATATATACAGTAGGAAATTTCCAATCACAAAGGAAATGGGACCAGCTTCAGTAACATTTGGTTCTCACACTTTGTAAGGACAGGCAGAAGCGATGTGAATCATCAAAAAATATATTCAGTCTGTTTCTTGGTTCTTGAGGGTCTGCAGGTGTGCCAAAACATACATGTTCTTCATACTTTCCAGTATTGACAAACCAGAACCTCCTGCTTCAAAAATATCCCCTATTCAAACAGCGTCTGAGGTCAATTCCCAGACTCCAGGCAATCTGTGTTATGTACGGGGCGGAGGGAGGCAATGCAAGCTAAGTTCCCAGTTAGGATGAAAGAGGAAAGAGCTGTCACTGAGCGTATGTAGCATTCACCTCCAATAAATGGATCCTGCTCCGTCATTCACAAAGTAGGGAGATGTGTTTTTGTGTCTCTCATTCTTGTCAGCAACAGTGGTGAACAGTTCTCTGCAAAAACACATATACATCTGTAGGACATGTATCTTTCTTTGTATGCTCTGGTTCATAAATTTTACTTTCTATACAAGTGGTATAAACTGTCTGAAACAGGCCCAAATTATGAAGGCACCTGGGTTTATTAGACTGTGTGCAAGATGTGTTAACACTGTTCTCTTCTCTCACAGCCCTTTCAAACTATACAGTTATAGTGCTGTGGTTCCATGTCACCTACCATGGCTCCATTGTATGTGGGATTTGTAATTTCATGAAATATTTGGAATTTCTTTCCAGACAGCTCTAGAATGTCCAAGTTTCCATAGGATGCAGTCATAGCCATTAAAGTAGACTCACAGCCGAACAGCTGTGTGAAAGGACCCTGAGTCTCTGAAGATTACAGAGAAGATTTTCAGGCAATAGAACACTTCATATTCTCATTCTTGTGCCTTCAACAGGAATCTATGAGGTGGCACAGCTTTCTTTGCTGGGGTTTCTCACAGCATGGAGAAGACCCAATTCATCAAGGATGACAAAAGTTATGCACCTATTACATACATGCTTTGTTTTACAACAGTGGTAGATCACCTGCACTGAGACGTTTACCACTAAAAATTCAGCCCAGAGGAGACAATATTGCTAACTGAGATAGAGTAGACAGAAGACAAAGATGTATTTACAGTTCAGTTACACATAAGGCTTGGTTTCAACAGGTGATAAAAAAATACAGCCACAAACTCTACAGAAAATTATCTATCTTTTTAACTATGAATGATAACAAAGCTACAAACTCCCTAATCTCAAATATTATAGGTGCTGCAAAACTTATAACAGGAACATATTTGGAGGAATCAAAAATGCATATATCCATAAAGAATGGTGTGGCAGAGTGTGATACTTAAACAAAACCATACATGTGAAGGGTGGAAAATACACAAAAATATCATAGAACAGAAGATATTTAAATTTCTGACTTAAAGGTGGGAATCATCTGGCCCTCCAGAAAGGCTTGCCAAGTCAGGACTGTCCCTGATTTTGAAATTTGAAAACCAAAACCTATGAGTTGGGGCAGCCCCCTTTGATGCAGCAGGGGATGGGCTTGGATGACGTTAAAAAGGTAATATCACATCAGACAGCTGCTAGTAATGTCATTAAGTGTGATGCACTGACCACACGTACACAGAGCATACCATTTAAATAAGAAATTTTAAGTCTAGTAACTGATTAAAATATATGTTAAGTTAAACATTAAGTTATATGTATAGGACACTTTTAAGGCAGCACTCTTTTCCTGAGACTACTCCTCCTTGCCAGGGGGTCCAGAGAAGAGGGCCCAGATCCTGAGTTTATGGAAACTCTGTTTCCAGATGTTATTGGTCTGCAAGGCCTAGGAATCCTCAAGAGTATAGTCAATGGTGAAGAATACAGGGAGTAGCTGTTCAATAAGATTTGGAAGGATACACAATTCTCACCCCTAGGATAGCACCACTAAGAAAATATAGAGGTGCTTTTAAACTTGCTTTTGTCTGTAATTTTCCAAAAGAAAATAGTAAGGAAGCTGGATTGTATAATTTATAAATTTCTTTTATACTCAGAATTGTATGTATGTATGTATGTATGTATGTATGTATATAGAGAGAGGTACCAAAAGCACCATATTTGGATTTGATCTAAAGCCAAAATTATTTCTCATTCACATACACACCACTTTATTGAAAGTGCAACCTACTTTTCTCTCTGTTACTACACTGGCCTGGAACTATCTGAAACAGCTTGTAGATGCTCAAAAAAAGCACAGGTTTTCCCACCTGAATTCATACCTGGGAGAGGAGTGGGAGCTTGGAGGGGTGGGTTTTTTATTTCAGTCCATTTCAAAAAGATCGGTTCCTGTGCTGAAAGACAAGCCCAAGACAATGTTTTACAGAGCAGAAGATATTGTGAGGGACCAATTATCACATAAGCGGTTCTCACGGCTTGGGCTTGGCACTGCCTGCCAGGTTGCACATTAACTTCTTTCACTTCATTTTACCCAGTTTACTCAACATTCTCAAGTGGTTTCTTTGTCAATTGTTCCTCTTGCTGATGTTTCGACAGATGATAGCCCCCTTGATGCCAGCTTAGCCCGGCTAATAAGAAATAGACCGGCAAGAAACCTTAGACCAACAGACTGCTCTTGTGGAATGGAATAGTAAGAGTTGCACAGAAACAGTGGGAGGGGAATTTCTTCTGAAAAATCATTAATTTTTAGTAAAACAATGTCCCACTCTCTTCTCCCCTCCCTGAAAGACAATATTTATTTGGTTCTATAATAGAACTACTATATGAACAAGTGTAGGAGTCAGGAATTTTCTGTTCGGTTACACTGTTTTCTCAGCACCTGCTAATGAACACTGAAGGGTAGTTGGAAAGGAAATGTGAGCCAGATATACACATGCAGAACTGTGGTTTCTATCGGAATGGATAGCAGAGGAGCTATTCTAAATGTTGTTTCCCAAAACACACCTTGTCAAAATCCTTCATTTCCTCATTAACACTGAATATTGGCAGAGCAACAGCTGAAGAAATGTATGTGTAGAAAGTACATATATCAACCTTGTAGGCATCTCTACAGGGAGGTCCTTGGAGGTTAGAGCTTCTCCATTCGGAACAAATCAGTCCTTTCTTTCCTTCTCTCAGAAAAAGAGCAGGCCTTTGCTCATGGTGCCTGCTGGGAGGAGGTCCCTTGCCTCTTTCCCCCTTGACACCCTATATGTTGGGGAGTCTTGAGAGAAGCAACTGCTCC
Organism: Ctenosaura bakeri; assembly: GCA_948474755.1. Lineage (NCBI taxonomy): Eukaryota > Metazoa > Chordata > Lepidosauria > Squamata > Iguanidae > Ctenosaura > Ctenosaura bakeri. Next base: position 244,733 of record CAOLHI010003336.1, read on the forward strand.
ATGTGACTTGGCTCCAGAACTTAGAAAAGTTATTTTTGGGGGTTACAACTCCAGAATCCCATGCTCAGAATGACTATTGACTGTGACCTCGGGGGTTTCTGGGGAGGGGATGTCATCCAAAAAAAGTAAGATTTTTCCCCACTCACACTGGCTCCCTACAAGCCCTGCAGGATCAGGGTTCTAAACGCCACACACATAGTGTACTCTTGCTGTTTCAGAGCCACTCCTACAAAGTGTGGATGGAGGAAGTGGATCCAGCAGTCTCCACTGTTTCTTATAGGGGAGAGAGACTGAATGAAAACAGTATTTTAAAGTATTTAGAATAAAAACCTAATAAGACTAACCGAGAGCTACATAGTTCTACTACCTAGAGATGTCTCATTAAATTTAATGAAATTAGCTTTCCTCAGCACTGTGTAGGTGCCATACCATTGTGCAGAAACCGCAACCTGCCAAAAGAAAAAAATAATGAGAGAGAGAGAGAGATTGAGAGGGAGAAAGAGAAAAATATTTCACAAAATTTCTGGTGGCCATTTCATCACAATCTGAACTGCTCACATTGATGTAAGATTTACAGAAATCAGTGGGCACACAATTTTATGACCCATGGCAGAAACCATGTAGATTCCTGTGTACCTGAAAGACTAATACATTTATAACATCCTTTCTTTCTTTCTTTCTTTCTTTCACCCTTTTCGCACGTTACCCGTTTGCGCGGCTGGGGGGGGGCATCTCGCACAAGGAAGTCTCATCCAGAACGCGGCCGCTTCCCTGCTCCTTTGTCCCGCAGCTGAAAATAATAAAATGTGTGATCATCCTGCTTTAGGCTTGTGAGCGTTGCGTGAGTGGGAGTGCGTCATACGGACCGACGCTCCCATTTACACAATGCTCAAGGGGCCCTTGCGCAAAAAAAAAGCCTGTGTGTGAAAAGGGCCTTTCTTTCTTTCTTTCTTTCTTTCTTTCTTTCTTTCTTTCTTTCTTTCTTTCTTTCTTTCTGACTTGAGTCTGCTTTATCAAGCTTGAATTTGAATTAGTCTTAATTTCATAGGCTCCCTGCTCCTCCTAAATGTTTCCACTGTATCATGGACATGATTGAATGAAAATTATTTCTGTACTGTTTGCATGAGGCACTGAAATATCTAGAACGGATGAACGTACACTACACAGTGTAGGCAGGGAAGCAGATGTGTGATTCACATGGGCTTCAGCTTTTCCCAATCCTATGTAGCTTTGTTTCCCCCCATCCTAAAAATAATCCTACCAACTGAACATTTTGCCTGCTTCTCTCTCATAGTAGAGATTACTTAGCAATAACAACCTTCACACACGGCTTTTCCTGGGATTAATGACAGTCTGGGGGTCATCATCTTCTTCCAGTTAGTTATTAATCCTCAAGAAACACTTGGTGCCTTGATCGTTATTGCTTAATTGGCATTGAGAATGTGTGTGTGCTGGGAAGGAGCTGTTAGGTTTCTTTTCATGTGCCCTGTGAACAGCAGTGAAGGGACTTTCTCTCATTAATTTGCATTTGGGGGGTCTAGGTGGGAGAATCCAAGCTTTGTGGGTCTAAAACTTCAGCACAAACTTAAACCTCTTTAAACAGTGTGAATTCCCTGAGAAAGCATTGCTAAAACCCAGCATCTGCAGTCTATCAGGAAATGCATTTCCTCCGCTTTTCTGAAAGAAAGGGTGGGGGGAATGCTTCAAGTGTTGTTGTCAACAGGTCAGGGCAAGTATGAGACAGTGATCAGGAGCAGAAACTGTTCCCCAAAGAGTGCCTTGGAGACCGAGGGAAGCCTTCAGGGGCAAATGGAATAACAAGGCCTTCCCCCTCAACAGCCAATTTTACAAGCAATGTCAAATATAATTGCACCTCAGGAAAGTTAACATCTTTGTTCTGATTTTTCATTCTCCCAGTGTTTCAGGAAACCAAGGTTTACAGAGAAGGATTCCATTGTAGTACTTGTTATTGTTGTTTCTGTTGTTGTTGTACTAAGGCAGCACCTCTCAAAGGACTGTGGAAATGAATCAATGAGTCCAGTTCATTCAAGCATTAATTGCAAGTGCTAAACAGAAAATCTGGAAACCTGATTTTAATCTTTGCTGTTTCCAGAAGTGCTAATGACTCCATTATAAACAACCTATAGAAGTCATGTAATGCAGACAATCAATTGATCTGCCCCCATCATGAAGAATTCACTTTTGAATTTTATTTGAGATGTATCAGTAGTATCTTCCAAACCATATCCCTAATGATTTTTTTTCTTAATAGTTTATTGGCTTGCTTTTTAAAACAACAAAGAGAACAAAATCCAGGCCCAGTCCTCCCAAATTTTTCCAGGGTTCACTTTCTTGTGGCCTGATGCGTCTATCAAAGCAAAAATTGAGGAAAAGCATGTCAGACATTCTAACTCATAAATTCAGTTACACAAAGTGAGGCAAGCCTGGGTACAGCTATAGTAATCTTTAAAACATAAGAATGGGATTTAGAGATAGCTAAAATATAATTTGAGAAGGAACACTTCACTTTTTCCTATCTTTGTATTCTGAAATGCTGACCACTCAAAGGGAACACAAACAAGGTTGAAACGGATCCCTTAAAAACAAGATCACAATGATTTTTAAAATTACTAATACTATCATTTTTATTTCTTGACTTTCATCCAGTTTAACACCCAAGATTAATTCAAAATTCAATACTATGCTGATTTTTTTTTCTTTAAGATATTTGTGCATGTCTTTGGTTGGCTTAATAACAGTTGCTGGAATCCTATTGGGAATTTTTATCTTTATAAGGGGATTTAGGTCTGTGGGAGTTAGAACTGAGCAGATCCATAGTGTCCATATCCAGGAAGGGGCAGTTGTTATATTTCTAGAAAGGGAACCCAGCAAAGTGACCAATGCACCATTGAACCAATGCACCTCAGAATAGGGATGGAATGAATATTTAGAAATACTCCCAAAATGATTGAAAAACTTTTTTTAAAAAAAGGTTGAGAACCCCTGATGAGAAGAGTCCTGGACTTATGAAAATCTTTTTAGTTAGCAACTTAATTTGTGAAAAAAATTGCATCTGCTTCCTTTGTGCAAAAAATGAGATATTCTGTACAGGAAAGAGCATTTTCTAGAGAGGAAATGCTGTTTTCTGTGCAAAAGAACTGACTGTGAATTTTGCACAGAGTAAGGCCTGAACTGAAAATATGCTTTGGAAACTGCTTGTTTTTCGAAGACTTTCTCACAGTGGGAATTTTTTAAAATTACTGGTTTCTTCCTGTGAGAAGAAATTTAGGCCATTTAAAATAAACACAGAGAGGTGATAGATTTCAAAGTTACCATGCCATGGGAGTCACTAAGGGAGAGACAACCTGGAAACACCCACAGCCCACCCACTGCTGGTTTTTTGATGACAGGAAGCACTATCAAGCACTATAACAGTACCACACTGAGCCATCTGACGAGATAGAAGCACTAATGGAGGCTCTTAATGGATTTTTTTTTCTTCTGGAAATAGAAATCGGAATTTTTGCAATGCTTTGGGATGAGATAGCAACTGGATAGCAACAACATTGTGCAGTAACATGGCTCCTGACCCAGAAACAACCTGCTGCTGTGGAGGTATAGCAATGTCATGCAAAAATGGCCTTAGTGAAGAATTACATCCCTAGTTTAGAACAGGGTGGGCAGAAGGTGGATGTGGATCTATGAATCTACTAAGAGATCTCTGGGTGATTTGCATCAGCAGGGATTTATGATTCCCAATCTTTTAACCATTGTGATGACAGAATGACACCCTCACCTCTTCTGCTGTAGTAAAGAAAGATGGGTGGCTGGGGAGCAGTGGATTTCTCAAGTCTGCCCAATTCTGAATTAAAATACAACTGGGATACAGGAATGGACTTTTTCTGCCACAAACGCAGTAAGAAATCAGAACATTGAAAAAGACTGCCACTATAGCAATGTGATACACTTTATCGCAATTGACAGGTTTATCTGTAACACACTAAAATGTTAATTCTCAAAAAAAAATAAAAAATATCCCAGCTCATAATCAATGTCAGCTGTTATCGGGCTAGTTGGACTGACCCCAGTATAAGGCAACTTTCAAAGACTTTTTCTCAACCATATTTAGCTTTATATCATACCTACTTTGCTGCTTCACAACAAATTGTGATCATGGCTTTTTATCAAGCACTATATAATGTAGACTTTAAGCTTCATGTAGTGACTTTGCTCTGTCTGTGATCTCTCCATGGCCAGATGTCCTTTGGACCTGTAGCTTAGTAGCGGAGCACAGACTTTCCTTTTTCAATCTCTGTCATCTTCAGACTTTAAGAAAAGTGTTGGTTGGTTGGGAAAGGAACCTACTGGAGGTATTGGAGAGCATCTTCCAGCTGGGTGGAGGCAGGAGAATGGATTAGAATGACCCACAGAGTTATGATAAGAAAGCTTCACATATTGTATCTGGTGAAAATAATAATAATAAACATAATGATAACAACAACAACTGCAAGCCCAAGTGGAAGGCTTTCAAAATAGAGGAAATTGTTTCCCTAGCGGTCACTCCCAGACTCTGGAACTCCCTGCTGAGGGGAGCAAGACTCACCCTTCCTTCCACTGCTGCTCTTCCACTGGCAGGCACAGACCTTATTTTTCAAATCAGCTTTGGAATTGTTACCTCCCACTCTCTAAGAGGAACAGCTTTGGGCTGAGGAACAGACAATGAGCTGAGTGTTTCTTGATAAGGATTCCCAGTTTATTTGCAGATTAGCAAAATACAGACATGCACTTGCACGGGTGCCTTCAGAGAGGGACAAACTTCCTTTGTTTAGGGGAAATAGTCTTAGAGTTGTAGGAACTTTCTAACCAGAAATTAAACCAATCTCTAGGCAGATCCAGAATTTTACCTTATAAGGGGGTCTGGAATGCTGAGTCAGTCTGAGAGGGGATGTCCAGCAAAGCATCCACTGTCTATGTGACCTGCTCGCTTTCACGAAATGGCTGAAATCTGCCTTTTTGTGACTCTTGCTCTTAGCATCCAAATGGATTTATTGTTGAAACAGGGTGTTATTTCTTTTCACTGGTGCATTTTTACAGCACCTTTATGGCTTAATTGTATTGTTTTTTATTTCAATTTTACTTTTTGTCATTCGCTTGAGTACCTTGAGTACCATTTATTTATTTATTTAGGTCAGAAAGGCAAGCTACAAATGTAATCAAGTCAATCAAGAGGTACTTAATAGCAATAGGCCCTTTTTGCAGCGCCGGTGCTTGCGCGATGGAGGAGGGCGGCTCACGCGAGAACCCTCTCCCGAAACGCCGCGGCTTCCCCCTGCCTCCTTACCGCATGTGGAGTCTTCTTGCACAACGGGCGCTCTTCAGCCACGCCCCCAGCTTCCGCAGCGCCCCCGGGAGCTGTAGGTGCCGCGGGGGGCGGAAGCGGGGAGGAAGCGCGACAGGCCCGCCTGCGACGGCACTCCACACTCCAGTAAGTGTGGGACACCGCCGGGAGCCTTGTGCGAGCACCGTTTATTTTTGCTTCAAGCCAAAAATAAAAAAAACCCGTGCTCACGCCGCTTCAGCCCTGTGAGCGCCGTGGAAGTGGGAGTGCGTCGTGCAGAGCGACGCTCCCACTCCTGCGAGGCTCACGGGGCTATTTCGCGAGAGAAAGCCCATGCGAAAAGGGCCATAGATAGGAATAGCAGCTGTCACTAGTGCTAACACAGTAGTAGAAACATGCTGGACAATGAGATATAACTACCCTATAGAAATAACTGTGACAGAGTCACAAACAGGATTGTGCTCTTCAATCTATCACTTCTTAGAAAGTTATTGTTTATATTGCTGGTGGAAGGCTACATATATTGAGATAGATAGATAGATAGATAGATAGATAGATAGATAGATAGATGATAGATAGATAGATAGATGATAGATAGATAGATAGATAGATAGATAGATAGATAGATAGAACTGAGGAATAGGAGCTCTGTCTCATGCTTGCTTCACTTTTAAAGTCAACATAAACTCTGGCCCAAATATCCTAACCATCGTTTCCTCAAAGCTAGCTGCTCGTAAACCAAAATACAGTTTTATTTGGCTAACCTCAATGTAGGATGTGGCCGCCAGCCTCTCGAACCACACAATCAGGTTTCAAGAAGATGCCATCAGAGCTGGGCTGTTGTTTTAAACAGGAAAATCTTAAATGTTCTCATGTCTATACCATCAGTATGTTCCACAAACAAATATCCCCATGACAACAGGTAATGTCGAGGTCAGGCTTTGCCTTCCTTGATAGGCTGGACTGCCTTCCTTCCAGGTGGAGCTTCAAAGAAATTTGTGGAGACACAAGTATTTTCTTGGGAACTTACAGAAGCTGTTATAACCCTGTGAACTTTGGTGGCTAGAGTGTAAATTGTTAATTGCATCACAGTGCAGAGGCTGAGTAAGAAGTTTCCTCCCTTTCCTCTGTCTAATACGTTAATTTAAGGTTGAAAAGCCTTAATGAATATTATCCTTAAGAGAAATAAGTGTTTACACAAGTTATTTTTTGGCCCGTGCTTTGTTCATAGCTGGAAGATTTCTCCCTCCCCTTGTTACTTCAACCCAGGCCTACCCGGTGATAGCACTAGATATCTCTTTTTGATATCAAAACCATTCAGCCTTCCTCTGCCACCCCATTCTGTGTGTTTGCGAGGCCTCCAGACAAGCACTTAAACAGGTGCGGCTGGTAAGTGTTGGACATTCCATTCTCCACCCAGGCAGGCAGAACAAAGCCACTCCGTTGCTTCAGGGACCTCTCATGCAGACACCTCTTGCTTAAGCGCGACTCTAGACAAAGACGCCTGACCTCGCACCAATAGTCTGACAATGCCAAGCTATTTGCATACTGGCTATAATATTGTTAAACCTGCGCTAAGCCCATCATGTTAAACTTGAACTTTGCCAAAGCTTTTGTCCCGCTCCCAACTCGCATTGTTCTCACCAAGTATGGCATGGCCTGTAGGCACAATTCACCCTATATAAACTCCCTAATTCCAAAACCACCTTGGATCGCTCGCCCCATCGGATCGCTCTGGACTTCCATCCTGCCTCGCTGTCGTTTTGTCTAACGATCTCCCCTCAGCGAAGCGGGCTGAACTTTCTTCCCTACTATCCTACAGCTTCTTCAGGACTATGAGAAAAGGTGTCGTATCACCCATTTCCCCCGAAAATCCTTATTTCTAATTCCTTAGTTAGCTGTGTGATTGTGGTGTCTTTTCTGTTTGTTCATCTTTTAATAAAATCATCATTTTTACTATTTTAAAACTGTCTGACTGCTTAACTAACCTGACCCCGTAGACATTGGGTTACAAGATCCCTGCTAAGTTACCCTGCCTCTCGCTAGCTTAAGAGAGTGCTCCAGTTAATTTCCCCAACTTGTGTTTGTGTTTGGTTATTTGGGCACCCCTCCCAGGACCCCCAGAGAACAGGGTAACAGCCTAGAATGATTTAAGCAAAGTATGGGTGAAAATCGGCTTTAAAATCCACTTAAAATCCATTCTAAGTCAGAAAGAATAATTTTACAGAACTTACAGAACTTAGTAGATTGCTTGGATCTAGATTTCAACTACTACTACACCTATTTTTAAACTTCAAATGTTGATATTCTAAAACATTACTCTGTTTTTCAAAGTGAAAGGTGTTGTCATGCTCAGAATGAAAAATTCTATTTCCAAAAGATTCCAGGTGAAACAAAGCTTGCACTGTCTCCCATTCCCGTTTTAGGCCTGGGTTCAGTAACACAGAAACATATTTGCTTGGATTTCTAATTTTCTAATTCTAATATACAGTTGTCAACATATATCTGCGTATGAGTTGTTGCTGCTGCTGCTGCTGTGTGCTTTCAAGTAGTTTCTGACTTATGGTGACCCTAAGGTGAAGGTATCATGGGATTTTCTTGGCAGAATCTGTTCAGACGTGTTCTGCCCTTGCCTTCTTCTGAGGTGAGAGAGTGTGACTTGCCCAGATTCACCCAGTGGGTTTCCATGGCTAAGAAAGAATTTGAACCCTGGTCTCCTAGTGTTCTAGTTCAATAGTCAAACCATTATACCACACTGGAGGGTTACAAAGTTTTACTTTTCATTGCTGTAAGTCTGAATCCAGTTGTCTAATCCCATGCAGAGTAGACCACTCAAATAAATTCAGTTTGCACAAGTGTAGATTTATCATTCTAGGCCATTTCTGTATTACACTGTTATAGTGCTATTATTCCACTTTCAACATCCTGTAGAATCCTGGGGTTTACTAAGGCCAAAGAGCTCTCTGCCTGAAAACTCTAAATGCCTCTTTAAACTGCAAACCCCAGGATTCCACAGGGTGTTGAAAGTGGAATAACAGCACTATAACAGTGTAGTGCGGAAATGGCCTAAGGCTGCTTTCTATATGTAATTCCCTGGGACAATGTTCCACTTGCGCTCATTAAGGTTTACATATGAGTAGACATGTAGACGGTTGCCCTATAAAATGACCTAAGCCCCATGTAATATATTCAGTTTGGTTGTATTTTGTAATCCAAGTAACTCAATCAGTCTAGAAGTACTGTAATGGAAGCACTTAGAGTTAGTATCCTAAGAGACTCACTGAAGAGACTTAGGGCCTTTCTGCCCTACACTTTTGTAGCGCGATTATTCCACTTTCAGCATCCTGTAGTATCCTGACGTTTGTAGTTTACTGAGGCCAAAGAGCTCTCTGACTGAGAAGTCTAAAGGCCCCTCCCTAAACTGCAAACCCCAGGATTCCATAGGATGTTGAAAGTGGAATAATGGCACTATGACAATGGCCCTTTCCACAGCTTACCTGTTCTCGGTGCTGGAGCACAGGGATCGCGCAAGCAGCATCTTGCGAGCGGCTGTCGCGTCCCTGCTGCTTCGGCTCCGCAGCTGCTTGCTGGTCACGCGAGTGCCCTGCCCGTGCCCCGCTCCTTCCTACCGCAGCACAGCCTGGGAGTTGAAGGCTAGCATTGAGGCAGGAAGTGTGACCGGCCCAGCTCAGGAGGCTGTGCATGGCAGGTAAGTGCGCTCCACGCCCCTGAGCATTGCACGACCATGTGGCATTTTCGGCTTGAAGCCGAAAATAAGAAAATCTGCTAGTGGTTCACGTCACGCTTTTGAGCGTCATGTAAATGTGAGTGCGTCATGCAGACCGCTCCTCACATTTACGCGATGCTTAAGGGGCTCTTTCGCTTAAGAAATGCCATGTGAAAAGGGCCAAGGTAGTGTGGAAATGGCCCAACAGTGGATTCAGTGTGTCTTTTTCCAGTTGGAACAGTTATTGCATTTAGGTTGCAACTTTGCATTTGCCAAGAGAGGACAAATCAATGCAAGGCAAGTATTGGAGCTATTTCTTCTGTGGCTGACATTTCACATCAGTCCATTTGAGAAATGTCTTTGGAAAGAGGTGGAAATGGGCAGCATATGGCCACAGTATGAGGGAAGCACTCCTTCAACAGATTGCTTCTGGCATCCAAAGAAATACATAAGAGAAGACATCATATGCAAATTCCTCAGAGTCTGAAGTAATGAAATGTATAGAATAGATCATATATTGGGAGAATGTCAACTGAGGAGCATATGTTAATCTTGGAACTCCACAGAACCATTTGGACAGAATGGGATTAGCTAGAAGTCACGTGTCACAAACAAGGCAATAGATTGCATCCTATGCACCAAAGGTTTACCGGTTCAATTTTCAAAGATTAGCAAAAAAATAACAAGTTTATTCCTCATTCATATTTTGAAAATGGATGCTTCTTTCTGTCAGTTGAAACTCTGCTCAGCTTTTTACTTTTAATATTTCTTGTAAGTGACTTTAATAAGCACTTGCCATTTTTATGAGATGGAGAGGTCTTTGCATGTCACAAGGGGGTGAGAAGAAAAGAATGAGCACACGATGGACCTGGGTGCCTTTACTTAATGACCAGCACTATATTCACAACCTCATTTGGTTTTGTTCCCACTGTGTGTCTGAATGCTGTTGATGAGAAGGAATTAATTTTATTGAGGGCAACTCAATGAATTAAATGGGGGGAAAGAAACCTTGCTCTGTTGGGTGGAAACATTTTGGCAGACGGCACAGCAGCCGGTCAGATTCAAAACACTTTACATCTTCCCTATTGTGGAAGGGGCCAGGAGGGATCCAATTCTGGATAAGCTGTAATGCAATTTATTCCAAAGCCTCTTCAAAACAACAGAAGCATGCTGCAATCTCCCCTTTTGATTCATAGCCCTGCCTTCTTTTTTCTTTTCTTTCTTTCTTTTTTTGTACCTAGCTGCACTAAATCTGTTCATGAAGTCCACCCCACCCCCTGCCCTATCTCCCTGCACATCAACCAAATACCCAATAAGAAACTAATTGTTCTATGGTGAGCTGGAGAAGAAGAAAAGGTGTTCAGAATAATGTTATGGTCATAGAAAACTCTTTTGCGTTGTAACCATCTGGTGCGCCGCAGTTACAATGAATAGAATAATGGAGTTCCAAATAACTCCTTTGGGGTACACAGAATGGTTTTTCTCACCCTGGTTTGTATTCCTCACAGCCAAGTTGCCCCATCATTTCACACCACATCTGCATCTTCCTTTGATCGGGTGCTGTGCTACCAATAAGTTAGTACACTTAATTAAGCCCACATAATTCTCCTCAAATGAGCAGAAAAGACTGTGTGCTGGCCAAGGAAGAGAAAGGGCTTGCAAATGAGACTTTAGTGACTCTGTATTGTACAAAATGATTGAGATGGATGGCCATCCCATGCCACCATAGTTTCCTGCTATGCGGAGGGAAGCTGTGAAAGAATTAGGCAGTTCAACAGCTGTTTATAATCCTAGGAAGGCCTGCTTTCAGGCAGGCCTGCTCCTCGGGGTAACTGAGGCCCTATTGTGGCCTAATCTTGCTTTTCAGAAAGTGTTACAATTCATTCAGTTAGATTTCTAAGGTGCTCCATTTTCAAGGGATCATTAAAAGCCCTTTAAGAAACTGGAGAATAGACTCGATGGCCTTTGTTCATGTTTTTAAGTATGTTCAAGTTGCATCAGATGTGTGTATGAGGAGACTTTAATAGCAGGCCCTCCAACATTTTCCAGATAAAGACAGGTACATTTATTTTAGCTTGTAACAGAGCAATTGGTCCACGTGAAAAGAAAGACAGAGAGTGTGAACATGCCACTTCTGGGAGGTCCAGTGGCTGGCACATCCTATAAAAACTGTAAGTTTTGGAAATCTTCTTCTTAACCGATATTTTTGGACACCGAGAGGGCAAATTAATTTTCTTTCTCTCTTTTCAGTTTTCCAAATCTAGCTGCGTTTGCTGGAGTGCCTAAATATTAGATCTAGGACCAAAGCGAGTGTTCCATCAGTCTAATGCCAAAGCTGGTATTCCATCCATCAAAATCATATATCTGGGGATATGCTTCAGAATATTTATATGTTTTCAAAAAAATGCCATGAATGAGGGATATTCATAATGATGTATAAACAATGGAGGCACCAAAAAAAGGAATTGAAACCTATACAGTGTTATCACATGTGTTCCAAGGAGCATCGTGTCTAAAGTAATTATATCATCTCAGTGCCTGGAAAGTTCTGGGACATTTGGACTCAATGGCCCTTGTGGTCTCTTCTGACTCTATGATTCCATGACTCTTTTTTTGCAGTTGCACAGGGATGGGAAAAATTTCTGCCCTCGGAAGTCACCTGTCATAGTGGGTTGCTGAGTGAAACCCCATGTCATTGTGGAGTGTGACTCTGGTCAGCTTGGGTAGGGACTGGGTTTCTCCTTTCTCTCTCTTACATACCCATTCACAACCATAAACAAAGCTCACTGACACTCATATACATACAAACACACCTGTTTCTTCCATTCTTCTCCCCCCCCACTCTTTCACATCCACATATATTGGTTCCCATTTCTCAGTGCACACAGAACGTGGAGGTTTAAACTACAGTTTTTGGTGTCTTGTTTCCATGACTTCTGTCTCCCTGTGCCCAGTAGATTAGCACTTGAAAAAGCAGCCAAAGAGCACTGATCAGCTGGAATGAGGAAGGTGAATCTGTTCCTGAGCCCACTTGATGTCCATCTACTATTTAAAAGTCAAAGGCCCTTTTCGCATGTGTTTTTTTTAGCGCGAGCGCCCCTTGAGCGCTGCACAAATGGAAGCACCGCTCCGTATGACGCACTCCCACTTGCATGGTGCTCACGAGGCTGAGGCGAGGCGTGAGTGCATTTTTTGATTTTCGGCTTTAAGCCGAAAATGCCCCGCGCTCATGCAATGCTCGCGGCGCTCTTGCGCACTTACCTGCGTGCAGTGCGTCAGTGAGCTGGGCGGGTAGCGCATCCTCTCCCAGTGCAGCCTACAACTCCCATACTGCGCTGCGGAAGGAAGGGGTGGGGCGCTAGCATGACAGTCGCACAAACAGGAAGCAACCTGCGGTAGGAAGGAGGGGGAAGCGGCAGCGTTTCGAACTAGGCTTCTCATGCAAGATGCCCTTCCCCGTCGCGCAAACAGGTAACATGCGAAAAGGGCCAAAGTTTGTCTGTTTGTGAGTTTGTCTGCGTCAGGCAGGTGAAGATCTGATATGATTGGCTGGCTGTGAAATTTCTATGGAATCCTGGGGTTGGCAGTTCAAGGAGGGGCCTTTAGAATTCTCAGCCAGAGAGCTCACCCCAGTTGCTATGGAGACAAGGCCCAGTAGCAAGAAGGGCAATGTATTCCCTCAGGAACCAAAACTCTGTATGTTAATAACTCTGAACACAAATTGGATTGGATTGGAGAAAATGGGGAAAAGTTACATGTTTTGGACAGGGCAGTTTGGATAATTAGAGACACAGAGCCTCAAATCTGTGTGTTTCAACCACATTTAATTCCTAAGGTTAGGTAAGGTAAGGTAATTCCTAAGGTATTTCCAACAAGTGTTACCTATGAGAAAATAAAAACCTGGACAACGCCGGGTATATACGCTAGTATGTGATAAAACACATGCTGATGAATACAATATTGTTAGCAAAGGGTATGTCAGGGATGTTTTTTTTTTTAATAATAATTTTATTCAAGTTTCAACAAATAAAACAAACAGTTATCTCTGCAGTGTTTACATGTAATGTTTTTGCTTCTTCCTTTCCTTTCCAGATTACAATTATTGATATTCCCTCTATTTATTATATCACGTATCGCAATAAGATGTTAATCATCTACGGTTTGTTAGTTCCTGCTATATATCTCTACTTTACTTGTTACATGATATTTCATTGACTGTTAACTGTATAATAATTGTTATCATGAAAAACGTATCACCCTCTGTCTACCCCCAGCCCAAATCTGTAACAATCTTCCACTCTTTGTTAATATCCTCATCTGATTTCCCTTTCAATCTTTGTGTAAATATGTCCGCATTTCTGTTTTCCATAAAAGCTGTCCACCACTGTTCAGTTGTAGGTGTAGTTTCATTTTTCCAAAGTCGTGCATATTCAATACGGGCCATCGTCACCATGTACAATATGATTCTCCAATATCTCTTAGCCGATGTTCCATCTAGTATATGTGTCATATTTAACAAGTAGAATTCAGGTGTCATCCCAAATTATATCTTCAAAATTGAACGTATTTTCTTATGTATTTCTTTCCAATATTTTTGTGTTCTGGAACATGACCACCACATGTGAAATAGCGTACCAGAGTTCACTTGACATTTCCAACATTGACCTGTACCTGTCTTATAAATTGTCTTTAGTTTTTCTGGTGTCATGTACCATCTGTGAAATAGTTTATAGTAGTTTTCTTTTAAAGGGGTGTTTTAAATGTATGTGCTGTGTTACATTTGTTGCTCTATTAATAAACAGAGGAAACACAGTTCTGCACATGGGAAGCTTTTGTGATGGGGTATTGCATGTTATGAAATACTCCAAAGAGCAGTAGAACTCTATCCTATCATTCCCTCAGGTTGCCAGAACAATTCTGTTACTGATTTCTGTTTAAATATGAGTTAGGGGAAGAACAGGGAATCTGTAAGAAGCTTCTGAAAGGAAAGCCTCCTCTTGCCATAAGGTTCAACTCCACACTTCCTAATAGTTGAAAGCTGGGGAACATGAAACGTTCCAGAAGCTGTTGACCCATAACTATCAGGATCTCTCACCATTCGCTGCTGGCAGTTGCAGTCTGCAAGGCCACATGTTCCCCACCCTTGAAACTGATCAGTGATTGCCAAACTCTAGCCCTCCAGGTATTTTGGACTTCTGCTCCTAAAAGTCACAGTTGCCTTGACCAATGATCAAGTGATTCTAGGAGCAAAAGTCTAAAACAGCTGGAAGACCAGTGTTCAGAAAACATTGAAATAGATGTGGAGATTACTAAAGTGCAACCATCTTGTTTCAAAGAACTGGGATCCAAATCCCAGAGCCATGGCCTATGTAGAAAGGGACCATACAGATGGCAAAGGGGGAAGAGTTCTTACAACTACAGATGTATTTCTTGTGCAGAAAACAGCATTTTCACTGCAAAAATATTTTCCTGTGCTGCAGAGAAATATGTTTGAATTTTGTCCAGACTGAACATCAAAGATTCTTTTTCCCCAGGATTTTATGTTAATTGAGAAACACATTTTTCCACCACTTTTTTAATATTCTCCCCATCCCTACTTGAAAGTCTCAGATTCTTGAATTTTGTGGCTTGGTACTTTTGAGGACCCTGATTTCGGGTTGGTCTGTTGCCTACATTAGCTGATGCCGGAGGGAAGGATCAAAAAGCATTCATAGCTCTTTGGATCCCACCCTGGAGCATTATGAAAAAAGGACAAGTTTGGAAGTAGGGTTGTTTTGGCAGGAGGGAAGAATTGAAGAAAAGAAAAGAAAAGAAAAGAAAAGAAAAGAAAAAAAAAGGGGTGTTGCTCTTCCTTTATTTGTATGAACTCAAACAGCGTTAAAACTCAGGAGACCTTGAAGATATTTTGGTGAACAAGTAGAAAGAAAATATTCTGAAAGTGCTCCAAGTGTCACTTCATAGACACAGGCTGCCCCTCATTTGTTTATCTAAATGCTGACAAATTGCAGTATTTTAACAACATATCTTTGGTCCTGAACTTCATTTGCATGGTCTGCCCTCTGTCACTGAGCTGATAATGAGTCTAAGCATAAAGCCTTCTTTCAGTGCCACAAAGGCTCCTGACAGCGATGAATACCAAATAGGAGAATTAGGTGTTTTTATGGGAGAAAGTGTCATTGTGCAATCTCATGCTCTTTCAGTCCCTTTTATCTTCCCTTCTGCTCATTTTCAGTCCTTTCACGTCAGCTGTCGCTGCCACTTTCTCGTGTAAATTCACCCCTTTTAAAACTTCTGCTTCAAAAGCTTCAAGATTCAGGTGGAGGACATTGAGACTTTCTGCTAGCTATTGTCTCTCTAACCTCTGAAATGCTAGGCAAAGCTTTTGTTGTTTTGTGAACAATCAAAAATCCAAAACCAAAAGAATATTTTTTAAAAAATAGTGTGTGAGAGGTTGCACTCTTAGACTCTTGGTAAATCATATCTATTCTCTTATGGGCTGCTGGACACAAGAGCCTACTGTTGTGGGAGTTCTTTGAAATAAATGGGAAAGGAGGGCTTTCTCAGTGTGGGACTGTAACAGAAGTATCTGATATGGGGGGTTATTTTGTGAGATTAACATGACTCTCAGTAAAAGTGCACTTTTCTAACTTTGACAGATCATATTAAAACACTTCAGTTATTTCTTTGTAACATAAAGCAATGCCCAGAAGTAGGTTTGCCATTGGAAATCCTGCTATCTTGTAGGGATGTGAAATTCCCCCATCCAGTTATGGTTTTGCATTTTATTTCCTCTTCTCTGCCTCTAAATTTTAAATTAGAACATATGCAGTAGCCATAAGTTTCCAGTTTACACCTTTTTGTTGTTCTTATTGCTTATTAATGTAGTGCCATCTGTGTACATAGTGACAAAGGCATATAATCTAAAATATGTATTTGTGTATGTATGTGTAGGTATATATATACACACACACACACAAACATGGGGGGAAGAAAGGAATAATAAAACTGTGCCATACAATTATAAAACAAATTATTCGGGTAAATTCTAAAAAATATAATATATATTATATATTATTGTATCTTATATAATATACTAAACAAGATTGTATCTTGATTTAAAAAAAGGTTATGGATGGGCCTTATTGGGTACACATACACATCAACGAATCCTCAAGTGCCAAGACACTTTAATCCCCCACAGCCACATTGTATTGTTGTAAGATACATCCAGAACTAGACCTATAACGTAGACATTCTATGGCATTATTCCTTGAACACTTGTAAACCAGTTCTTCAGATTTCAGCTACTTGCAATGTAGACTTGAGTGCTTTTTTTAAAAGCAAAAACAAGAACAATGTCCTTAAAAAAATCTACTGCTTTTTGCATCTTGAAGATGTGTGTGTGTGTGTGTGTGTTTGTACTGCCCATTGCAACATATTAAGATAAAAAATGTTCTGTGTCGTATTTGGCTTACCACAATGAAGCAAAGCAAAAGTGTTATCTTCTGGTTATCTGTTGGTTGGCACCTTTCTGGGGAAATCAAATTTTATTCAGTTGTGGAGACATTATTGAAGTGTAGGAATATTGTAAGCCTCCTTTGTACCCCAATCCTAACCTCAATACTAAACATGACCTCAGTCTTCAGTATACTGGAATTCTCATTGGGGTCACAACATATCTCACAATTCTCATGATTATAATGATTCTTGATTATTCCCATCAAGAAAGGTTGTTGTTTTTTTCAATCTTAGTGTGAGAAGTTTAAATCAAAACAAAGGAAATCTTTATGTGAAAATGCAATCATTGTATCATCATATTCCTGTTGACGCTGTGATTAAATGAATAGTGCATAGCCAGTAGTACAGACTGGTAACCTATAAGAAATAAAAGGCGCAAACTGGATTCTTGCAAACTGTAACTTGGACTGTAGTCTCTTGTCTGAGAATAAAAAATGAAGTAATTATGAATGTTATTCTGGAAGCAAGATAAGCCAGAATCCAAAATTCTGTAGAGAAATTAGCATGAGAAGAACTTCATGGACATTCCTAAAATTTGCTATGAAGTTGTTGTATTTTTTGAAATTTGAACTGTTTTCATGGATAAAACTGAAATGTCACTTTCAAGGGTTCCTGATGTTCTTAACTCCTAGCTATTTCAGAGAATAGTCAGGACAACTGACATGTAGCTTTTCATTAGCACACACGTGACTCTTGGTATCAGCTTCTGGTGATGAATAAAACCCATGAAAAATCGTAATCAAGTCAGTGAAAACTGTATTTGGTAATAGCAAAAAAACACAGTGCATTCAAAATTCATTGGAGGCAAACACCATGTCAGAAGACATTAAATGCAATTTTGCATATACAAATCTCCCCTTTTATTGAAGAATGCTGAACACCCTTTTCTCAAGATAACAAAGGGGGAGAAATGGTTCAACTTCAAAATGAAACTTGAAACCAGACATTTCATTGCACAGAATTCTCACAGCTGTATTAACATGTGAGAATACTTTTGATTCTAGATACCTTCATAATTGCTTTTCAGGCAGGTTTCTATCTGAAATTCTTGTTTTTGTTTTTAATTCTGCTGAATTTTATTATTGGATCAACACCTTACCAAAATCAAATCAATAAAGAATGAATAAGAAAGTATCTAAACTATATCTAAAATCAGAACACAGGAGCACAGGCAATTTAGGATTGCTAACTATGCTAATGTTTCTCCAGTTCTCTATTTTGCACCCATCTTCCTCTCTTTTGATAAGAAATGAAATGAACATTTTAGTTTAATTTTACTGGAATCTTCCAATTAAATATTGGATCTTTTGTTTCAATTAATGGGGGGAAATATAATGCAAACTTTAAGGTTCTTTCCACACCCTTCCCCCAACCCACAATGGCCATGGAACTGTGATGGCATCGCCACGATAGCTCAGCATGACATCATCATGATCCTGTTGTGATCCTGTGACCACCCGTTGCAATCATGAAATAAATCACTGATGGGTTTCTCCTGTCAATGAACTGCGATTGTGCAGTTCTCCTGCCTCCCTCCCACATTTACCTGCAGTACAGAATGTCAGGAAGCACAATGGCTGCACTTCCTCCTCCAGCACAGGCTGGGAAAGTGCTGGGCTGCACTGTAGAAGGGAAAGGTGGAGCCATTGTGCTTCCTCCCACCCAGTGGGCAGTCTGTGTGGAGGGGAGCACTTCTGTCACACTCCTCTCCTGAGAGAGACTTTCTCCAGATCTCCACAAGGTGGATTTGACAAAGGTAAGGTGTGGAAAGGGTCTAAGACATTCATTTCAAAATCATAGCTAATTGTCCAGTCATCAGAGATGTTGACACTTTCCTGGACTGTTAGGTTTGTACTGCTTGTGTTTCCCATATTTGGAATCTCTTCCAAATGTATTAATGAGTGAGCAACAGAGTAAGACAAACAAATTATGAGAACAACTTATGGGACCATTTCATACTACCCAATAATGCCCTTATGATTTCACTTTAACTGCAAGACTATATTCTGTGTAATCCTGGGGTTTGAAGTTTGGTCAGAAGTGCCAGAGGCACTAAAATGCCCTTCCCTAAATTGCAAATCCCAGAATTTCATAGGTTGAAACCATGGCAGTTCAAGTGGAATCATAGTAGTATAACTGAGTACTATGAAAGGACCCATGGTTAAAACATAACCAGCAGCATTTGTAAAATAATTTGTCAGTGGTTTCTAACAACATATTGAGGTTTATCTCTTTTTTCAATCTTCTTTTATATATTCTCATCTAGGAATTGGCGAGGGGGGGTGGGTTCATACACATCCTTGACGTAGTTCTTCAATCAAACTGTGTACAAAATGTGCATGGAATATTAAAAAGTATACATTAGAGGAAATTGCTTGTCAAAAATACATATGTTAAGGCAGATAGCATATAAAATAGGTAATTAAAAATAAACACATACATATTTTAGGCCCTTTCCGCACCTTACCTTTTTTTGGAGCTGGGGTGCAGGGATCGCGCGAGCAGCCTCCAGAGAGACGCTCTCGTGTCCTCGCCACTTCAGCTTTGCACAAGCTGCCTGCTCCTGAGCAGGCTGCGCGAGAGCCCCACCTCTTCCTTCTGCACTGCAGCCTGGGAATTTCCCAGGCTGCGCTGGGGCAGGAAGTGCGACTGCCGTGGCTCCGGAGGCTCCATATGCATGGCAATTTCGTGTGGGGCCTTGGAGCAATGTGCAATCGTGCACCATTTTCGGCTGAAAGCGGAAAATGAAAAAGTGCACAAGCAGCGCCTGCCCTACTCTGGAGCATTACGCAATTTTGAGTGCTTTGTGCAGATTGCTCCTCACAATTGTGCGATGCTCCAGGTGACCTTTCACATGGCAAATGCCATGTGAAAAGGGCCTCAGGGTAGAACTTTTAGGGAAAATTTGCAAATTAGTGCAGCAAATGGATCAGGTGAGGATATGCTTCCAAACCATTTGAAAGCATCAGAAAATGAAAGAATCAGGTGTATCCATCCCTATCCCAGTGGCAGCTGGTGGCTTTCCATGTCACTGGGATGGTGTTAAATCCACTCCACGCTTTCCACTGAACCTCAAGCTATTCAAGTTGTCAAACTATACCTTGCAAGTACAGTCAGAATTTCAGATAGCTCCTTATAAGTTGAGGCCAAAGCCCAAACCAATTAATTGTCCCGCTGAAATCTCCTAGCCATTCCTAGCATGTGATGTTGCTTGTGAAGATTCAGAAAAAAGTACCTCCAAGTCAATAAAATAAAGAAGGTGGGAAGGGAAGGAAGAAAGGCCAGGACACTTAGGCCATTTCCATACTACACTGGCCATTTCCGCACTAGTCTGTTATAGCATGATGATTCCACTTTCAACATCCTCTGGAATCCTGGGGTTTGCAGTTTTTGGAGGGACCAGCAGGCTCTCTGGCTGAGAATTCTAAATGCCCCTCCCAGAACTGCAAACCCCAGGATTCCAGAGGATGTTGAAAGTGGAATCATCGTGCTATAACAGGCTAGTGTGGAAATGGCCACTGTTATAGTTCTATTATTCTACTTCCAGCATTCTATGGAATCCCAGGGTTTGCAGTTGAGGGAGGGGCCTTTAGAATTCTCAGCCAGAGAGCTCTTTGGCCTCAGGAAGCTACAAACCCCAGCATTCCACAGGATGCTGAACATGGAATAATAGCACTATAACAGTGTAGGGCAGAAATGGCCTTAGTTCCTGTAAGCCTATGTGTGTCTGGTGCCCTTTCCAGCTCCAAAAATGATTAGAACGAAACAAAATTTGACCCACCACAGAAGACCCTATTCACCTGAGGGGTGTAAATCTCAAATTATTTAGTACCTACATAAACAAGTTCATGCAAAAAAAAATTGTCTGGCTCATAGATAATTTACGCATTGGCAAAATCTTTTCATGCATGTATGCATTCCTATGAATGTGCAAAACTTGAAACTACTGTAAGCACTGGCTTGTTGCATGGATTATTAAAATGCAGGAACATAGGATGTATTGTTTGCATCTTTGGGAGCAACCAAGCTCTCCTTTTCATTTGCTGGGTATATGTACTTAGCTTCCAAAAGAAAAAAATGTGATTTTTTTTTTTTTTGGACAATGCACAATGGCCATAGCCAGCTGATGGCAGCATAAGTGGAATTGTGCATGTGGGGATGTTGTACATGCAGTGGCACATTGAAGTACACAGACTAGTATGTGAATGTGCATTGCATTTATACATTGCTTTTGTGCACTGTGAATTACAACCGCATATGTGTTTTCAGCCATGCACATTAACCATTGATCCACATATATTGAGTTACAATGGTATTAACTACAGGTCATTTCTGCCCTACACTGTTCTAGTGCTATGATTCCACTTTCAACATCCTGTGGAATTCTGGGGTTTGTAGTTTACTGAGGCCAAAGAGCTCTCTGTCTGGGAATTCTAAATGCCCCTCCCTAAACTGCAAACTCCAGGATTCCGTAGGATGTTGAAAGTGAAATAATAGCACTATAATAGCATAGTGAGGAAATGGCTATAGGGGTTGTGTAACATGACTCCAATGGTTAGGCTGAATCAGTGTAGGAACTCAGCCATTTCTCTCCTAAAGTCATCCCTATCTCTTTTACTTCATATAGAAACAATGTGATGGAAAGTGGTGATGTTCAGAGAAGGAATGAGTGATAAAAAGTGAGAAGTAGTAAAGATCTTAACTTATTATTACTATCTTTCTTTCTCTGTCTCTGTCCCTCTCTAGAACCTAAGAGCAGAGTGCAAATTGAGAAACTCATGATTGGCAGGCAGATCAGCTATCACTCACACAAACAGTCAGAAACACAGGGAGTGATTTGTTGTATGGGTGATGGAGACACACAGGCAGCTTCCTGAGAAGCCATGGGTATTCTGGAGCAAAGAACAGTAGGCACAAGGTGGACATAGCTTGGAAGATGCTGGTGAAAGGAAAAGGAATTGGCAAGACAAAGATGAGCCTTCTGGAGTCAGAGAGAAAGAAAGTTAATCATAGGCCTTCTTATTTAAAAGAGATAGTGAGGACAGGAAAATATTGCTATTGTTGCTGTACTCTGTGACACCCTCACAGTGTCTGTCTGGAAACAAACCAACCTCCTTCTGATTGGAAACAACTGTTAAATGTTTGGTAAACAGTGACATTGGGTGAAGGAGGATTTGACCAAATTACATAGATCATAGTAGGAAGACTGTATGGAAAATGAATCTCTCTCTCTCTCTTTCCCTCCCTCCATCCCCCTCACTTGCTTGTAAAAATGCCCACAAAACACAAAAAGTATGTCCAGACACGCCATGCTTAGGTTTTATCAATTCCCTTTACTGCTTGTGTACACGGATCAAATCTCTGTTGTCACCTTAGGCTATTTTATTGTCCCACTGATGCAGTAACTCGTTGATTTTTTTCATTAATCCACTTTATGAGCACTGAACGAACTCTAAAATTTGCAGGGGGAAAAGATGCAAGTTGAAATACATGCATTTCAGGTCCTGATGGTACAAACCTATGTCCTGGCACTGAAAATTTGAGGTGCATGTTGACTGATTCATTTTCTTATCTCATAAATTTAGGAATTAAAGACTCTTACTGTCCTAAATCGACTTTCCTTACACTGAGACTATCAGTCTCGACATAGGTTAGGAAGGAGGATAAAGTGCCACTAGGTGGTATTGAAGAATATGTAGCACGTGTGAGGCCATTAAAACATATCTTGCTCCCTATAGTCCACCTTCTGGAAGCTATCCCAAAATGTATTCTGGCCCACATCTGAATCTCATAGGCGCTGTCCACATTACAAGTTGAGGTAATCCAGGCCTGTCTCCAGATTTTTCTTGATCCTAGTAATGAGAATGTGGGATTTCTTCAGCAACTGCATCTTGAGCAGAATGGAAGAGGACAATAAGGCTATGGCAAAAGTGGGTAATAAAGCAGATGATAATAGAATTTACGACAAAACTTGCCTCATAATTATTCTCTTAAGCTGTGTGCCAAAAGGACCTTACTAGAGGGACTTTTACGACAATGCTTAAACTGTTTAATGAAGAGGGTGTATGCTTTCGAGAGCAGCTTCAGATTTCACTATTAGATGTGTAGGAGAGTAAATTTTGGCACCGAGCAGTGAGTGACTTCACGACCCAGTGCTGAGTTTTAAAGGATATTAGAATTCCAGCAGGTAATTGTCCTTGGAAAACTTTATTAAGAAGGAGAAAACATGGCTTTATTACTTGGGTCCAGTCATAAGGAAACCACAGATGGGTCCCAGTACCTCCGTTATGGGGGTAGGAGGTGGGGGAATGAAGGGAAATGTTGCCATAAGCTATTCCTTTCCTCCTCTTTTTTCGTTAAATGTTTCATATTTTGTAAACAAATCCATCTGGAACCACTAAATTTTTCCAAGCCAGGCCAGGCCTTTGCCACCTCCACACACCCTGGCCAGCCTGAAAGGGTTCCAGCTGCAACCATTGCTTTCCATTGCTCTGGAGTGTTGGGATGTGATCACACCACCTCTGGGCCAGAAGAGAACACAATCATTCACTCTGAGTCATTACACAAGCTGAAGTATGTGATTTATTAAACCACAAAAAATAGGTTATATTAACACTATGAGTCCGAGTCAAAGCCACAGAAAGAGCAATGTCCAAAGTTAAGTGTGGGAGTCCCTAGTTCCTGGATTTTGCCTTTCCTGTATTTTCTTATGTAAGCTCTGATATCATCTTGTATTAGGAGATTCCCATAGTGTACCAAGCTGAGATAAAGACAGAGATATAATTAATATGTATTATAAAAACTTCGGATCATTTGCTTTATTCTAAGTTCCTTTCAGTCAAATCTAACTGAAATGTTGAACGATGTCATTTTCCTAGATGCATCATGTAAGATTTACCATATTCAGATTCTAATATCTCACTTATTCCCATGAAACACACATACACACACAGACACTTCTGTAACAACTCCCCCCCCCGCAATTCTGTGATTTCACATCGATCAACAAATGTGTCTGTTTGGCTTCCAATAGCTTTTACATTTTTCCAAGCACCAGTTCATTCTGTCTTATTTCCTGAATTGGGTAATTAATGCTGTTTTTAAGTGTGCACGCACACACAAACACACACATACACACATTGTACACATTTTCATGTGCATGAAAAGCCATAAAAATGTCCACAAGCAATTCTCCCTAATCATATATTTTTTGGCCAACACCTTTCCCCTAAGAGATGTCTTCTTACATATTTTCCCAAATGTTTCAATTTTCAGGTGCAACTTTTTCCTAATGTATCCGGTTTTGTACATATATTTTAATCAGACAATTTGATTGCAAAATTCATGAAAGCAAAAGAATAATTGCATTCTGGTCAATTTATTGGTTTTGGGGAGAGGGAATCAGCCCTGTTTATTTTAAAATGTGAGCTGAAGTAATCTTTCCCAGCCCCTACTGATACTTCTTTCTTGTGCATATGCACTGACATTTTGGCTATATAAGCACAAACAAGCATTCTCAGGTAAAGGCTGAAAATATTTTGGTGAAAATATTAGGATTCCCCCCCCCATATTTCTTGTACTTGCTTTTCAAAGAAATTTAGTTTCCATTTATCGGCTTACCCCCACACACATACATGTTTGAGGCCACACACATTTCAAGGGTATTTGGCTGTCCAACAGGGGTGAACAAACTCCAGAGCTTAGGGTCATTCCTACCATGTGAATTAACTAAACTCTGAAGGGGTTAGAAGTCCACATTGGTTTCATCAAAATTCTTTTCTGGGGTGAAACAAGGTGTGGGGGAGTTGTGCTTTTATTTTAAAAGGGAATTTGCCATACTTGGAGGCTTCCAAGAATGGCAAATCCCCTCTACTTGCTGATTTTCCCCATAGTAGTAGGGAATAAAGATGGGCAATATATTTGAAAAACAGTTTAAAAATGTATTTCTAAAGTGTTGAGAAACTGTGACGAGAAGAACTCTGGACCGGTGAGTGTCTTTGCAGTTCATAACTTATTCTGTCCCAAAATCACACATTGATGTTTTCCACAGAAGCAAGACAAAAATTGCTAAAATTACATGTTTCTTCCTTCACAAAGAAAATCAGCAAGAATTACATCCTTAGTGGGGAGGGGGTTTCCAATGGCTCTGTCAATAAGCAGGAGGTCTGCACGTGGTCTGTGGGCTGAATGTTACCCATTCCAGATATATGCCCACTGTCTGATGCATACCCGGTTCAGTCCTTCTTTGCAGGGTTAGTAAAGAGGGAAAATAGGGGGAAAAATCAGCTCCCTTTCCCCTTACCACTCTTCACAGAATCACCTCATGTGGGTTTCTGGCCCAGTCCCAATCTGAGGACTGTTGCTGAAGAAGGTGAGCAGCTAGTTGTGTGGTGGTCAATGCTGGAACGCAGGCACCTGTCATGACAGCTCCTGTAGAATCCTGTCTGAAGAAGAGCTGCAAAAAACAGACAGCTATATTGACCCATATCAATGAACCAATTCTAGCCATTTTCACCTCCAAAAGAGATGAGACGTGTTGTAACACTCATAAGCCTTCATTGCCCATTCACAATCAAGCCACCTCTCAAATACATTGGATTACAATATGGATAATTCATTGAAATATGGCATTGCTGGGAAAACCTACTTCCCTTCAGCTACTCTGGACACGGCAGTTAAACTCAGATGGAAGAAGCAATGCCAAGGGGATGATACATGTCATCACTGTCCCTTCTAATGAACATGTCCTGGATTTTTAACCCAGAGACCCCTAGTTCCACTACACCACTGATCACAGGAACATAAATGCAATTGTTGCAGCAATGCTTTCTCTAGGATGGGGGAGGTTTGTGTTACTTAAATTGTTGCCATGGAGTACATATTCTGGATATTTGTGAATATTCATGCCCTGTTTAGGTAAGAAAAAGCAATGATAAGCAGTCTAAGGCCCTTTCTATATCTTACCTGATGCCGTTGTCCTCTGGTTGTGATCCCAGTAGTGCCTTTGGCAGGAAGGGAGCATGACAGAAATGCTCCTCTCCACACCCAACCAGCTCCCTGTGGAAGAGAGCATGAGGGACATGCTTCTTCCTTCCGCAGCACAGCTAGGCTCTTTCCTATGTTGCAATGGGGCAGGAAGCACCTCCATCATGCTTCCAGGCCTTCTGCATAGCCAGGAGGGATGGGAGCATCACACAATTGGGGGTCATTGATGGAGGAACTCTGCCAATGATTTACCCTGCGATCGTGCTGGCTGTCAATGGAAGAAGGGCAGGACAGCAATGACATCATGCAGAAGTGTCTTTGCAGTCCCATTCCTCTTGCATCCCCATGCGAGGACATAGTCATCATGTGGAAAGGGCCACAGATGAGCTGATTATTTTCTTGTTTCATAGGTCAAGTTGGGGACCCCAGGCACCATTCTCTGTCTCTATCCTTGAATGACAGAGGTATCATCATTATTTAAGGTTACAAGCTCATGAAGACTGGCCAACCACAAGCAGTTATAGAAACCAGATAGTTAAAAGGGTTTTAAAAAGAACAGAAAAAAACACTGCTTGATATGGCTCACTACACTCCATCATCTAACTATTTATTATGTTTATTTATTTAAAATATTTGTGTCTCACCCCCATACCATAATATCTCAGGGCAGCTTACAGTAAAATCAGTTTAAATTATTTAAAATTAGAACAATAACATTTTAAACCAATAAAAACAATGCAAATGTTCTAAGCACAGACTAAACAATAGAAAATTTTTAAAAGTTGGAGTTCGAACAATCTAAAACCATGTACATGGAGAGGTCTGGATGGCCCCAAAGACTTTTTATATATATATATATCTAGAAAGCCAAGTTCTAACTTGGTGCCAGATTGCAATCAATGTCAATGACAATCAGGTCTCCCAACCGAGGACATTCTACAACCAGGGTGCCACGTCCTTATGAAGTAGGTCACTTCCACTAGTCCAACAAAGAGGAGAACTCCTCAAGAGAGGTATGCCTTCAAATAAGTACTGTTGTCATGCTGTACAGGGACTGCACAATATAACCAAATATCTATTCCATGTGACAGACTTTAGCTTAAGGAAATGTCACAGAGAAGAAACTATAGCTTTTTGCTCAAGCATATGGCAGCCTTGAGAACAGTAATGGTGCATTCCTTTAAGCACCCAAGGGGCCTAGAAAGCATCTATTCAAAAAAAGGAAAAAAAGGTAAAAAGAGAGACAGAGTGACAGCTGGCGATAGGGGTTTAAAAGGGATGTCCTTTGGGATTTCAACAAGTGAAAAGGCTTAGCAAGCCTCAGAGGGCAGCCTTTTCAAAGCCAGGTGGCCAGTTTGCTCCTTCATCCCAGCCTCTATTTATCAGAAGGTTTTTGGGTGTTACCTGAGCCCTTCGGATAAACAAGGTTGCTTTGTGTGCTGATTGTTCTCAGGAAAGAATATAGAAACTCTTTGAAGTCCTTGCAGCCCATTGTGAGGCTCCAACAGGGCCTGCCAGTGTCTTTCCAGGCCCAGGAGTAGCTCTCAGAAACAGTGGTTTTTCCTTTACATAACTCTATATACTGTAGAGTTACTAGTTTACACGAAGAGAATTCACAGCATCAGATTAGACTGAGGGTGTTTATATGTCTTGCTCAGTTTTCCTCCCCTTTTTGCTATCTCAGTGAATTGTGTTGGCAGAAGCATCACCAGTTTCCCTCACTGGCTAAAACACAGAAGGAACACTCATGGGGAAAGGGGATGGTCATGCAACATGGGACCCTCCTTATTTGGTACTTTGTTATTGTTGTGTACCTTCTGACTTTTAGCAAACCTAAGGCAAACCTATCATGGGGTTTCCTGAGCTTAAGAGCCTGTGACGTGCCCAAGGTCACCCATTGGGTTTCTATGACCAAGTGAGGAATCGAACCCTGGGCCATTTCCACACTAGACTGTTATAGTGCTATTATTCCGCTTTCAACATCCTATGGAATCCTGGGGTTTGCAGTTTAGGGAGGGGCTAGCTGGATTCCCAGGATTCCATAGGATGTTGAAAGTGGAATAATAGCACTATAACAGTCTAGTGTGGAAATGGCCCTGTCTCCAGGGTCATAGTTCAACATTCAAACCACTACACCACACTGGCTGTCTAGCTCCAATCAAACGTTGAAGACACAAGATAGCATAGCAAATTTTCATATATCGCAGCAAAGAAATCTCTGGACATGATCCCTTGATTAATCCAGCTGCAAGTGCAGGGAGTACAGACAACAGGGAACAACCTCCTCCAGTACAGACAAAGGTCAGGGTTACCTCATTTAGGGCCTTTCCGCACTAGGCTGCTATAGTGCTATTATTCCACTTCCAACCTCCTATGGAATCCTGGGGTTTGCAGTTTACGGAGGGGGCCTTTAGAATTCTCAGCCAGAGAGCTCTTGGGCCTCAGTAAACTGCAAACCCCAGGATTCCATAGGATGTTGAAAGTGGGATAATAGCACTATAACAGTGTAGTGCAGAAAGGCCATTAGATACATTCAACCAGAGCACTTGATTTTTCTGTAAGCCCACAAACAATGTAACTAACTTTGACAAGTATAGTTCTGTAGGCAATGATACTGTATATCACCATATTTACATTGATATGCTGATATCCTTCAAAATAAAATGTGTTTTTTAAAAAATGCCTGTTGGAAGCTGCTAACCATGATCAACCCCAGCCACCCACATATGTTCTACGTGCAGATTACGTGTGAAAAGAAAACTAAATATTCATCTCCCAGACAAAAAGGTATTCGAGTGTCAAAAATCTACAGGAAGGAGAACCCTGGATGGATGAAAATCTTCATAGTTTGGAACACGTCCTGTGTGAAAACATATATAGGGAATTTTTTTTGCACAGAAAATGGTCTTTTCTGCATTGATTTTTTACAGAATAAAACACAAACTGAATTTTCCTTGAAAAACAGTCCAGTTGGTGAAAATTTTCTTGCAGTGGAGAAGATGATGGATGCATTATTTGTTCTTACCCATAAAAATGAAGTTCATGAAAATTTACACCCTTGGTTTAGGTAAAATATCGTTCTTCTCTGCACAGTGACCATGTGATGGGTAGAAACTTTATCATTTGCCTCAGTAATAAAATCTCAAGGTACCAACCTCAGCCCAGTGTTAAAAGTTTCAATATCCTAACATCTCAAACAGATAGATGAGTCAAGTACCCATGTGAACTGAACAACAGGAAAGGACGTGGGCTGACACTTCTCTGCTTTCCATAGTGAAAAATTCAGTTTTGCAAGTAAACAAGTCTGTGAAGAAAAGTAGGCATGAAAGTACAAATCTAGTAAGGTTATAGGTGCTACCCAGTGTTTTGCACAGAAATTAAGTAAAAGAAATGCAAGAAATATAATTTTAAGACTGAAGCCTTTCTGCCTTACACTATTATAGTGCTATTATTCCATTTTCAGCAGCCTGTGGAGTTCTGGGGTTTGTAGTTTACTGAGGCCAAAGGGCTCTCTGGCTGAGGATTCTAAAGGATTCTCCTTAAATGGCAAACCCCAGGATTCCATAGGAGGTTGAAAGTGGAATAATAGCACTATAACAGTTTTGGGTGGAAACGGCCCTAAGACTCAGTTTAATTACTGTTTAAAAATCTGAATTTGACAAGTCCTAGGCCTGGGGTACAAAACACACTATTGAATTGGGTCATACCTCAAAATGAGTGATTCTCCCGTTGTTATACTTGTTGTGTGATTTAGCTATGCTTTAGTTACTATGAAAAGAACTAATTACAAATAACTAGGGTTTTTTTTTGTCATTAGCTTATTCCTAACAATGCATATGACATGCTGCAGTCTAGAGGAGCATAGAGATTGATGAACAAGGCCTTTGAGGATTTGAAACCAGTATAATAGCTCCTCTGCTGTCATAGGCCCTTTCTGCA
The DNA here is from genome assembly GCA_948474755.1 of Ctenosaura bakeri. Taxonomy (NCBI): domain Eukaryota; kingdom Metazoa; phylum Chordata; class Lepidosauria; order Squamata; family Iguanidae; genus Ctenosaura; species Ctenosaura bakeri. The sequence continues at coordinate 274,240 of CAOLHI010003336.1, forward strand.
CCTTACTTGCATCCCGTGACATCCCAGCGTCATCCCAGCAGTGCCTTTGCCAGGATGGGAGCATATTCTGAACACTCACCTCTGCATCTGCCAGCTACTGGCAGATGGTAGTGTTTGGGACATGCTTCTTCCTTCTGCAGTGCAGCTGGCCTCTTCCTGTGCTGCCCTGAGGAAGGAAGCACCTTGGTAGCACTTAAGCCTTTCTTATATGGCACCAGCTGATGTGATTATCATGTGAAAGGGGCCTATTATGGGATTTCCCCCCCAGTAATACTATAACATGTGATTGTGACAGCTGGGGATGCAACAGGACTGTTGCCCTTTTCGCACGTTACCCGTTCGCGTGGCTGGGGGGGGCGCATCTTGCGCTAAAAGCCTCAGCAGAAATGCTGCCGCTTCCCTGCTGCTTGAATTCTGCAGCATTTCCTGGTCGCGCGAGCACCGTGCAAACGCCCCGCCCCTTCCTACCACACCGCAACCTGGGAATTGTAGGCTAGCGTGGAGGCAGGAAGCGCGGCTGGGCTGGCTCCTGAGGCTCCGCAGGGCAGGTAAGTGCATGCGGGCCCTGGGAGCATTGCGTGACCGTGCACCATTTTCAGCTTTAAGCCGAAAATAAATAAAAAAATGCATGTGGGGTCCGCTTTAGGCTCTTGAGTGTCGCGTAAATGGGAGTGTGTCATATGGACCGCTCCTCTCATTTACGTGACGCTAAGGGGCCCTTTCGCTTTAGAAACGGCGTGCGAAAAGGGCCTGTGATGACATCATGTGGTAGCATGTGTCATGGACCGGCTTCAATGCGTCCCCATGCTGGGATGGTGCTGTAGTATGGAAATGGCCATAGAGAATGGGACTCTTGAGAAAGGAGGGCGTTACTCCAGAGAAGAGTAAAATGATTTGTTAAAGAAGTGGGACTTTTTTTCAGGCCTTTGCTCAAATATAATTGTCATCTGTGCTCAAATCACACACAGAACAAGAATCAGAGTAGAGGTAGAATGCAGGTTTTCAACCTTTAGCCCACCAGGTATTTTGGACTTCGACGAACAGAATCAGAAAATCAGAGAACTGGAAGAAACTGCAAGGGCCATCTAGTCCAGTTCCTGCCCTGAGGGAATACACAGCTACAGAGATGTTGAAAGATGCTCATCCAACCTCTGCTTAAAAACCACCAAAGGAGAAGAGTTTACCATCCTTCAAGTTGGTCTATTTCACTCTTAACCAGCTTTTACAGTCAAGAGGTTCTTCTTTAATGGTTAAGCAGAATCTCTTTTCTTGTAATTTGAATCCACTAATTCATGTTCTAGTGTTTGGAGCAGCAGAAAATTAACTCCTTCCATCTCCTAGATGACATATCTAAGTATTTAAATATAGCTGTCATATCACCTCTCAACCCTCTCTTCTCCAGGCTGAACATACCCAGTTCCCTAAATGTTCTTCTTAGGGCTTGGATTCTAGAATTCTTACCATGCTGGGCATCCTTTCCTTGAACAGGTACCAGTTTGTCAATATCCTTCTTGAACTGTGGTGCTTAGAACTGGACACAGTGTTCCAAGTGAGGTGTGAGCAAAGCAGAATAGAAAGGTACTATTACTTCCTTGAACTGGACGCTATACTCCTATTGATTCAGTCTCAATTTACATTGGCTTTTGGGAGTACTGTGTCACACTGTTGGCTCATGTTAGATAGTATTCTACTAAAACCCCTAGATCCTTTTTACATATACTATTAACTCCCAGAATTCCTGACCACTGCCTCATTGCCTGGAGCTCCTAGGAGCTGAAATCTAAAATTTCTGGAGAGTCAAAATTGAGAATCACTGGTATAAACTCTAACTGAGGCCATTTCTCCATGGTGTTGCTGTCCCACAATGGGGACATGTTGGCAGCAGTCCACAAGTCATGCTTTCACATGACATTGTCATAGTCCCGCTGCCAACACATCCCCAGCCATTGTGATCATGGGATATACTATTAACAGGAAAAATTCATTAATGGCCTGCGATCATGCGGTGCTCCCATCGCTGACATCCATACAAAATGGGAGAAAGTGCAATCTACATGCTTCCTTCCCCAATGCAGCATGAGAAAGAAGCTGCCTGTACTGCAGAAGGAAGAAATATTTCACTTGCACTCCTATCCAAGACAGTTGGCTCACTGTGGAGGGGAGAGTTGGGGACATGCTTCCATCCTAGCAAAGGCACTGCCAGGATGTTGCTGGGAAGACAACATAAAAGGGAGAGATGCAGAAATGACCTGAGTTAAAGGAGCCAAACCTTAACTGTTCTTCATGCCTATTTCAGCTAGGAGCTTCTTTGGTCAGTTATGACCAGTGTGCAGAGTGCTTAGAAATGTGCTGAGAGATTGTTACCAGTTATATTCCCAGTGGGTAACTATTCTACATTCTGAACATACTTCAGTGGTATGTCAAATTGGTAGAATCATTTTAGCTACAGGATCTCCCTACAAAAACCAAGTCCAATCTCTGTCCCATGTCAATTGCATGGGTATTGCACCAACACAGATAGTGATGTGTTTCCCAGATGTTTCCAGAATTTGCATATCAGTGAGCCACCTCCATCACTCTTTCCATTCCCTTCACTGTTTGGGCCCACAGCATGGAGCTATCAGAAGATGCTTGCGCATCAGCCATATAGGACAGCAGAGAAGTGATGGAGAAGATACTGTAATCACAATCATTTTAGAAAGAGAAAAAGTACAGAAAAACAAAAGAACTGAAAACAAATGAACCATTTTTGTTCACCTTGCCTAGTAGTGTCGCTTACAGCCAGAGCTAACTCTGTGTGTCTCATCCAGTAGGAGAAAATGAGTTACACTTAAGTTCTGGAAATAGGTGTGTGTGTGTGTTTTAAAGTCAACATGTTTGTATGTCAATTGCACAAGGATTTATGCTGCCGTAACCAAGGAATGACTTCATCAGGAAATCCCCTTTCAACTTTCAGACATATAAACATATATCCATGTATTTCATACTAGGTCAAATAAAAAGGCCTTTCAATTAGAGAACTTCCAGTTCCAGTACAATCATATGCATGCTTCCTCACAAGCAATTCTTGTTGAGTTCAGTGCCAATTTATTTCAATCGTGTTTATAGAATTGTAGCCCTTGATGACAATCCTATGCACATTGACTTGTGAGTAGGTTCCACAGAACTCAGTGAAACTTAGGTTTGAGTAGCTGCATACAAGATTGCTGCTATTGCCCACATTGAGACGTATACTTGTGGGTCATCTTCCAACATAGCATGTGGTATTGGTTGATGCTGTAACCTTCTTCTGTTGCTCTTTTAAAGTTTGTCACATTCTAGGGTAACAAATTAACACTTATTGTTTGTTCACATTTCACTGTTTGCTTGCTAGAGACAATTAAGAATAAACTGAAGCAGGCAAAAGAATGTTGGATATACTAAAAGGGGGTGGATGATAACACCTGAATACATCATAGTAAAACACAAATGAGGAGAATTTTAGGAATGGAATAGAATTTCATTCAAAATTTTTTTTTTTAGAAAAAATTAGGAACGTAATTTAAATAAGAACCTAAATCATAAAGCTATTTACAAGCAGGACAGAAAGAACTTGAATTATGGGGAAATATTTAGTGAATGCAGGAGAAAGCAAGACTGAGACATTCATCCATCCAGCAAGAGGCTTTCAGTAAGCCCTTAAAATATGTATTTGAATCCCTTTCTTTCATATATATTTATAATGCTGAATTGGGATTGTCCCCAATTTTGCTGAGAGGTCATTCATTTTATATGTGAGTCCAGTGTCTTGTGGTGTTGGATCTACCATCCCTAAGTCCTACCCAGGAGGAAGGAACAAGAACCAACATGTCCTCCAGATTAACTGATGCTCTTACTTATGCTCCAGGCAGGGGCAAGGTTTCAGAGGCAATTCTACAACCACTCATCTGGTTTCTAGCTCTTCCTGCTGCAAAGGCATCTCATTTTTCTCAGTGCCTTCAATGGTTCCTTGGCAGGACAGTTTTTCTGTTTCTTCTGAAACCTTACACTGCCTCTGCTCTTTGGCATCTGGAATGGTTCCATGGTCTCAACTGGTGAGAAAGAGAATTCAAAACACACAACAATCAGTGTAAAAAATGGAACATATTTACAATTATTACCTATCAGGTGATATGGTTGGATAATGATGATGAACAGGGGAAGGACTACTGGCTTTCATGTAAATCTAGCACTCTGCTTTGGAATAGCCACATGCCCTATATTCTTAATAGAAATATTACCAAAGTGCATAAGTATGTAGTTCAGAATATGAAATATGCACCTACACATGATGAGTCAAATTATCTCCCTCACACCAGAATTCCCTCTCCCACTCAGAATATAAAATGAGATTTTTTTATGTACATGCATAGTCCAAGTTCAAACTAACTAGAATGCACACAAATATCCTCTAAAAGTAGTAGGCCTTCATTTACGATGAAATAAATAGTGATTCCTGAACTGATAGCTGTGAATGACGTGATCAGATCATTCAGCTAAATCACTTAGTTTCACCTGCATTTTCAATCTCTCTGGGCAAATTCCCTTAATTATTTCTTACAGGAAGGGGTTAGTATTCTACACTGACTACTTAGTTAACTATACTTAACTAAGTTATCTTTCTGGCCCCCTCACCCACCCCAAATCTGATGGAAACATAATTCACTCATGCTCCAATCACAAGCAAAATGGACCTCCTTCTCCCTAAGCAGCTGGTGCCTGGTAAAGTAACTTGGAAGGAAAGTATGGTCATATTAATAGTGTCACAATTGTGACTAAGTAGTGGATTTAAATACAGAACAGTTACTGAGATTTACTCATCTGTAACTTCTGCCCTCCAACCTGGGACTAAGGCCCTTTTCACACGTTATCCATTTGCACGGCTAGGGGGGCGTCGCACACGAAAAGCCTTAGCAGGAACGCTGCTGCTTCCCTGCTGCTTGAGTTCTGCAGCGCTTCCTGGTTGCGCAAGCGTCGCGGGAGCACCCCGCCCCTTCCTACTGCAGTGCAACCTGGGAATTGTAGGCTAGCGCTGCGGCAGGAAGCGCAACTGGCCCGGCTCCCGACGCACCACACAGCAGATAAGTGCGAGCGGGCCCCGGGAGCATTGCGCGACTGTGCACCATTTTCAGCTTAAAGCCGAAAATAAAAAGGTACGTGTCCACTCTGCATCCAGCTCTTGACCGTCGCGTAAATGGGAGTGCGTCGTACCCTCTCACCAAAGAAACTGAGTGTGAAAAGAGCCTAAGAGAGGCTACTTAGCATACTTAACTAAGTAGCTAATACTGAATACTGGCCATGTTTTGTAGCTGTTGTTGTGCCCACCCAAATCCAAAATCTTCTCCAGTTCCCAGGTATGTTTCTTCTGGTATATATAGGGCAGTTGAGGAAGCTCTCAACCAATGCTGAAGCTGAAAACTACAAGTCTAAGGGCTGCATGTGAGAGGACCCATTAGCCCAAATATTTTGAGACAGCTATGAACTTGGCAAAACAGCCAAGCTTCTTTCCAAAAGCTTTCTGTGAATCCTACAAAACAGCAAGGCTGCTTCCAAACTGAGCTAAGAGTCATAGGTCACTAATTCTGGGTGTTTCTCTCATAGCCCCACAAAGTTTACCATAAGCCCCTTCTCTAAAAATTGTTTCTCCCTAGAATTTTAAGAAGCAAACACAGACCTTTCCACCCCTGTCTTTTGGTGGTACCTCTGATATTTGGCTGCAGTCCCAAAACCCAAAACATAGCAAAAGGAGGTTAATTTACTAAAAGATAAGTATCTCAGGAAAATTATTATGGTTCTTACATCTCCCAAATGTTTAAACACATGAAGGTTACCATGAAGCAAGAGTGAGGTATACACCACATTCTGAAGAACTAACCTGAGTGAGAGCAGTGATTTACAGACAGCATTTCTAGATCTACATCCAGAGTATTTGTTCAAATGACTGCTATATTGCCAGAGAGTTATAATGAAATAGGTTGCTCTGAAGCTACACAGAAAGGCTCTGAAGAAATGAAAAACCATCATTTGCTCAGGTTGCCTCTGTAGAATTTTCTCCCACACCAAGCACACAGCAGAGGGTTTCCAGGAATAGTAGAATCCCTGCCCCTACCCATTATTGTGGGATAGTCAGCCTATAGCCCTAAGGCTCCATGCACCCTTTGGCCTAGTTTCAAAAGCTCTCTGCAAGCACTGTCACTTCAGACATATGGAAAGAGTGATCTGTTCCCCCTGTGGGAATCTTTTGGATGGGGAGCAATAGAGGGAGTATAGGAGGTGGTGGAAAAAGAGGAAGGAAAAACAGATGACAGAAAGAGAAACATGAGTAGGAGAAAGCAGCTCAGGATCCAAGTAGGAGGATGGCAGAAGAAGAAAAAGGGGTGGAGAAAAAAAGGAGTGGTCCCACCCACTTTTGCTTTAGCCCTACCCACAACCCAATTGCAGTGCTCAACAGATTAGTGCCAATATTATACGAAGAGAAAAGTGTTGTGGCTGCTTGCATGCAAACTTTATCACTTTATTTTCTGTATATATTTGGTCTGCTGCTTGCACTTGTTTAAAATTGTTAATCTTGAAAGTGCGAGGGCATTCTTTGTTTATTTAATTCCAGGAGACTCATCCGGCCTGCTACCCCTATGGAATACTGTCAAATGAGTGTTCTGCCTTTTTTATGTCCATGTGGTCTTCCTGCTTCTGTTTCAGCTTCACGCTTGTGTATGCAGTGACATCTAGTGACGAAGAACACAAATGGGGCTCGGGGAGATTTCCACAGAACATTGTGATCTGTATTCAAACAATAACAACCGCAAAAATGTCCAGCTATTCAAACATAATAAGTACTCACCATCACTCATGAGATTGGCTTACGGAATAATAAAATGGTGTTTTCTTTTAAAAGCAAAAGCAACCAGGAAAAGAAGATCACATAAACATTTAGGATATGCTACATTTCTGTTTCCAGGGTCCACTTGGTAGTCAAGAACATTTTGAATGAAAGGTTCTTTGTCACCATTCACCCCTTGTATCATCTTTACTGCCCAGAAGAGGATCAGAGGCCAAAAGAGCACAATTTACCAGAGATTTCCCCCAGTGATTTCTGTGGTTAAGGAAGGATTTGACCTTCTGTCTCATCAAATCCAGAGGACCTCATTGACACAATCCACAGCCTTTCCTGGTGATTAGGGGAGCTCTTTCATGTTAGCTTTTTAGCTGAATCCAATATGAGATTCTTTCACCCTTTCACATGCTGGGCCTCTAAAGCAACCAGTTTTCTTCAGACTTGCACAGGGAACTGCTGATTCTGCAAAGAACTGAAGTCATAATAAACTCTCCTCTAGGGTTCTTCCCATCTATCTAGCTTCGGTTGAAGTTCTGGAAGCCCTCACAGGAAAAGTCTGCTTTGGGCTGTCAGTGTGTTTTGTGGGGTAAGTATTTATTTAAATGTTTATTTCCCACCCATATAAAAATTACTCAGAGAAGCATAATCGACCTAATCTATATTAGACAACTAAAACAATAGTTGAAACAAAACAGTTTAAAACCATGTACCTGTAGATATATGGACAAAATCACTCGGCCCTCCCCTCCCCAAGGGCCAAGCTTCAGGGACAGAGCATCCTATAACTGGAGTGCCACAACAGAGAAGATCCTACTCCATACCCTCACATAGTGTATTGATCTCATTAGTGGGACATAGAAGAGGGCATCTCCAGCAGACCTCATTTCTCAGACTGGCATAGATAAGGTTGTAAACTATCTGTAAATCAAAACAAAAACCTCAAATTCTGACAAGGCTAGAAATACTATGACTTTGTCTGCTACATATGTGTATCAAACTTCTGACAATTTAATGTAATATATCTTCTGTGTGTTACCTGCAAGGAATGAATACAATTGGTCTTTTATAAATTAATAGAATCTCCACCAACCATAAGCATATGGGCCTACCAAACCATGGCCTTTTTCGCACGTTACCCTTTTGCGCGATGGGGGAGGGCGTCTCGCGCGAGAAGCCTCATCCAAAACTCTGCCACTTCCCCGTTCCTTCATACCGCAGGTCGCTTCCTGTTAGCGTGACCGTCGCCCAAGCGCCCTGCCCCTTTGTTCCGCAGTGCAGTCTGGGAGTTGCTGGGGGAAGGAAGCGCGACCAGGCCGCCTTGCCGACACACCGCACAGAGGTAAGTGCGCGAGGGCACCACGAGCATTGCGCGAGCGAAGGGCATTTTCAGCTTAAAGCCGAAAATCAAAACATGTGCGTGCGCCCCGCTTTAGCCTCGTGAGCATCGCGCGAGGGGGAGTGCGTCATACGGAGCGATGCTCCCACTCACGCGATGCTCAAGGGGCTCTCGCACAAGAAAAAAAGGATGTGAAAAGGGCCCATGGGAAGGATGACATGAGACAGTGGTGGATCCTTTGTGTCAAATGTGAAAAGTATATAAAATGTGTGCCATTACTCTCCCACTAGTAGGCTTTTGTTTCTTGGGCCATTTCTGCCCTACACTGTTACAGTGTTATTATTTCACTTTTAACATCCTGTGGAATTCTGGGGTTTGTAGTTTACTGAGGTCAAAAAGCTCTGTAAATTCTAAAGGCCCCTCTCTAAATTGCAAACCCCAGGATTCCATAGGTTGTTCAAAGTGGAATAAGAGCACTATAACAGTGTAGGATGGCCAAAGTCTTTAATCCATCTCAGAAACTCCTCTGCATATATTTAATATCCTTGCTCTTCAAAACCAATAGCATAAAACAGATGCATATCATAATGCAGGCACTGCCTTTTTGCTTTCAGTAGGATGTATGTTCATCATCATCCCCACACCCCACTTTTAAACTGCCAACTACCTTTCAAATATTTTGTCCATCTGGCCACCTATAATTTTTCTTGCTACCTAAAACTAACTTCTGCTATGGGTCCAGACATAAAGGTTTCCCCACAAATGTGATAAAGCAGGCAGGATCACTCCACTTGCAGCTCCTCAAATTCTGCCAAACTGAACAGCCTGCCAGTACTGAAGTTGCCAAAGCAACCTAAGCCACATGGGAGAAGGTAGAAGGAGCAGGACAGATCTAGAGGTGTGTCCCTGTTGCCCCAGTGACAGGCTTGTTTGCTGCTCAGATGCAAGGCCTAGAAGCCTCACAAGACAAGGGAACAAGAACGGACAGCTGCCAGGCCTGCCAATAGCTCTTTAGTTGCCAGCTGGGATCAGATTAAGGAGGATCAGCCTCAAGAGCTTTTCTTTTCTACCACACTCTGAGAGATTTGGCTTTTCTACCACACAGAGAAAGACACAGCAAGAAAAAAACTGAATGGGTGAAACTGGGAGGAGGAAGAAGAAAGATTCCCGACTACACTAAAGATTCCCAACTGCACTAGAATCACTGGTTCCCATTTGTCATTGAGGCTTCAAGAGGACCAAGGCTTACAACCAAGCTATGTATAGTTAGCTGGAAATACAGTATCAGTTTAGTTCAGTTGTACCAATGGGGTACATCTCAAGATGAAACTCTACATTTAGGATGTAATTCTTCATTAAGTTGCTCCTTGAACAAGGCCTCAAATAATTTTACCAATTTTCTTCCCACTGCAAGAAAACCATGTAGAAATATTATTTCCTGTGCAGAAAATGTTATTTTCTATGGAAAGCACCTTCATGAGAATGTTACACAAAATAAAATCCGTCATATCATGATTTTCAGCGGAAGAAACAGCCTTTTTGTGTGGAAAATAATATTTCCATATGAATTTTGTGCAGGCAAATCCTGAGCGGTGAAGATTCTTGTCAGTCCAAGAATTTTTCTCATCAGGGTTTTTTCAGCACTCAAAAAACAAGTTTTTCACCTTTTTTTTTTTTTGGTAATATTTTCAGATATTCATTCCATCCCTATTCTACATGGGATTTAAGGAGTCATATCCGTGACTATAGAAATAGCTCTTTCCCACACCACAATAACTCCCTTTCCTTCTGTATTCCACCCAAAATGGTGATCAGAAATGATGGAATGTCACCTCCAATCACAAATTTGTCCAGAAGGACAAGAGCAAAAAAGTTGTTGAGACACCATGGGAAGGGGTCACCTTAAATTATGGTATAGATTTCCCATTGGTTCTCGAATCACTTTGTCAGCATGCATTGGGTGCTGGCTTTGCTGTTATTACCTTTTTTAATTTTGTAAAAAATAATAATAATACTGCTTTTCATGCTTGCAGACAACTGAAAAACTAGAACACACTTTGTATCTGGTCTTAAATGAACATTTTAATTTAAAAAGCATATGTCTGCTGTCACAACCACTGTTTGCAAATTCCATATCTATATTAAATCAGTTTTGGTTTCTTCCTACCATTCAATCCTTTCATCTTCACTTTTATCAATTCACTTTTATTAATATTTTGAGGCATAAAATTGCACAGAGCTCTGTTATCAGTAAAGATACATAAATGTTAGGTACATTGCTGCAGACAGAAAGAGAATAGAAACTTGTCATATCAGCCATCCAAGAATCGTCTGTAATAATAAGTACATTGTAGGAGACCAGGAATACAGAGTCAGGAAGAACTGAAAGCAATGTCTTCTATACATGTCGATTTAACACTGTGGCCTTTTTTGCATGCCATTTCCCAAGGGAAATGGCCATGGGAGTGCTGTGGGATTGTGGGGACAGTTCTGCATGACGTTCTCACAATCACGTGGCGCTCCTGTAGCTACCCCGCGGTAATCACGGATTGTATCATTTTCAGCTCTTTCCCAAAAATGACCCATGATTGTGCATTCTTCCCACCTCCCTCCTGCAGTTACCTGGTGTACAGAACCTCAGAAAGCATGATGGCCATGCTTCCTCCCCCAGTGCAGCCTGGGAAAGTACCCAGTTGCACTGCAGAAGGAAGGGGTAGAGCTATCACGCTTCCTTCCATCCAGCATGGAGCTGGTGTGGAGGGAAGTGCAGGGGACATGATTCCCTCCCACAAGAGGCTTTTCATGTGATCCCCACTCGATGGCAGTGAGAAAAGGTAAGGTGTGAAAAGGCCATTGCTTGTGTCCCATTTTGCTAACATGTGTTATTCAATATGAAAAAGGATCTTGTAGCCCCATTGAGACTAAGGCCATTTCCGCACTGGACTGTTATAGCGCTGTGGTTCCGCTTGTGGCCTCCGAGAGGATCCTGGGGTTTGCGGTTCAGGGAGGGGCCGGCTGGCCCCTCCCTGAACCGCAAACCCCAGGATCCCCTCGGAGGCTGCAAGCGGAACCACAGCGCTATAACAGCCCAGTGCGGAAATGGCCTAACTAACAGGAAGAGGTTGGTAGCATCAGCTTTCATAGACTTAAGTCTACTCCATCAGATGCATGGAGTGAATTGCCTAGGAGCAGACCTTTATAGCTATTAATGCGCAGGTCATATGTTTGAACAGAAATGCAAAACTTGTGGATACAGTGAGAAGGTGACAGGTTCAGTTTTAACTATGAACAATGGGGTATAAAGGCAGGAGAAAAGATGTTTCCTAAAGCCAAGGTGAGTAGTTAACCATAAGAATAACAGAGGGAGTTAATTGGATTTGTAGTATGATACTGGCTGGGAACCAAAAAAAACCAGATGTGATAAACTAGGCAAGAAAGCCGTCATGAGGCTGGGTGTTGTCATAATATGTGTAGTATGCCAGGGATCTGTTGTCTCTTTTCAACCTCATGTCAATGCAATATGGTAACTAGGGCCATTTTCACGCAAGATTGTTATAGCGCTATTATTCCACTTTCAACATCCTACAGAATCCTGCGGTTTACAGTTTAGAGAGGGGCCATTTGCCCCCTCCCTAAACTGCAAACCCCAGGATTCCATAGGATGTTGAAAGTGGAATAATAGCGCTATAACAGTCTAGTGCGCAAATGGCCTATGTTATTCAAGCACACTTAGATTGCCAAAGCTTCAGAAGGAATGGAATGAAAGCAAGATGAAATGCACAGAGGAAATTGGAAGAAGATAGATTACATTTGAGGCCTACATGCAATTTGTTACTCTTTAAGTGCAATCCACATCCAACACAGCCCTCAAGAAACTTGATGAACTCCTGTTCTTGTTACCTGCCTTATACTACAGCGTATGCTACACTCATTCACATTACTTCCATACTACTTTAACTGCCATGTCTCCATTCTAAGGAATCCCAGGGATTTTAGACTGGTGAGGTACTTCGAAATTTCTGCTAGAGATTTTCCACAGGTGGAAGGGTGAAGATTTCATTTCAGTCTCTTTTTATAGGCATTTACGTCGTATGTGGAATGGAAAGAACTTGCGGGGTGTATATTCTAAAATGACTGTGGGAGAATTCTGAAACTGACAGATTTGTCCATCCAGGCAAAGGGTTTTGAGGATTCAGTTCTTAAAAGTCTGGGTCTCAATCTGCATTCACTTTTTTGGTGGTGTTGAATTAGGATTTATTTTCCATGTCCTCCCCCAACCCTCGAGAGGGTTTTTGTTACCCTGTATGTTGGGGGTCCCGGGAGGGGCACCCAAATAACCAAATAAAAACACAAGTTGGGGGAATTTAACTCGGGCACTCTCTTGGCTGAACGAGAGGCAGGGTAACTTTAGCAAGGATCTTTTAACCCAATGTCTACGGCTTCAGGTCAGAGAGCAGGCAAGCAAGTTTAAAAGTAACAAAAATAACAGTTTTATTGAAACATAAGCAGCAAATAAAACCACACACACACTAGCTAACTTGGAAACAGAAATGGAGAGCTTAGGGATGGGTAATACAACACCTGGTCTCGTAGTCCTAGAGATAAAGACGGGGTTCCGGGGGAGAAAGCTCAGCGTGGCTAGCTGAGGGGAGTTTCCTTAGACAACCAACAGCAAGGCGAGATGGAAGTCCAGGGTGATCCAAGGAAGTCCCAAAAGTGGGGACCGATTTTACCTACAGGCTATGTTATGCTCGGTGAGAACAAAGGAAATTTGGAGCTGGACAAAGGAGTTGGAAAAGGTCAGATTTTGCATGAAGGGTTTAGCTCTTGATAACAATAGCGTGGCCGGTGCGTTAATAGCCCGATACAAAAGAGTGGCTTGGCTCTTGGCTATGTGGCTTTGTGTAAATCCAAGCCAAGCAGAGCTGGTTTGCAGGGAGATTTTTCCCTAAAGCAACGGAGAGGCTTAAATTGCCTGCCTGAAAGGGGTTTTGGAAGGTACAGTCATTAACGGCCATGCCCATATGTGCTCGTCCAGGGGACCTCTGCAAACACGTGGAGTGGGGGTGGCAGAGAAAGGTCAAGCAAAGGCCAAATTATTTGATATCAAAAGGATATCTAGTGCTCTCACCAGACATATCATAACCGTGATAACATTTTAAACCCCTAAATGTGGTTCATTCTATGCTGGAATAGCCACACCAACTGAATTTGGCCAGTTTACATGCATTTTCAGTTTATCTTTTTGATAAGAATTTCCTCAAAATTACCATGGAATGGAAAGGGCTTGAAATTTTCAAAGTTTAAGAGAAACAGACAGATTTGTGCATCCCCTGTGACATAAAACCTGAACTCATGAGTTAAGAAAGGCTAAGAATGAGGTTGGGGGAAAGAAAGGCCCTTTTTGCATGCTTTTTTTTTGCGCGAGCGCCCCTTGAGCATCATGTGAGTGGGAGCGGCGCTCTGTATGATGCACTCCCATTTGCGTGATGCTCACAAGGCTAAAGCGGGGCACGCGCGCATGTTTTGATTTTCAGCTTTCAGCCGAAAATGCCCTGCGCTCGCGCAATGCTCGCAGCGCCCTCGCGCACTTACCTCTGTGCGGTGTGTCGGCAAGGCGGCCCGGTTGCGTTTCCTTCCCCCCGCGCAGCCTACAACTCCCAGACTGCGCTGCGGAAGAAAGGGGCGGGGCACTCGTGTGACGGTCGCGCTAGAAGGAAGGCATGCGGGAGGCAAAAAGGGCTGCTGCGACGAGGTAAGGTGCAAAAAGGGTCAAAGACAGGCCAAGATAGATCTGGAATGGTGAATCTCTGTAATACATCTGAGTGCACCCAGTGCAGTTTTGAGCCAAAATATCTGACTTGATTTGGCTATTATCTGTTTCCTTCTTATAGCAACAGCTTCCAGTAGATGCTCCTAAATCACTTTGTGAACACCACTAGAAGCAGGAGCACCCTGTCTACTCCATTTTAGCTTACAGTAGAGCTGGGCCTAAGGAGTCAGCATGGTCTAGTGGTTTGAGCATTGGGCTATGACTCTGAAGACCAGGGTTTGATTCCTCACATGGCCATGGAAACCCAGTGGGTGACCTTGGACACACTTTCAGCCTCAGAAAACCCCATGATTGGTTCACCTTAGTGTCGCCAAAAGTCAGAAATGACTTGAAGGCACACAACAACAAGAACTAGGCCTAAATGCCCTAAAGGAATCAATTCCTGTCTGATCTTGGAAGCTAAGGAGGGTCAGTCATGGTTAGTACTTGGATGAGAGACTGCCAACAAATTCCGGGTGCTGTTGGCTATATTTCAGAGGAGGGAACTGGCAAAACCACCTCTGCATATTCATTGCCTGAGAGAAGTGAAATCTATTTTAGCTTCTGCACTGGGTATACAGTATTAATAACATGTAGTAGAAGCATATATATTAACTTATATGTATAACACGTATTTAGATATATTTACACAAAATATTCCAGTATATTTTATTTTTTAGCTTCTGTAATACACTAAGTCTAAGAAGACAGCTTTCTAAAATTGGCAGCTGACCAAAAGAGAGCCTCCAAGACCTTGGTTCTGTAGGGTGGCTGGTGTGTTTCAGATAACAACACACCTGACAGGACACAGCCGTCTGTAAGGAGTACCAGAAGAGGGCCTTCCATTGGAATTTCAAAAAAAATGGGATATCCCCAGCTGTATCTTATTCCAGCTCTCTGTAGAACTATAATGCAAGGTTTCATTTCCCTTCTCCAATTTATTGTTTCGCTGGCAAATATTACAGAATAAATTCTCTTGAACAAGGATTGCAACTCCTGAGAGAACTGAAACTGATTCAGCAAGAGGAAACGGAAGAGGAAGCGGTTAGAGGAGCGGAAGAAGGAGCAGTGGGAGGAGCAACTGAAGAAGGAGCAGTGGGAGGAGCAACAGGAGGAGGAGAGAAGAAGACTTCGGGAGATAAACGAAAGGACAGAGGCTGAGGAGGACTGGAAGAAACAATATGAAATAACAGAAGAAGAAGAAAGAGAACTTCATAGAGTAGGAGAAGGGTAGATGATTAGTGATTAGAATATATTCTTGTAGATTGTAAATGTATAGAGTTTGATCTATATATATATAAAGTAAAAGGGTAGAGAGAGGGAAGGGAGGGGGAAGAGAGGGAAAAAATATGGGAAAGAAAACAAATCGGGAGAGGATATTGGTCTTATGCCGGAGTAGGTATACCTTCACCCCCCCCCAAGACCATGGGAGGTCGTTGCCAAGGCAGAAGCGCTTTGGAGGGAAAGGGGGGACGAATGTTTGTGTGGGGAGGGGAGGGGAGGGAGGGAAGGGGGAGGGGAGTGGGAGGGGGGAAGGGAGGGGAGGGGAGCACCATCACACTAAAGAGCCAATGGGGAGTGGGATTAGGAAACGGGAAATATGAAAAATGGAGAATAGACTGAGAATATCAACATTGAATGTGAAAGGCTTAGGGACAATAATAAAGAGAAAAAGGATAGAATCGATATTAAAAAAAGATAAGGCTGATATAATTTTTTTACAAGAAACACATGGAAAAAGAGATAAAAAAAATGAGCTTAGATTGAATTGGGTAGCCACTTATGAGGAAGCATTTGGTACATCCAAATCAAGAGGAGTTGCAATAATAATTTCCAAAAGATGTAATTTCATTGTAACAAGTGTGGAGTTAGATGAAAAAGGTAGATATGTAATTATACAAGGTGAAATAGATGGAGAAACATATGTTATAGTGAATATCTATGCACCTAATGAGAAGCAAAAAGAGTTTTATGAAGAAATATTTAATAAGATTAAAAATATGAAAGGAGATTACACAATAATGGCAGGTGATTTTAATATGGTGATGGATAGATGGAAAGATAAATCGATCATTAATTAGAGACAGATATAATAATATAACAATTTTGAATAAATTAGTGAGTAGAAATGAATTGATAGATGTTTGGAGGTTAATAAAGGGTGAGGAAAAGAAATATACGTATTATTCATCAGTTCATAAAAATTATTCAAGAATAGATTATATCTTTGTCTCAAAGAATATGATACCTAGATTAATAAATACAGAAATAGAAACAATAAAAGTGACAGACCATGCTTTGATGAATTTGGATATAACCATGAAAAGGAATTATAGAGAAGCAAAAAGATGGAGATTGGATATTAAGTTACTTAATTATAAGGAGATAGTAAATAAAATAGAGAAGGAATGGCAAGAAATTTGGGATATAAACAATAAGGAAGTAACACAAGATGTATTATGGGATACAATGAAGGCAGTGGTAAGAGGATTATGTATTAAAGAATCAAGCAAATTAAAGAGACAATTAGGAGAAAAAAAATTGAAATTAGAAAAAGAAATAAAAGAACTAGAGAATATTATATAATAGATAGAACTAAACAGAAATTAATAATATTACAAGCCAAAAGGGATGAATTAGAAAAGATAGAAATGGATGAAGTTCAGAAAAACTTAATATATTTGAAAAGGGAATACTTTGAATATAGCAATAAAAATTCTAAAATGCTGGCTAAATCAGTACAATCAAAAAAAATTAGAAATATGATTGGCGTAGTAAAAGATAAATTTGGTAAAGAAAAAAGGCTGATGAAAGAGAAATTAAAAATATTTGAGGAATTTATCGAGAATTGTATTTAGCAGAAGATAAATCTGTAGAGAATATAGAGGACTATATTAATAAAAATTGGAAAGTAAGATTAACAGAACAAGATAAAGGATTAATGGAAGAAATGATATCAGAAGAAGAAATAGAAGAAGTAATAAATAACTTAAAAGGAGGAAAATCACCAGGATTGGATGGATTAGGTCCAGAATACTATAAAACATTTAAAAAAGGTTTAATCCCTAAACTAAAAGGGTTATATAATAGTATATTAAGGGGTGGAAAAATCCCATTATCATGGAAGCAGTCATTAATAATATTAATTTTAAAACCAAATAAGGATCCTATGGATCCAGGTTCTTATAGACCAATATCTTTAATAAACCAAGATGCAAAAATTTTGACAGCAATAATGGCGAAGAGGTTAAATAAATTTATTTATAAATATATACATAAAGATCAATGTGGTTTTATTCAAGGAAGACAGATGGCAAATTTAATAGGGAAAACGATAAATAAAATAAATATAATGGATAGAGAAAAACAAAAAGCTGGAATTTTAGCGTTAGATATATTTAAAGCCTTTGATTGTGTGGAATGGCTGGGTTAAAAACAATTTTAAATAAAATAGGATTAGGAGAAAGATTTAAAGGGTTAATAAATCAATTATATTCATATAATACATCTGTAGTGATGGTAAATGATGGATTTACAGATCAGATTCAAATAACAAGGGGAACGAGACAAGGATGTCCATTATCTCCAGTTTTATTTGCAATAGTTATAGAAATATTAGCGAATGTGATAAGAAATGATGAGAATTTGGAAGGAATTGGAGCTAAGGAGAAAAATAAAATAAGCTTATTTGCAGATGATACATTGTTGACAATTAAAATTGGTTGAAAAGATAGATAGAATAGATAAACATTTAAAAGAGTTTGGGGAGAAGACAGGATTGAAAATAAATTGGGCCAAATCAGAAATAATGTTATTTAATTATACTAAAGAAGAAGTACAAAAATTTATAAGTAGTAAAAGAGGATTACTTAAAGTAAAAGAATCAATTAAATATTTAGGAATAGATATTACAAAAAATTTACAAGGACTACAAGAAAAAAATTTCAAGAAATTAAGATTAGAAATTAAACGGAAATTAGAGGATTATAAAAATATAAAGTTATCGTGGTTTGGTAGAATAGCAGTGGTAAAAATGAAAATTTTACCTAAAATTAATTTTTTGTTTAGAATGTTACCAATAAAAGTATCAGAGGAAGAGTTAAAGGAGTGGCAAAAGATATTAAATAATTTTTGTAATGGAAATAAGAAATGAGGATTAACAAGAAATATTGGTATAAAAGTCAAAAAGAAGGTGGCCTGGGACTTCCAAATTTAAAATGGTATTATTATGCAAATCAATTGAGATATATCATAGATGGAGTTTCAGGAAACGGCGATTTAGATTGGTTAGAGACAGAAGATAAGAATATTGAGATGAAATGAGAGAATATATTTTTTAGGAATTTTTCAAAGAAAGAAATGGAAAAAATAGAAAATCCTTTTATAAAAAATATAATAGAAATATGGAAGAAAAATAAAAGAAAATTGATACCGAATATATCAATATTAACTCCGATAGTAATGATGGAAAAATTTCCAATAAATTTAAGAGAAATAATAGAGAAAGAAATAAAAAAACAAAAAATATATAGATTAAAAGATTGGATGAAAATAATGATAAAGAAAGAAAGAATGAAAGAGAGATTGTAGGAAACTAAGATATCTTGGTTAAATTATATACAACTAGAGCAATGGACAAAGAGTATGAAAAGATATGTTAAGGATTTTAAAGAATATACTAAATTTGAACAAATTATTATTCAAAGAGAAAATATGCAAGAAAATGAAATACTAAAAGGTACAACAAGTGAAATATATAAAATATTAGCAAAAGAACAAGAAGAGGATTATCTTAGAAAAATATGGGAGGAAGAGACAGTACAAACTATAGATATACAAGAATGGAGAAAAATTTGGGAAAATTGGGAAAAAAATTTGGGAAAAAAATTATCAATAAGAATAAAAGAGAATTATTATAAAATAGTTTGGAAATGGTACTTGACTCCAGTGAAATTAAATCAAATAGATGAGAAATATTCAAGATTGTGTTGGAGAGGATGTCAAGAAATTGGTACATATATGCATATGTGGTGGAATTGCAATAAGATAAAGGAATTTTGGCAAAAGGTTTTTAAAGAGATAAAAGAGATTATAGGATTAGAAATACCAGTATGTCCAAATATAGCGTTGTTGTCCATATATAATAAGGTAGAGTGTACTCAGGCAAAGAAAGAATTAATAACAAATTTGTTAACTGCAGCGAGATTAATAATAGCAAAAAAATGGAAGACAAATGAAAAATTTCAAATAGAAGAATGGTATAAAGAAGTGTGGAAAATTGCAATTAATGATAAACTAACATGTAGAATTAGGTTTATGAAAGGTTTGGTAAAAACAAATGATTTTGAAGAAATTTGGAAAATATTTTTAGAAAAAGTCCTGAAAAGAGATGGTAATGCTATCCTGTTAAAAGAAGAATGGCAATTTTGGAAAGTGGATTAAATAAAAAGTTGGCTCTGGGGGTGGGTTTTTATTATTATTACTTTTATCTTTTATTTTGTATTTTTATATTGTTTATTATCTCTGAGTGTTAAACTTGTGATTTATAGATGTAATTTGATATGTGATGTTCAATGTTTAAAAGGGGGAAAAGTTAAAAGGTAATTGGTTTTAGAGAGAGGTTATTATTAGAGATATTAAGTAATAAGTTTATAATTAATAATAGTAAGAGATTAAATGGGAGTGAAAAATATTGAATTAAGAGTGAAAGTATAATAATAAAAATGAATATAATGAAAATAAGAATTGGATACGTAACAAAAATGTATAAGTTGTATGAATGGAACAAGCTGAACAAGTTTATGATTTTAGGGGAAGGGAAAAACAATAATATAAGTTTGCATTGTTTAAAAGAAGGAAAAAAAATTTTGTTTTGTTTTGTTTGTTTGTTTGTTTTTTAATTCACTATTATGTATAACACATGGTGTTTTATTTTTCGTTTGTTTTTGTGTTATAGTTTAATAAAATTAAAAAGAAAAAAGAAAAAAAAGAAGAGGGCCTCCCAAGGCCTTGAATCTCCAGATGTAGAACCAGACTGATAAGACAGTCTTGAGTGACAGGACAAGGCTGTCTGTAAGGAGTAAACTGATTGATAAGGACATATCAAACACGCTGAAAAGACGCCTTGATAAGATACCTGCTGATAAGACATCTTGAATGTAACATGAGAAACAAAGATACACGAGGGGAAGACATGGACAGCTGTGATCATTCCTTTTAAGGAAAACTGTAAATATGAGGAAGGGGAAATGTAACTTCTTAGGTGATCCTGATAGGCTGTAACCTTTGGGGTCCTATCCAATGGGATCCCAGGGGAGCGAAAACCTGCGACGGGGACAGGGTATAAAATATGAGGTATTCAATACTGGGGTGTGTCCTTCTCTCTGGGGAGCACCCACTTCTGCAGAAATGTACTTTTAATAAATATTAATGCTTCAGCCGATCCTGTGCTAAATTGTCTTTTCAGCTATTTCCCACATTGCCTAAGAAATAAAATTTATTAAGTGACCATAAGGCAACTTGAAGGTATGCATACACACACACACACACAAAGCTGGATCACATGTTTATCCATGGACAGTGTCCTCAAAGGAGCCACAGGCAGTACCAATTTTCCCTGGAAATTTTGAACACCTAGCCTTTCCTTAAAAATAGTGCCTCATCTGCTGTCAGTTCCTTTCAAAAATCATTCCTTAAATAAAGTCATTGGTAATATATTCATTAAGAAGCCTAGCCTGACTATAAAAGCAGAAAGAGAAGGCATCTTAAATGAAATCTGTTTCTTAATTTTAGAACTAAAATATAGCCTTTTTAGTTTTCATAAGAAAGGGTTCAACAACAACAACAAGGGACTTCCACACAAGAGGCTTACCGTGGTCTTTGCCTCAGTTCAGTGGCTTTCAAATATAATTCTAAAAATCACATTAGCCAGAATTCTCAGTTCTCATTGAATATCCTCCCTGTCCATTTCTTTTTCCATATTACAAACAGCAAGAAGGAGTCTCAAAGGCTAGTTAGGCCTAAACCCCAACCACAGCAGATCTGCTGAATGAATTATTGAATAGTGTTAATATGCAGGCAAATCCCATTGGGTCTACTTCAGTTGGGACTAACAGCAGTATTCAGTCCTTCAACTTCACATGTGAAAACACTTCTAGGATCACAAATGGTACAATAAGATCTGGCACTGCGTCAATTGATTTGATTTCTGTCCTACCCTTTGATTCCTAAGAATCTCCAAAGTGACATATCTTTTTTAAAAAATTAAATTATGCTGAGGCTGTTTGGAAACAATTTACACTTTTTTTGGACTACAGCTTCCAGAGTCCCCCAACTAGAATGGGCAGTGGAGATACTGCCTGAATATTTCTGGAATTTTAGCACAAAAATTAACTATTCCTAGGTCTGCTCCTATCCCCTGCCCCACATATCTAGTACTGATGTGGGGTAGCATTACCCCTTCTTCTTGCTATTGGCCAGTTCTCATCAGATTGTTGCAGAGTCTTCCCATTAGGTACAATTCTAAACAAACTAGCAGGGGTGGATAGCCTTACTCAGGACAGAAACAGCCTGGATCTCAAGGGAACTTAATTTTCTGTTGCTAATGGAGTTGAAATTTTCTTGCCTGGATTTTATAATTCTTTATCTCCCAGAGCCCACATAGCCAAAGAGAGGAATGGCCTCTGTCTTCATGGATCTCTCCAGACCATACTTCAGATCATCTTCACTGGCAACAACAAAAACAGCATTTTTGACAAAATATAGGCTTATGACTCTAACACTGTCATTTTTTCCCCTTCTCCTGTATGATTTTTAACTGTGCCTGATGAAGAAGCTAGTGGAGCTTGGAAAGCTTGCATGATCTATTTTTTGCATTTTTGGCTGGCCCAATAAAGAAATCATTGTTTTCTGGATTTTGAATGTTATTGTAGCAGAATGAAGATGCTTTTATCATTTGCAGCATCACTTAGTCTGCACATTACCTACTTGGTCATTAAAAAAAAAAAAATTGACTCATACATTTTTAAAGTTAACGTTAAATAAGTGCACCTATTTTATTAAACATTTCTCCCTGGAGGCATAATTGAAGTGAGAAATGTCTTCCTCTGTGGATGTAGCATGAATGCTGCTTAAATTTTTGGCTCCACATAAATGCTTTTTTATTAACTACAATAATAGGATCACTTAATGGAATTGTTTCTTAGTTATTTAGGAGATTAAGTGAATCAAGAGGAGATTGCATTCCCACCAGGAGGACCTTGAAGCTTTTTCTTTTATTTACTTTACATATTTACTTGCAGTTTATCAACAAAGACTACTTTATTCAGCCAGTCTAATTATTCTGAAATTAGACTGACTGAACACTGAGATCTGAAAAGGTCCCAATCTGAAGTACTTGTCTGAAAGACAAGTCATGCATAAATCCAAATGTGTTTGTATTTTTTTATGCCTCACTCACTCTGAAATATATGCAGAAAGTTCTCTGTGGCCACCATGAGATGCTGGAATTCTCTGTCAAGGGAAGCATGATTGGGTCTCCCTCTCTTGTCCTTCAACCAATAGGCACATGCCTTTGTTATAAGGCAGTTAATTGGCGTGTGAGACAGTCTGCTAACCAGTGCTGGCTATACCTTGTATCACTGTGTTTTTAATATATTGAGACTCAATCCAATAGTTAGTCCCTCTGTAAAAGACTCCTTGAAGGAAGAGGACATGTTATCCCAGCACTTAGGTAGGCCCCATAGGTCGAAATGATCAACTTAGAATTGCATGTAAACCATTGTTTTAACTAAAAATTCATTTTCTGTCTGTATCTTAGTATTGTTAGCTTTCTTGGGTATCCTTTGGATATTGCTGGAGTTCATTTTTTATTGTCCTTCATCGCTGGCTGTGTTGGGTAGGGATGATGGTCCCTAATGTGACCCAATGACATCCAAAGGACCACACATTCTTCACCTTGACATAAGGTAATGAGTAGACCACCAAAAGGACAAAGTATACCATAAGTATAATCTCATTGTTTTTCTTGATCAGCCTTTTCCTTCTTTCTCTTTGTTCATTCAAAGGCACTCCCCGCCTCACCACTACCATCTAGTTCTCTTTATCTCAGGCAGACGATCAGATGACAAGAAAGCTTAAAAACCTGTACTGGTCCCTCACCCAACTTGATTCCACATTTTAAAAATTGGGGAAAGCATAAAGTGAAATCGAACATTAACTCTACCTAGACTAGATCGACTGAAATGAATGAGAGTCACCACTAATTTAAGTCCCATTGATTTCAACAAGTCTACTGTTAGCAGGATTCATGTTAAGATTTTACCCATGGGAAAGCTGTAGCAAATCCTGTTCTGTATTGTCTACACTGAATAGAAGAACATCTCTAGAGTTTCTAGACAGAGGATATTTTGAGCCCTACTTGGAAATGTCAGGAATGGAATAGTGGACCTCCTTCATGCAAAGCATGTACTCTGCTACCAAGAACTGCCTCAAACACAGAACTTCATATAATTCATAATTTGCCTCACTCAGTGTAATTGTAACACCAGCATGACCTTCTTCTCAGTTCTCCTGGATCTAACAGATCCAGATCTAGTCCTCTCTTTACTGGACCTACAGCCTTCCTGTGGATCTTCACCACATCTCATTTTCAAGATTGATTTATGCACAATGTATATTATATTCTGTGATGGTTCTCAGAAAATTTAGTTGCTCTTTCCTGTTTAAAGGCTCACACTGAGATTCTTTCAAGAGAAAGTTCTGTTGGTATCAGATATTTATGGACTGTTGCAAGGGCAAGTAAAGCTATAAGGGTAACCACCTATGAAAAGCTAGGCCAGGCTGAACTTGCTGGTGGTAGCATGCAACATTCACATATTCACTTATTTGTTCTGTGTGGTGAAGATCTACAATCCCATACCGCTATAACAATGTTTGGTCTGTTCACATCAATCACTTCTTCTTCAGACACAGTGACTACTGTCTCATGTTTGGGAACATTTGTAGGATAGTGCACATTCTTGTGCACCAAGGCTAGAAAGGCAAACCCTCACCAGCCATGGTTAAATGATCTAAACATCTTAGCACTTTACTTATTGTTGATCACGTATCTCACAGGTGCCAACTTCCATTTGATGTCCTAAATCTACATACCAGCACAAATCCTGCTATGTGTCTCAAGTAGTGTAGAAACAATCAATCGATTGGGTTGATTCATCATTCAGCAATAGAGTCAGTGGGTGAGGACTGAGCAGCAGGAAGCCAGCCATAGTCAGCTTATATTAATATCTCTATTGAGCCCATCTTGATATCTTATGCCTTCCTTCCCCCTATTTTCCCCCTCTTTTTCTTTTCTTTTCTTTTTTCTCTTTACCCTCTTTTCAGTATTTGCAGTAAAAAGGTTAACCTGTACTCATCTTGGGATATGTTGAGATGATCCTTTTTGCTCCTTCACGTGTCCCTTCTTGAAAGCACAAAAATCACACTGTGCTGAGATTTCAACTAGTGATTAGGCAGAGAGAGAGAAAAAAGGTTCCCACAAGCATAAGAAGGCAGATTGGGACCTGCAAACATAGCTATTTTCACTCTTAATTTCCCACTCTGCCATCCCTGTAACAATATTATGATTTATTGTTTCATCTTCAAGGAAAAGAATGAATATGTGGTTCCTTCATTTTAATCCTGGCAAAGCCTGTCCATTAGCTTGAAGGGTTGTTGCTTAACTGTTTCGTGCTTCTCATCTCTCAACTTAGCCTGTGTTTTCAAGGAATTTGTTTTCACCAGGAGACGTATGTGACATAGTGTGGCTCTTGATTTTTGTGTTAAAGAGTGCATAATAAATGAGGATTGGAGCAGGGGGAGTTACAGTCTTGACTGTGAAATAATTATCCACAGAAGCAGTTGAAGAAGCCACCCCAGGGAAAACTATACCTAACATTCTCATTTGAAAAAGCACTGCCTTAAATCCTGTGTTGAATGCCAAAGAAACTAAACTCTCTTCTTTTTCCAGTGAAATCATCTAATGTGACTGAAAACTGGTTCTGGAAGGCTCCTCAGCTCTGCATAAGGGAGGGAAGAATGCCCCCTTCTTGGTTCTGATGACAAAGGTTTTGTCAGCAAACATATACTATAGGCAAATGAGAAAATTATGGACCATGGGCCACAAGCAATCCCAGAACCTGCTTCTGTGCCTCCTGAAGACTCCCCCACACCAGTCCCGCAAGTCCCCTTCCCCAAATATTTTAAAAATTGACAAAATTTTCAATCAAGTTTTCCTGAAATTCCCCAATCCACAAAAACATGTGATAATAATTGTTCAAAAAAACCTAATCCCCAACCCCAAATATCTCTGTTTTAATTGGAGTCCATCTTAAAATGGTGACAGGAAGTGATGTGTCACCATTTTCACTTGTCGTTTTGGGAGTGTATCTGAAGAGAAATGGAGGTACTCTGGCACACTGGGGGTTGACGGGAGAAAAAATTGGTCCTTAGCCTGCAGTTCTGATACTATACCTGATCTTAGCCAAAAGGCTGATAATGTTTTGCCCTTCTGAGGAGGTAGGTATGATGAGATACTCGGTATGATGAGATGCTGGCTGTTTCTTCTGTCTTGGCATTACAACACTGATGGCTGGTGAAGGTTTTACAGGTGCTCGTTTGTTTGTTTTTTAACACAACCAAATCCCTTAAGGAAGCCAAGAGGAACCTTTGGAGGCTCCTTGTGACCAATGTGCAAAAACACTTTGTTGATGAAGTCACTGCTTTCCCTCAGCCTTTGCACTTATGGAAGGTGCCTGATTGTCTTATTTGGTGAATAGATTTCAGCCTAATCAATTTGAATATGTGTGCATATTTTTTTTGAGATTAGAAAAAAAACACCGTATATATTTCCTTTACTTTATTTAGCTGGTGAAAAAAGCCAAAGGAGGCTTGTATGAGTAGGTGGCATAAGTCCTTAATGTAGAGGTAAGTACCACCTACAATTGAAAAAAGTAGCAGTTTTAACTATCCTTTTAGATGATTACTAATCAGGCTTTGTGTAAGCTTGCTGCGATTTCCTTAGTGCATGACCTTTTGTAAAAAGCTAGAGAGACGGAGCATGGCCCTGTTGGGTCTGCTGGAACTATCAGGAACTTCAAATACCATCAAACATGATATGCTTCTGGGGCTTCTCTCTGGGATTGGAAGTGAGGCATCATCTCTTTGCAGAGCCTTTTATCTTGACTGTCAGAACCCAGATGGTGGCAGTGAGTAACGCAAACTCAGCTCTTTACTGCCCCCTTGCTGTTGGCTTATTAGCTGAACTACTAAGGCTTAGCTTTTAAAGTGTGGTAAAATTCTGGCTCTTTCCTCACTAGACTGTTATAGCGCTATTATTCCAGCCAGCCCCTCCCAAAACTGCAAACCCCAGGATTCCATAGGATGTTGACAGTGGAATAATAGCACTATAGTGCGGAAATGGTCCTTGTCTCCTTTGGTTTTAATGTGTTCAATTGTATTTATTGTAATTTGAATGGTTCTTTCTTGTGCTTAATTTTGATTTTAATTGCAATCTGAATTGATTTTATGTGATAAAGGCCCTTTCCACACGAGGCTAGTGAATCGGTTCGTGCTGTTTCTTATCAGATTTTCTGGGCTTGAAACAAGGCAGGCTTTCCCTCATTTCCTTCCACACAGCTACTGTGTATGTTCCATTCTGATTAAGAGGAGTGTGAGTTCATGAATCCGCACTGCCTCCACCGTGGCCACTCCCGCTACTCCCCTCACCCTAACCCATCAGCTGTGATTGGCTTTTTCTTTTCTTTCTTTTTTTGCATGGTTTAGTATGTCATTGCATACGTGCATAAGTCCATACTACCCCCTGGCCCCTCCCATGAGCCCTCCCCTTACCACCAATTCACATTGGCGCAAGTGTATGTGTCTGCACCAATGTGCAGATCGATCTGGAAAATTGGAAAAATGATTTCTTCTGGTTTTCAAATAGCACGCTTTACCACCACATGGGGGTTCATTTGGTCGGAATTACATGCGGAATGAAGGTAAATGAACCGAACCTAATCTGCTCCAAGGTGCAGAAGACCTCTGTGGCAAGACGCATTGGCCCGCCTTAATAATCATGGGTGGAAAGGGCCAAAGACAAGCAGAGGATTCCACTTGTATGGACTACCATATCTTCACAAATTGTTTCAGGAAAAATATGCCCTTTTATCAAACTATTGATCAAATATGAGGTTCAATTAATCTGGTATATAAAGGCTTGTCAATACTGAAACTTGAAGGAAATGCTCAGATAGATGTTCCTTCATTTAAATACATGACAATGTGTTTCTGTCAGTACTTTAAGTATGAATATAGCTTTATATGGCTTTATGCCATTAGGTGTTAAATGTCTTGAAGTGTGCCAGTAAATTACCATATAGGTATTCAGCTTTCTCTAACAGAGGAAGGAAGGGAAAAAGGTAAGTAAGTAAGTATTATGAAAAGTGAATGCCGAGGCTCAACAGTGCCTAGGACAAACACTGAGTTTGTACCCCTAGGTGCTGCTGAGGCTGCCCCCACCACACCGGGCCAAGAAAGTCCCTGGTGGGGGTGGGGCTAGCAGCAGCAGGGTGGGGTAAGCTGCCGGGGGGGCAGGGCAAGCTGAGGGGGTGGGGGCGGCAGGTGGGGGGCTGCTGCTTCCACTGCCCCCACCCCTACACCAGGCCAGAAAGGACCCCAGCAAGGGCAGGGTGGTGGCAGGTGGGCCAGGTTGAGGGGTCCTCTTTTTTTGCACCCTCCTTGCATTGGCACCTGGGGGACATGCCCCAGTTGCCCCACCCTAAATACATCTCTGTCTGCAACCCTACATGAACTTTCTTTAAACAACACATTCTTTCTCAATATTTTCCTTCCAGTTTTACTTGTTTCAAAGACAGGTATATTATGTATTTCCTAAAGGTTAATTCAGACATGGATATTCATAATTTGATGACTGCACTATCAAGCAAAAAGATGAAAGTAATTTCCAAATGTTTAGTTGAATTAGGACCTATCATCAAGTGGAGAGAAACCAGCATTTCCCTTCTGAAAGGCAGGGGTGGGTAAGAGTTTGGTTTGTGATAAGAACTTTCCAGATTTTACAAGCTTCTTTATAAAATGGATGGAAAGAACCTGAGAACTTTTAAAATGCAACACAAAGCAAAACTGACAGGTTCTGTCATCCAGACGCTTGGCTTTGTTCTTCAAAGTATAGCTTTGAAGTCTTGTGTATTTAAAAACATGTTTGTGGTTCTGAATTAGGATTGTCTCCTCTCTTTTTTTTTTTTCTGGTAAGTTCCACATGGACATGGCAAGCAAGTGAATGAACCTTCCCATACTGGCAACAGATGCACTCTATTAAATTGGGCTGGTTCTGAAGGTTGAGAATTTTGTTCTGTTCGTTTCTCCAAATTTACCAATTTCTACATACATATGATGAAAAGAAAGTTTTTGTTCTGTTTTTGTTTTTGTTTTTTTTAAGTATGTGAGAGAGCAAAACTGAAAGTTTTGGCCACCCCTACTGTATGACCCCCAGGTGCAGAGGAATCAGATCCTAGGGAACAGCCCTTATTGTATTAAATATGTGTAAAATCTGAGTAAGAATATGATCCAGCTGAGGACATTAGCCTTTTTACTTGTGCAGTTTTCCTAGATAATGATCTTTAAGGAGGGCTTGAGATTTGATTGCTGCCATTCCATTTTCAGTCCCAAATGATAGCTAGTCTTTAAGAAGAGAGCACTTTGAATCCAACTTTTTTCTTCTTTTTTCTCCATTGGCCTGGAAACAGGTGCCGTGGTTATTAGAGGTGTGGAAAAGACACTGATGTCATGGCTGAGTCATTATTTTCCAAAGGCAGATTTCTGCCTTCCTATGTTCCCATTTGGGTGGAGTCCAGCTAGGTTGGTCTTATCCACGGAGACTCTTAAATATACCACATGATTTTCATGGGCAGTATGCATACATATTCTTATATGATTAAATCTTGTAGACTGGTCATCTTCATGCTTTTCAGCTATGCATGTTCCTGCACACTTGGGTCCTGTGGGCTGAGGTAGAAATAGGCATGTCATTAATATGCCATATCTTTCAAAGGGAAAATATCAGTGTGCACTCTTTCTTCCTCTGCCCTAGTGATTGGTTATGATAGCTGGCCACATTCAGCACTCTTAGTGTACTATGACAGGTTTCACTCTTAGGCCCTTTCCACGTGACACACCCAACCTGCCATGGGGATGAGAGAAGGACAGGGCCAGAATGACACTTATGGCACAACATCATCCCGGACTTGTCGTTCTCTTGTCCCTAGGTGGTGTGATCACACCACAAATCATTGATAGGATTTTCCCAATAAAGACTGGTGATCACAGTGCCCTCCTGCCGCACGCCTGCACTTACCTTCACTGCAGAGATTCTGGAAGCATAAATGGCTGTGCTTCCTGCCCCAATGCAGCCTGGGATAGTGCCTTGCTATACTGCGGAAGGAAAAAGTGTGGCCATTGGCTTCCTGGATCTCACAGGCAGCTGGTGCAGAGTGGAGCGCTCCATTGCACTCCTCTCCTGGGAAAGCCACTGCTAACATCATCAGTGGACACCACTAGGACAGAGGTAAACTGAGGAAAGAGCCTTAGTTTTTAAGCATATTTTGTGATGTTTCCACTTTAAATGACTCCTGTTGTTTGATTATACTGGCTGGAATCCTGTTGGGGATTTATGTATGTGTAAATACTGCAGTTAAAGTGATACCCAGTGAATCCTATCCCATTCCCTCCAGTCTCCATATACTGAGTAGCAGCCACTGTGATTGATGGTTGTCTGTTTTCCTTTTGATCAAGAAGCTGCTGGCTGCTGGTCCTGCCCCCTTCATGAGTGATTTCCAGTGCAAGAGGCAGATGCAGGACCTCCGTCACAATTCCTACTTGCACCAGAGATTGTTCATGGGAGCGGGGGAGGGACACCATCAGCTAGCTACTTCCTGATCAGCAAGATAACAGGCCTGTCAATCACAGCAGCTGCTTCCTGATCAGTGGAGACTGGGAGATTTTCATGGCCCTTCTGTAGCCCCTAAACTAGGGATCATGGATATAAAATAGCCTCAAGTACATAACTCAATCACACTTTCATAATTGTCTAACATGATTCTGGACACTGTTTGTTACATTGATTTTTCACTGTTTTAAACCATTTTTATTTCAGGTTAGCACATCTGAGAAAGCTTGAACAAAATTAAAGGAAAATAAAATGAAAACATCAGAGTCTTGTGGCACCTTAATTTAAAGACAAACACGTTTTTTGGGGGGATGGGGCATTAGCCTCATGGACAGTGAGCTGTAATCCTTTATGTAAAAAGGTGAGCCTTGTGAATCTGTAAGGTGCCCTAAGAGTAGACATAATGAGCCAAGGTGGTTTAGTGGTTTGAGCTTTGGACTAGGTTTCTGGAGATCAGAATTCAAATCCCTGCTTAGCCATGAAAACCCACTACGTGAACTTAAGCAAGTCATACTCTTTCAGTTTCAGATAAGTCAATACCAAACCTCCCTCTGAACAAATCTTGCCAAGAAAACACCACAATAGGTGCACATCAGGGTCACCATAAATTGGAAATGACTTGAAGGCACACAACAATAACAACAAAAGAGTAGACTCTTTGTTGTTTTTGATTTAACAAACTAATCAGGTATTCTTTTGGAAAATATATAAGATCACTGATCCACACTGCTGCTAGTAAAAAATAAGATATATACAGAATCACTCAGTGTATGTATAGTTAAGGCCAAACTAATTAACAGCACTTCCTGAAGGGATACAGGTTTCTGTTTTTGTTCTTCCTTGAAAAGTTATTTAATGAGCAGCTGCGCCCAAATGGAAAGTGTGATTTCACAGGAAAATCCAGCTTCCCTCTTCTGAATAACTCAGATGCCCCAATGATATTAGATGTCATTAGGTAGAGCTATGAAAAAGGCATGTCATGTATAAGGTTTCCCACAGGGCAGATGTTTTTCCATTTCACCAGTTTTCAACCAGAATCATCAATAGGGTTCATCCCACTGATGCTCTAAAAATTATATTAAGCCTTGGAATTAAGACATGATTTACAAAGTTTAGGTTAAGAGAGATTTGGGGACAGGGAATAAGGCATTGTTGTATCTGCCTGATTTATTAAAAAAGGTAAATTATATTACAGGATCTATCCTGCAAATCAGTGATAAAGTAAAGCAGTGATATTTCATGTAGATTTAATAGTTCAGCTACCCTAACTCAGTGGTAGAACCTATATAGAGTATGGAGAATCCAGCTCAGCCGCTTCCATTTAAAAAGGAGGTAGATAACTCTAGCCAGGGAATGGGACCTCTTCCTGAAACCATGAGGCACCTGCCACCTAGTAAGATTAGACTAGATGGGCCAGGCTTTCAATTCAGTGTAAAGCAAGTTAAGACAAGTTCATATATTTACCAACAATAATCACAAAGTGCATAAAGTGTAGAATTTGCTACCTGGCAATGAGGTAATGGCTGCCAACTTGGACAGCTTTAAAGTGGGACTGAACAAATTCAAGGAGAAAGAGGCTATCAATAGCTACCAGTCATGATGGAGAAATATTCCTTCTAGTACTGGTAGCAACATGCTTCTGTGTATTAGTTCTTGGGGATCACAAGATGTAGTTGCCTTCATGTCCCCCTTTTGGTCCTCCTACAGTCAAACCAGTCATTTCTGGTTTTGTTTTTAGATCTCAACCTACCCTTGGGGCAGTTGTGTTTAGGAAATTTAAGGGTCAGTAGGCAGGAAGGTGAATCTCAAACAACCATGTTTCTATGGTGGTTTGGAGATTTTTGAGATATTTTTCTCTGAAGATGTGTTGTCATTGTTGTTGCTGTTGTTGTTTAAAAGGAAGGGTTTGAAGTCTCTTGGGGGTGCAAAACAGGGGCATCGAGCCCCTGTTTCTTCACCCCTGTCATATCTGCATCTGGTTAGTGACTGTGTGAACATCAGAAGGCACTGAATAGGCATTTGACCTGAGCCAGGATAGCTGCTCTTGCATTCATAACCATGTAGCTTGTGTATGGAAGCAAACAGCTAGAAGACGTTGCAAATTCTCTTCTCCATCTCAGTCACAAAATCTTAGCCAGGTTCCCACAACATGGTTATCTGCTCCTATTCTTCACAAAAGCAAATAGCATTTCTTGTTCATTTAGTACAGTGGAATTGTAGGCTTTCTCATCGAAGTTTTAGTGTACCCTTTGGCCACTTGCTAGCTCAGATACAATATGATTCTTACAATATTCCGTTCACAGGTCTGTGAAGTCAATTCTGGTCACAGTTTCTTTGCAGTTAGTGCCAAAGCTTGGAAAAGTGGTTGGCTGTGCTGACAAGGGGAAATACAGAGCCATCCCAAAACTGGTTAAAATATCATCCTGATCCTAGAGAAGATTCAGAATAATAGACCATAATTCAGAGAGTAGCCCTTCAACAGCTGTTTACTAATCAAGGTACTGTTGTATTACATCCATCTTGTTTCTCTTTAATTAAATTCCCAAATAGACTGAATGGAGAAACAGCTTGCAGAATTGATGCCCATTTTCCAGAATGAAAGGGAACACATTTAATGGATGCCATCCTTCATCTTGAGCTCTTGCAGTTGTATTCAATCCTCCTTCTGGCATCTGATTTCTTCTGTAATTTGTAACAAATTTATGCTTGCCAGTGTTTATCCTTTCCTTCCAGGCTTCATTTTCCCCTCATTTCCCAGTTTTCTGGTCTCTCCTTATACCATGCCTGACATTTCTATCTGCATTTTGGTATTTCAACAGCACACTTTTATGTAATTCTTCCTCTCTGCAGTTTCCCCCTTTTTCTTCTAACCATATCCTGTAAACAATGACTTTGCAGAAAATATAAAGGAAAAACAGAAACGGACAGAACAGTAGTGTTACCCTGATTTCTGGTGGTCCCTTGGGGGTCACCTCAATGTGCTCCACATAATGGGGAATGGAAATTAGCCAGAGCACAAGCGATAGCAATGCGGGAGGCAGGGTAACCCAGTGAGGTCTTTTTACCCAGTTTTTACGGGGTCAGGCCAAGCCAAAAATCAAACAAAAAATGTCTAATAAATGATTTTATTGAATGAAAGTCTCACGCAGCAACGCAATCACTCACACACTCACTCAAGACCTATTAAGAAGCAAAAGAGAGGAAACTGCTTAGGGGAATATTGAAGGGGGTGTTGCTGGGGTACTACTGTACCTTTTCCTGAAATCCTTGGTCCAGGAAAAACAGCAGAGAAGTGGGGCTCAGCATGGAGAGGGCTGAGGGGATTATTCAACGGACAGACCATCGGTCTGCTGGGATGACTGGGAGTGATCCAAAGAAACGCTCCAAAACTGGGACTATTTGTAGGAGAAAAGGTACCTGGAGGGCTAATCCTTTCCTGAGGAAAACAATGGGGTGTTGCAACGAGAAAGAAACTCCACAATGGTAACTTCGTTTGCATGGTGGGATTACAAGGTGCTGCCAAAGTCTCAGGATCTTCAGCTACATTTGGTTGTGGTGTGACTTCCTGTAAATGGTCCTCGCTTGATAGGATATTTGCTCAATTTGGGGCAAACACGCTAATGCCCTCAAGTTGGCTTCTCAGGGGCTGAGGACCCTTTGTTTATTATGGGTTTGCACAGCTTGAGGTTTCCTGGGGCTGCGTGACTGGGGATTTCACTGGCCTGACCTGGTTTTCGGTTGCTTTACCATTGCTGCCTACGTGCCCATCCGGGTGACCTCTCAGGCACATTGAATCATACTTTAATATCAAAATTGTAGCCCCCGGAATAGGGTTTTTCCGGTGGAGTAACAGTAGATTACATGGTCCCAACTGTGATCTGCTATTAAATATATGCACCCTTTTTATGCATTAACAAAAGTATACATATTCCAAAGCAGTATGTGTGGGAATGCACCTGCTTCTCATGGCACTCACTGGACATGCTCTCCATGCATTCAGGGTCTTGGCTGCACAGGAACATCCACATGTATACCCTTAACATTTGTATGGTCTGAATGTGCAATCCATACTGTGGCCATGTGCAGACACAGACCCATGTGCAGACTTGAGTGATTAGGAAAAATAAAGAGATAGGGCATGCACATTTATCACTATGTACACATATAGAATATCTGTACTGGGCTAATAGCAATCTTTATTCAATTACAAACAATGGCAGTAAACACCTCTCTTAGGAAGAAATCAGAATTGCAAAGGCTGATCTGAGCCAGTGGTGGGGAAGGTTTAGCCCATGGGCCACATGAAGTCTCAAACCACCACCACCCTTGTTTGAGACCACCAAGTCCTAGTAAGCTGCCCCAAAGCCCCCAGACACCGCAAAATTAGAAAAGGGGGTGAAAAAATTCCCCCAAAGTGCCAAAGATGCCAATAGGACTGGAATTTCCCTTCTAAACGCTCCCTGAACTTCTACCACCAGTTAAATGTAAACAAAGTAGAGATGAGGAATTTAATTTTTGATCAAACTGGTTTTTTTAATGCATATTACTATGAACTAAATGATTTTTTAAAAAAAATCAATTTATTAATAGCAGAATTTGCTTGAATGTTGCTAATTTCTATTCAAAGATTAGAATGGATGGGTCTCTGCAACAATTGCACAACACAACACAATACACAAGAACAATTGTAAGAAGAATCTAGGGAAATGCTTACTGTACCCTACTAGCTCCTTGGACTACTCCCTCCAAGAGGAGACCTTCAACCCACACTATGGCTCTTTCCACACAGCATTTGCCATGTGAAAGGGCACCTGGAGCATCGCACGATTGTGAGGAGCGATCTGCACAACGCACTCACAATCGCGTGATGCTCCATGGGCTGGCAGATGCCAATTGTGCACCTTTTCATTTTGGTCTGGAAGCCAAAACTGGTGCACAATCATGCATTGCTTTCAATAAACGACGTAGTCTTTAGACAACCTGGATGGCCTCATTCTCTGGCAGTTTTTCCTTGAGTTTTTTTCATGGGACTTAACAAGTTTTGTCTTGCTTGTAAGTGCAGCTACACTGTGGGTCATGCTAATCCACAGCATGCCACCTGAATACACCTAAAGGTTCAACCCAATATACACACACATGCAGGGGACTGCAAGTGAATCTTCCTTCTGTTGGCATATTCAAAACTCAGCCTGACCACAAATGCCATGTTCCAGATCTTCATTGTATACCTTTCTAGCCATTGGCAGAACAGCTTGAATCTGAAAACTCATGCTCAACCAAAGCCCTTATTCATTCATCTATCAGCCAAAAGATGTGGTGCCAAGTACTGTGAGGCTGAGGAAGCAATCTTGCTCAAACACTGCTTTACAGCTGGGGCCAGCTGGCAGTAGTTGTAAGCACCGATGTCACAACATGCGCCAAAACATACCTGCCTGCTTGAAAGGTTGCCCACTGTTTTGTCTGTTGACTGCACTACTATTATGTCAAATTAAGGAACCAAAGCCAACTTTCAAAAACACAAATAAAAAGGGGATTGTACATCCTTTATGTAAGCAGCAGAGGTGTGTCTCCTTGTCAAATTCTATTCTCCCAATATATGCATACTATACAATAGGCTGTTGCTATTTCCAGGCTGAAAGTGGCAGATAGCTTCCATGGCCGAACCACATCAAATGGCACAGGGATCTTGTGCAATTGTCATTTCAGCACTCATATTCAACAGGATCTTTTAACAAGCTAAGTCGAGGCCCATAGCACCAAACACGAGCTTGCTTTAATACTCAAAACATTTTTTTGTGCCTTAAATGATTTCTCAGAATTTCTGAGTACATTCTCATTTCTGAAAAATCTTGTGTTCTAAGGCATTCCATTAAGCAAACAAATATAGAGCATGCCACAGCTATTAGAGACATCTGATTAGTAAAGTTAGAAGCAATCACTTTATAGAAAAAAAATGTGACACTTACAATATTATTTGGCATATAAGCTCCTCTCCTCCCAGATCCGGGGAAAGTTGCCTTTTGGACTTTGGTTGTTGTTCTTACGTACCCTCAAATGTACTCCAGCTTATGGCAGCCCTATCTTAGGGTTTTCCTGCAAATTTATACAGACAAGGTTTGCTATCACCTTCACCCTGAGTCTGAGAGAATGTGACTTGCCCAAGGTCACCCAGCAGGTTTCCATGGCTGATTGGGGACTCAAACCCTGATCTCCCAGAGTCCTAGCCCAACACTCTTGTAGACTACACCTCCCAGAGTTCTCTAGCTAGCATTATCCATGCTAGCAAAGGGATTCTGGGAAGTATAGTCCAAAAAACAAAGCTCCCCAGCTCTGGCTCTTGGTTTTACAAACAGACTTTTCATTTTGGATATATATCAAACATTGTGAAAGAACTATCTGTCTACATTAGGAAAACTGTTTTCATGAGTAGGTTATGGAGATGGACCTAGGCAAGAAGAGATTTCCAATAAGGGGCAACTATAGGCCCTTTCTGCACAAGACTGGTGAATCGGTTCATGCCGTTTCTTACCAGATTTCTGGGATCAAAACAAGGTGGATTTTCCCTCATTTCCTTCTGCACAGCTACTGTGTATGTTCCATTCTGATTCAGAGGAGTGCAAGTTCATGAATCCACACTGCCTCTGCCATGGCCACTCCCGCTATTCCCCTCACCCCACCCTGTCAGCTGTGATTGCCCCCCCCCTTTTGGCATGGTTTAGTATGCGATTGCGTACGCGTGTAAGTCCATACTACCCCCGGCCTCTCCCATGAGCCCTCCTCTGACCACCAATTCGCATTGGTGCGAATGTACATGTCTGCACCAATGTGAAAGTACGAATTGGATCGATCTGGAAAATTGGAAAACTGATTTCTTCCGGTTTTTAAATAGCATGCTTTACCACCACATAGCGGTGCACTTAGTCGGAATTACGTGCAGAACGAAGGTAAATAAACAGAACCTAGTCCGCTCCAAGGTGCAGAAGACCTCTGTGGCAAGACGCATTGGCCCACCTTAATAACCGTGTGCGGGAAACGGCCATAAATCCACAGAATCCACAGATTCAACAGCAAGTGGGAGTGAAATAAGAGTGGCAGGAGAAGGCCACTGGTGGAAGTAAGGGAAATGGTGAAGGAAATACCAGACACTGATATGAAAGCATGCTTGAGGTTTAGCATAATTACCTGAGGATATTTGAATATAGTAGGCATGTTTTTGGGTATCTGACACATCACGCCCAAAAGTTTAATGAAAGACTTCAAAAGTATTTCCGTACTACACTATTATAGTGTTGATATTCCACTTTCAACATCCTGTGGAATCCTGGGTTTGCAGTTCAGAGAGGGAGGGGCCTTTAGAATTCTCAGCCAGAGAGCTCTTTAGTCTCAGGAAACTACAAACCCCAGAATTCCACAAGATGTTGCAAGTGGAATAACAGCACTATAACACTGTAGGCAGGAAAGCCTTCTGTAGGCACACTTCTTACGGAACACCCTCCACAGGACGATTTGCCTGGTACAACTGTCCTTTTTCATTATCAATCTAAATCTTGACTTGATTTATCCTCACATGATAAACTGGTGTACTTTTTAAAAAATTCTTCTTATTATGAGTTGCTGTGAAGCACTGGGCTTTTGCTGTTGTTGATCGCAGGAAAAAAAATTGTGCATTTTTGATATTGTTTGTTTGGGTGTTTCTGTAAAATGTACAAAAGGAGAATATGATCTCTTGCCCTGACCCATGAACTGGTAAAAGTAGCAGCATTAGATGCGTTGTCTAAGCCTTTGTTTTCAGTCCATCTGTCCTGTTGTACTCACTGTAAGTGTGTGCATACTTAGCTTCACAAAGCATGGGGGGGACTAGATTTGCACAGAAATAGGAGTTTTATAATAGCATATTTTCTACAGATTATAAAAACCATTATGGGGGGACACTCGTTTAGCATCTCAGCTTTATACTAAATCTGAATTGTTTTGAAGGACTTGGAGAATCCATGCAGCCACTATTGCGCTCAATCTTGGCAATAATGAAGTATTTTCATGTAGTCCATCAAATGCAACCTGGTACAACATTACCCCACAAAGTAGCATTGCTTCCACGAGTATTCTAGCTAGAATTCAACATACTACATCACTGGGCTGGCAAATGCGGCCC
Organism: Ctenosaura bakeri; assembly: GCA_948474755.1. Lineage (NCBI taxonomy): Eukaryota > Metazoa > Chordata > Lepidosauria > Squamata > Iguanidae > Ctenosaura > Ctenosaura bakeri. The sequence goes on from CAOLHI010003336.1 coordinate 312,396, forward strand.
AACTGCCACTTTAGAGTGCTGGTTTGTTTATTTGCTGCTTTAAAAAGAAAGAAAAACACTTTTATAAATTTGGATAATTATAAATCTCCCCCCTCTTGCCATCTGCAGTATTGTTTACACACACACACACACATACACAAACACACAATCATGTCTTGTAAAGTAAGGGAATGTTGCTCAGCTCTGTTTAAACTCCCCTTCCATACGTACTGTGATCACTGCTGTCCAACTACCGATGCTATTTGCAGCTGTCTTTGAAAAACCTGCACACCAAATTGAATCTGCCTCTTACTTCCTCTGACATAAACTGGGTAGCCAAATGAAGATCAAAACTGAGTGATACTTTTGTTATAAAAGTGTTTACACTTTTCTGCCTAATCTATACGTAGATTGCTTTCAGCACAATTGCAATTGCACATTGTACAGTAAACAACACAAGACTGCAGCAGATGAAGTCATGGCCACTCAACTGGTTCTGCTCAGAGATCCACTCCACTAATCTGCTTCTCTCTCATCACTGTTCCAGATGGTCATTATAAAAATGATCCTATAGTTTCAAGAACTGGGGTCTGAGTTTGCTTGTTTTCCTTCTCACCCCTCATCCTCTTTTCCTTTTCTCTCATAACTATTAGACTGTAAGACTGTAAGCCAGGAAAAAGGGCCATCTTATTTTTATTGACCATATGCAAGCCACTCCAGCAACCTTTTCCTTCAAAGACTGGAGTGAAAATGCTTACATAAATAAAATCATGGATGTCTGGCTGACATTGAGAGCTTAAAATCCTCCTAATTTTCCCTGTGCCAGAACTATCTTTCGGAATCTTGAAGTTAATTCTGCAAACCCCACCTAAGGTTTCCTCCGGCCAACAAAAATCTCAATCTGGCCTTCTTCAGGCTCCCTAAATTTTACTATTGGGAGTTTGATCTATTCACATTTTGCGAAGTCCACTCTTTGCCCCATGTTGCGCCAACTTGATCTGTAATGCTCACTTTGTCCAGTGCAGAGCCAAACCCCCAGTGTACACCGCGCCCAATGCAGCCATCCAGTCACGCATGCCAGACACTCATAAACACCCTTAACAAGTTCATATGTACAAGGGGTGGGGGAAGAGTGGAGAAAGACATTGATACCTTCAGCAGTGACCCCCCCTTTCTTTCTGTTGAACTGCCACCATCTGTTTCAGAATCCTAAAACATGAACCAGTCTGCTGGAATAAGATAAATAATATAAGACTGGCTGCTCGTTTCGTTTGCACTCCTTCCAGTGATTACTTCACTTGCAAAAGCTACGCCCTTTCTGTTTTTCGTACCAAGTCTCGCTCAAACAGAGGAAACTTGGTTCTCTTTTTGCCCTACAACTTTGATCCCAGAGCAAGGATTTGGGAGACAAGCTGGGTTGCAATATTTTGTTAGACTGTGTGCTTCATGTTTTAAACAGCTAGCTAGCAATGACGTAGTGCAAGGTTACCACTTAGTGGGCCTTTTAATTAATTACATGGATTGTATTTTGCCCAGCTTTTGTCTGACATCCTGGTTTTGCAAAATATTTCCAAACAAAACCTTCTTCCCTCACCCTGTCTTAAAAGAAAAAAAGAAAAAGAAAAGAAAAAATGGGGGGGGACCAAGCCTTGTCTCAAACTTCATATTGGAAACCCAAATATCATCAACAAAGTTAAGTTCGCTTTTGAGCTTCAAAGATCTGATTTCAGTTTTTTCCAGGTTTGCAAGCCAGGCAGTTTTATCTTTTCTGCACGTTGATGGATCCTGCTGAAGTCAAAGGAAAATCAAAGGGAGAGCAGCTAGATTGTTTGTTATCCTTACAGGAGAGAGATCTACAAATATCATTGCACATGATACCCATTTACTGTCCAATTCCTAAAAACTAAAGCTGGGCAAAGTGTGATCCACAGGTCACATGTGTCCCTGGACTCCAGTTTTGTTACCTTTGAAGCCTCCCACAATTAACCCAAAGCCTCCCAACCTTCCAATTAAAAAAAAAATCAGTTTAATTTTCAGGTAATTTTTGTCCTAAAACCAGACAGAAACCATATAGAAATGAATGAAAACATGCAAAAATAACTCCATCCTCCACAAGTCCGCAAGAACACCATGTTGTTGTTGATAGTGGTGTGTGCTTTCAAGTTGCTTCCAACTTATGACAACCCTGAGGCAAACTTCTCATGGGGTTTTCTGGGGCTGAGGGTGTGTGACATGCCCCAGGTCAGGGGGTTTTCATGGCCAAGTGGGGAACTGAACTCTGATCTCCAGGGTCATAGTCCAATACTCAAACCACTACACCACAAGAAACATGGTACTTCCAAATACCTTGGTTTCCCTTTGCAGACTGTCTCAAAATGGTAACAGGACTGTGGTATTTGGGCTTGCTAAAGGGAGGATGTGGCCCTGCAGAGGACCTAGAGGGAAATGGCTCTATGCCCCCATGTGGCTGCTCATCTCTGCTTTAAACCATGGATGGAGAGCTTGTGGCCCTCCAGATGTTCTTCAACTGCAGCTCCAACTTTATCTTTTTTTTTGAAAAAAAAGTTGCGAGTAGCTTTGAGATCCAGTCATGGGAGAAAAGCCAGATATAAATTTGACAAACAAGTTCCCATTACATCAGTTCCATCTAACATGGACAATGATGGGAGCCAATACAAGCTGTAACCCAGCAACATCTGGAAGGCTACAGGCTGATTCTAGGAAAGTTACTTTTTTCTCCCACAACTCCTGGCCACAGATCACCCTCCCTTGTTTTAAACCAGAAGTATAAAAAGGAACCTTAGATGACATGAGTGAATATCAGGTCCTACTGGGTTTGATGCTCTTAACACTGAGTTCTTCCTCCAATGATTAAACAGGGCAGAATCAGGTAACTATGTGAACAAGTATGTGCTTGTTCTTCTTCAAGTAGGACAAAAGCTGGGATCAGGGATTAGCAGCTGCAAGGACGAATTCTGAAACTGCTGATTCAGGTTTCACCTTGGCCATGAGCTTTCTGGGTGACTCTTATTGAAGGCTGCCTCTCAGCCTAGCCTACTTCACATGATTGTTACAGAGATAATACAGGGATGAAGAGAAAATTATGTATGCCACCTTGAGCTCACTGGAGGAAGTGTGGTAGCTAAACATATTCAAATCAATAAATGGCTTGCAGCATGAACTCTTTTGCCATATAGGAATAAAGCCAGCCTGCCTCATAGGTTGCTTTAAAAATTTATGCAATCACATGTGTTTTCACATCTTTAAATCAACCAAAAGGGAAGGGTTTTGGGAGAACTACACATTTACAATGATGATAGTCCTTTCCACCATTCTAGAGTCTTTAGCAGCAGCATGGCAAAGTTGACCAATAGCACTGAAACACTATTTTGTGTTTAGTAGGTCCTGCTACATAGTTTCACTTCACACTGGTAGTTCAACACTAGGAAGAGATCTGAGGCTGGAAGCAGACCAGGGAAGCAGACTTTTCTGCTACAAACTTGCTTGTACTGTTCTCAGAGCTACTAAGATGGAAGATGGGTCACACCTGCATAGTTCAGTTCCATTTGTTTTCTTCTGCCCGATATAACTTGGGAAGTGATCTTTCAGCTGCCTAAGGCTGTCATATGTCCAGTTTGATTGAGTTTTTCTTGCATTCTAGGCATGCCATGTAGTGCCTGTTTGGACTCTCATTTCACCCAAATTCCAAGCTTTTGTTTGTTTGTTTGTCTTATTTTTTTAAATGTAGTCTCTAGCTCTTGTAGGAGTCATGATGTGGGGCAAAGTATGGAGGCATTCTTCTTTGAAATTGGTATACAAGGAACAATCTGCCTATGCTTTTCATGCAGGAGGAAAGCGAGTGCTGCATGCAGTGGAAGGATGCAGCAAAGAGGGCATGAGGTGAGGCATGGGAGGGAGAAGGAGAGAAGAGAGAAAGAGAGGTGTGAGCAGCAGAATGGAAAAAGCAAGGGAGGGATGCATGAGAAGGCATGCTGTGAGAAAAGGGAAGGGGTGTACCCCAGTCAAGGGGGCCAATTATCTAGCCAGAAGGATGGGATGTATTGGCCCTGGGATAGTGCGGGTAGAATTCATTGTTTAGGGGTGTGATTCTACCACATCTTCTGCATATGTGTGTCATAGGCCCTTTTTGCACGGCATTTCTGAAGCAAAAGGAACCCTTGTCTCACATTTGTGCGACGTTCAAGGGCCTGACGTGGACAGTGCACATATTTTTTCATTTTCAGCTTGAAGCCAAAAATGCTGTGCGGTCGTGCATTGCTCTGGGCCCCCATATGCCCTTAGCTTGGGTACGGAGCCTCAGGAGCCAGGCTAGTCATGCTTCCTGTCTCAATGCAGCCTGGGAGGTCCCAGGCTGCACTGAGAAAGGAAGAAGCAGGGCTCTCGCACGAGCATGAAGCTCATGCAGAACTGAAGAAGCAAGGAAGGAGAGCCTCTCTCCGGAGAGTGCTCGCACCAGCCCCACACCCCAGCAGAGCAAAAAGGTAAGGTGCGAAAAGACTCATACACTCACCTGTGTGGAAAGCACAAATACATATGATTTATGCCTTGTACAGTTTATTGACAAGCAATTATGTCTCCAGAGATCCAGTATGGTGCAGTGATTTGAGCGTTGGAATAAAACTGTGGGGACCAGAGTTCAAATCACCACTCAGTCATGGAAGCTCATTGAGTGACCTTGGGCAAGTCACACTCTTTCAGCCTGAGAATGGCAACGAAATGGCAAAAAAATTATAGAAGTGGGCAGTCATAAGGTGTAATTAACTGAATGCAACAGAAGTCTTGTCTTTCCTTGTCTCTCTGTGTGTGTGTCCTCACGTTGTTCCTGACATATGAAGATTTTAAGGTGAACCTATAGTGGGGTTTTCTTGGTAAGATTTATTCAGAGGGGGTTTGCCATTGTCTTCCACAAAGGCTGAGAGAATGTGACTTGCCCAAGGTCACCCAGTGGGCTTGCATAGCCAAGCAGGGATTCCAACCCTGGTCTCCAGAGTCCTACTGCAACATCCAAACCACCACACCATGCTGGCTGTACTTTGATATTTAGAAACTTCTTTTCATTTCATTATAATTTTTATTAAATATTGAACACAACAAATTATAATTACAGCTATCATTCTTGTTATCATTACAAGAAAAGGGAAAGGAAAGAGCAGTACAACTGAGATTTTTTACATGTATACATTTACATTATTTTCTTTCAACTCACACTATTATATTAATTGTGTCATTATTTCCTTACTTTCCTTTTTTTATATCTTCACCGTATCATTTTGACAAATAATAAAAGAAAGCAAAAATAATTTATGTTAACTTCCATTCCCCCCTTTGATTGAAAGAATTGCTTTAGGAATCTATTCTGTCAACTTCCTTTCTACTGAACAATTCTCTTTCGATTTCTCTCTACATTTCTTTCCAATTCCTCACTTTGAACTCTTTAGAGATCTTAATATTGTATTGTTTCCAATATTATTCTAATGTTCCTTTACTACTACCTTGCATAGCAACCAATAGTAAACCCAAATGTATCTCTAATCAATGATTAAGTTTCCCCATATTTGTTTGAGGAACTCTGTAACCGGTAGCCATTCCTTCATTCCCTTATCAGATTTCCCGTTTATTTTACGTGATAGAAGATCTTTTTCTTTCATTTTGATGGTTTTTATTAACCACTGTTCACAGGTTGGAACTTCTTTGCTTTTCTAAAGACTAGGGATGGGCCAACCAAATCCTCAAATCCTCAGCAAGGATTCAAGATTCATGAATCCAAATCCCTGTGCAAAAATGGGTGAACCAAATCTTTAAAATCCACCAAATAGCTTTAAAAAAAAAAAAGTTCTGCTTAAAAAAAGCTTTAAAAAGTTTTAAAATTTTTTTGAAAGTTGCTTTTTAAACCCTTTATTTAAAAAGGATTAGAAAGATTCAAGATTCATGAAATTTGTGGATTCCTAGAACCTTCCGGGGATTCAGATCCAGATTCAGAAAATTCTGGTTTCATCCCATCCCTATTAAAAACTGGCTTAAAGTATTCTTGCTGCTGTGATTAAATACAAAAAAACCTCTACAATATTTCCTTGTAATCGGCGATTCTATTATTTGCATCATATTCAATCAGAAGATTTCAGGTACTATTGGAATCTGACTTTTAAGCATCTGATTTATTGAGTCATGTATCCGAACCCAACATTTTTTGATGTTACGGCAGCTCCCCCAGATATGGAGAAATGTCCCTATTTTTTCATGACACTTCCAACATTTGTTGTTATGTGTTTTATACCTTTTATCTAATTTGACTGATACAAAGTACCATTTATGAAACATTTTTATATAATTTTCTTTTAGATCTTGTGGTATTGTGAACTTATTAGTCATTTTCCAAGATGCTTCCCACTGCTCCAGCTGAATCTCTTGTCCAAGCATCATCTCCCATGTTATCATGGTATCTTTTCCTACTACTTCTTCTAAATTGTAGTTCAACAGTAGTCCATATAATTTTGACAAAGTATGATTTGAGGGTGCAAAAATTATCTTTTCTACTTCATTTGGTATCATGTTGAAAAAAAATCCTTCTAATTTTGAATCTATTTTGAATCTTTCATAAATTTGTCTATAGGGAAACCATTGAAGATTATAACCAATTTGTTTCAATGATTCTCTTGATCTTAACTGTATGTTTCCCTGTTCATCCCATTCTAATAGTTCTTTATATGTTAACCATTTTTCTTTGTTGTTTACCCATCTTCTGAAGAAGACCTTTTGTGGGGAGATCCAACTAGGGATTTTATTGTATATTTTGCTCTTTATATTATTCCAGACTCTCAACAGTGATCTTCTTATAAAATGGTTAGTGATATTTAGAAACTTCTGAGATCTGACTGCTGTGAGACTACCAAACATGGCATAACTCGAGTTGTGCATAAAAGACAAACAAGGAAACAGGGGAAATGACACTTAAGCAATTTGAATGAATTCTTTCTTGGGACATTTTATTTTATTTGATAAATGCTGAGAACAGCCTGGGTGAATGAAGGGACTCTTACGTCTGTGCCAAAGTAATTGTAAATGAATGCCTTTTCATTTCCCTGTAGAAGTCACTTTTGCCAATCAAGTTTGCTTAGTTTGCTGCCCTTTGGGGAGGGTTAGGCTTGATCTCCAGTATCAGCTGACAAAAATAAACAAAGCTTATCAACCACACCCATCTACATTTTTTTTTCCCTCACTGAGGTTGCCTGTGTTTGGTGAGAAATGGGTCTCTGAGTGCTGGCCTCAAGGTAAGCAATGCTGTGTGGGTTAGTGGTTTCAATCTTGGGCTGGGACCTCAAAGATTCAGATTTAAGTCTGTACTGAACTTTGAAACTTGCTGGGTGATCTTGAGCCAATCACTCTCTCTTTGCCTTTACCTACTGTGTGATTGTTGTGAAGATAATTAAGGAAGGGAGAGAGACATATATGTCATCTTCTGCTCCAAAATATAAAAGAAACAAACAATACAAAATACTTGAGGAAAGTGAGAGAAAAGAAAAATAAATAAAATAAGGTCTCCAAACACAGTAAAGTATGGCAGGGGAGTACTGGAGAGGTACTGTCATCTCTTTGCTCTTTTTCCCATGAAGCAAATAGCAAAAGAAGTAATGGTTAATGTTTCTCTCTTTGCACTGCTTTTATGAACCTGCATATTCAGGCATCTTCATCTGGGATTGCCACACTGAAAAAGAAGCCAATGATCTTAAATCATGAAGCTAATGAAAGCACTACATCATAACACAAACGATGCTGTCACCTTGGCATTCTTATGTTCTTCACAACTTGCTGCACCAAAGTTGGAGTTCAAATGCATTGAAATCACTTTTTCCTCTAGAACAAGCAAGACTATTATGGCCATGGTTTCCAGTGCTTCTCTACAAGGCCAAATTACTAGAGAAGGCTGTGAATTCTCTGCATCAGAATTCCTTCTCAGATTTTTAGGTGCTCAGTTTGTTGGTTTTATTTTCATAGTAGCTTCATTGACCAAGATCTAGTTTGATATATAGAGTGATAGAAGACGTGACCTTTGCACCCCTCAACAACATCTCTCTGTGTCTCTCTCTTTCTCTCTCCACCTATCCTCTATGCCATAGGAGGTTCCTTTCTGGTGAGATTTCCTCACCCTCTCTAGCAGACATTGTGGGCCGACCTTCTCCAATATCCAATCAGAACTGCAGCAGATGTATTCGGTAGGATCCTGGGCAATTCATTAATGTTCTGCCATCCTTCCATTCTGTTTATGCACCCTTGGGTTAAACCATTGGCCGTGCACAACTTGCCCTCATTATTTTGTCTGTGTTTACGAGGTATGTGCATCCATTAAATTGCAGGTAGTCCTATAAAGACTGCATTTTGGACAGTATTTTTGATCATTGCACTGCTAAGCTACAATGAAAACCAAGGTTACCCAAAATGTCTGCTAATCCCAATGAATTATTTAAAAATTAGCTCTCCCCAGATCATACAAGAATATGACTAAAGCAGAGAGAATACATTATTCAATATTGGCATTATTTTTAGGGATTCTCCACATTAAGCTCATAGTGTAATGAAGACAGTATATGTTTTGGAACTCATCCTTTTGCAGAGGGATTGTAACTCAGCAACAGAGAGGAGAGATTTTTTAATGGAAGTTCCCAGTGCAGCATGGGAAAGAGCCCAGCTGGGCTACAGAAGGAAGAGGTGTGTCTCTCATGCTCCAGTGTGGAGGGAAGTGTTCTCATCATGCTCCCTTCCCACCAAAGGTACTGCCAGGATCACGACTGCAGAGCATCAAGATAAGGTAAGGTGCAGAAAGGGCCTTACATTCTTACATCCTTATATTCCTAGTCTTACATCCTAGTTCCTTTGCAGATCCATTATCTGAAGTTTTCAGCTATCTTTGCAGAGACTCACTTTAGATTGAGGTCTCTTTCTGTACATGGCAGGTAACACCCTTTAGATTCATTGTAGACTCCTGCTCTACAATGCCAACTGCTCTTCTCTGCTTTGCACATTTTAAGGAAGTTGTTCACCAGTTATCTAAACATTCAGTCCTTCCAGAATGGGACTAAAGCAGATAGCATGACTGTAGGACAGATTACTTGTTAGTTACATTTATATCCTGCTTTTTGTCCAATGAAGTCAAGGTAATACATATGTCTCTCCTTCTCTTCTTCATTTTGTCTTTCAACAACCCTGTGAGGTTAAGTCAGGCTGAGAGACTGGTCTGCAAGTTTCTGTGGCTGAGAGATGACTTCAACCTGGATCTCCCAAGTCCTACTCCAACATTCTAACCCCTACACCACACTGATATTCCAGTAATCCATTATTAGATCACAAATGAGAAGGTGATCTGACCTGTAGCCCCAAAATAAGGGTAGCAAAAGCTAAGTAGAGTCCATGGCCCTTTTCGCACGGGCTTTCCCGAGCGAAATAGCCCCGTGAGCCATGCGGGAGTGGGAGCGCCGCTCCACACGACGCACTCCCACTTCCGATGCTGTCAAGGGGCTGCGGCGGTGCGACCGCGGGGTTTTTGATTTTCGCTTCCAAGCGAAAATCACCCCGCGCTCGCGCAACGCTCCCAGCGCCCACCCGCACTTACCTGTTGTGCGGTGCACCGGAGAGGCGGCCGGGTAGGGCTTCCTTCCCTCCGCTCCTGCGGAAGAAAGGGGTGGGGCGGGGCGTTTGCGTGATGGATGCGATGGCATCCTGCTTCGCGCGGGTGGGGGCTGCTCGCGACAGCCTCCCGCTTTGCGCGCGCTCGCGGGGGGGTGGGTGGGTGCAACTGTCGCTCGCTCCTGGCGCGCGCGGGGGTGGGTGGGCGCGACTGTCGCTCGCTCCTGGCGCGCACGGGGGGTGGGTGGGTGCGACTGTCGCTCGCTCCTGGCACGCGCGGGGGGCGGGCGCGACTGTCGCTCGCTTCCCGCGTGCGCGGGGGCGGCGCGAGAGGCTCCTGCTTCTCGCGCAAGCGGGGGAGGATGGACGCGCGAGCCGCCTCCGCCTCCGGGACGCTGCCGCTTCCCCGCTTGTTCCTTCGCCTGCGGAAGGAACGAGCGGGGAACCGGCAGGCTCTCGGAAGAGGTTTTTCGCGCAAACCGCCCACCCCGGCTCACACAAAAAGCCTCAGTGCGAAAAGGGCCCATGTCTCCAAGCTATGTCCCTTCAGGTATCCATTTCTCCATCAGCATTGGCTGGAGGATCTTGAAGGCTGAAAGACTCACTGTTCAACTACACCAAACAGAAAGGCAGGACTGAGAATTTATTCCTTATCTAGAAAGAGCTTAAGCTATGTGATATGGAGGAACAGCAGAGGTGTTTTTTTTTCCCCTGCCAAAGTGCCAGGAACCAGCAACATATTTGTGGCCATTAACTTCCTTCCTTCCTTCCTTCCTTCCTTCCTTCCTTCCTTCCTTCCTTCCTTCCTTCCTTCCTTCCTTCCTTCATCTTTTCCTGGAAACTCACTGCAGGCTACTTCTTTGAAATCCCTGCAAACAAAAAGCCTATTCCTCACAAACTAGCCCTGGTCCATGGACCACCACTTTGAGTAGCACTGGTCTACTGCATTCTGTTGTAAAGTATACATGGTCTCCACACTGCTTAAACACCTAACAGATCAAGACAAATTTTCAGGTCAGTTGCTCCAGATGTAGAAAACACTGCTGTTTGCAAAGACTGTTCTGAAATGTAGTCAACAAGCTTGACACATGGGCCAGCATCATCTTGGGACAGTCTTCTAGCATAAAAATTATGCACGCAAAGTTGCACTTTCTCAGAGATTGCAGAAATGTGGTCCTCAAAGAAGACAATTATTCTGGCAGAACACACACACATATACCCAGAACCCTCACACTGTTGACTTTGCACATGGGGAACTAATCAACTGTTGTACAATTGGTGAGCTCAAGGATGTGGTGCCTGTTGTACAGTCCATCGTGCAGCACTGAGATCCCACATAACAACAGGTTTATATATTTATGCTACATTGAAAAGGTATAGGATCTTGGACCCAGAAATCATCAAAGGGCAATCCTGCTAAAGCTAAAGAACAACAGCAACCATAACAGTAATTAAGATTTAAAAAAAAAAAAATACTGGAGCGGGGACAAACTATCCTGTCAGGAAGACGATTTTTAAAAAAATCCAAAATGTCAGATGATTGCTCTTGAGCCCCATCTTGTGTTTTTTTCCTTCCAAACTATATACTAAGAATGTTTTTAAAGCAAAGGAATTCACATACAGTCTACAAAGAAACGTCCTTTTCATTGACAAATGCAAAGAGGAAAACATGAATGACTGATTAATGGAATGAATGGTTTGTTTTTTGCGCTATATCAAACAAAAACAACAGAGACATCATCCCTTCAGCTTTGGCTTCCATTATTAATCCCTATTAGCATCGTAATTATAAATACTTGGTAAATTTCCCCCTTTGATCTGGCCTGCATGTCACTCAGTGGTCTTTTAAAACTCTAAATTTCCTCTCTCTTTATTATTGTCTTCACCTTGAATACCTTTCCTGTGGTTCTCAAAAGATGGCCAGCAAACCGCTAAGAGGCTAGATTGAAGTATCAAGTACCATGTCTGGCAAGGAGGGGGGCTTACAGCAGCTGCTATGTCCTAAAAGCTCCTTTATTCTTCCCAGCAACAGCTTTCCAGTTCCATAAAGGGCAAATATTCATTTCCCTCCTCTTTTACCTTTTAATTGGGAGGGGCAGGAGATGAGGGGAGGCACCCAGGGACAATGACTTCTTCCCTCTTTGTAGGCCAGCCCGGTGTAGGTAATACACCTTGTAATTGCTTGTCTCGGTTGGCTTTTATTCCCTTCTCCCAATTCCCCTTTCTTTTCATGCTTTGGCTTCTTCATTGCTTCTATTCATGCCATTGAGCTCTGAAACTTAAGTACCGAATGCAAACAAAAAATAAAAAAAAAAGACCCACACTCAGCCATTCATGACAAATTGAATGGCTTCTTTAAAAAGAAGATAGCACCTCCTCTAGTGTTACTCTTCCATGCAATAATCTCCATCACCAGGTTTGGTAGGAAAAGAAGAAAAGAAAAAGCAGGACCAAAGTTCAACTACAGAGTCCACTGGAAGGTTAATGAGTTGGAAAAGCTCAAAGGGGAGGAGGTATACAACCATAACACACACACACACACACAGTTGTTTCTGTCAGTTGTTGTTTACTCAGTGCCACAAAAAGGCCAATTCTGGTAACTGATTCAAGCCTGTAATTGACATTATCCACAGGGCCAGCACTGTCATTAGGCAGAATGAGATTCCTGCCTGCTGTGGCAGACTCTGCAGAGGGGACAACAACAGCAGTCTCACAGCTGTTCTTATCAACCCTCTGGCTGATCCCCATCTGATGGAGGCCAGACTGCTTACTACACAACTTTTACATGGCACCTTAAGCTAGCCTCATGTATCAATTGTGCAGGAGGACAGTATCTCATCACTAGTGCTAAGTCAGATTCAGCCGCCAGACCCATTAGCTTCCTGAAAGCTTTTTCATCATTTCAGGCAGCAAAATGGCTTGGGAAGGTTAGCCATTTCCTGAACCTTTTCAGTTCATACTTTACTTTGTTTCCCAGAATGTAGAGTAGCATAGCTAGAATTTGCACTAATTGCCCTACATTGTATCTAAGACTAGACTGGGATACACTGTAGCTGGTATTTCCATTATCCTTTGTCTCACTTCTATCTACATATAAAATCTACGGTCCTCTTCCCGGCCATAACCTCATTTTCTGAAGATTGTGCAACTGTAATTCAATTACCAGCCCACTTCAAAACCATGTTTTGTCTCTGGTTAAGAACAAAGATTGGCTCTGTTATACCATAACCAAACTATCCAAAATGGTCTCTCTTGTAGTGACTATTCACATTAAACCTCCTTCAAACTGGCCCAATCTGCCATGCTGGACTACAACTGGGGTTGTGGGAAATGTAGTCCAGCACATCTGAAGTGCACAAGTTTGGGGAAGGTTGCATCAAACAAACAAACATGGGAGATGTTCAAAGATCTCCTACATCATTCACAGCTAGTTTGGCCCTCGTAGAACAGGAATTGTGCTGTAGTTATCCCTCAACTGAGATCCTTACCTATTTACACTGCAGGGTATGTAATGGATGAACATGTGCATTTAATCTCTAACGTTTCATGGGCAAAAGCCCTTTGGTTAAAATCAGCATTGCCATTTTGAACAATTGAATTCAATATTTCACTTATAGATCATCCCAATGAGTAAGACCTAGTTCTTATGTTCCTCTTGTATCCACTTGCATCCTCTTCCACCTCTCGTCCTCTGAGGGCAGGGTGCCTCAGAGACATTCTGCTTTAAGTTTGCCTGTCAATAAGTAGGTACAGCGGTGTGAGGTTGCAGGATGGCCTATGCCCACATACCAATGGCAGCATTCTCCCATGTGAAAGAGCAGTAAGGAAAAGTCTTTCTACTTATGCTACCTGCCAGTGGCAATCATATTATTAAAAATAAGGGTGGACAACTGTGGCAGGGTGGGGGCAGATTTTCACTTCCTCCCCATAGCAGGCTGCTATTGTGCCTCTTATTGGAGAAGGTTAAACGAAGCAGGAACAAAATGCACCCAATGTTGATACCACCCAACTGACCTGGAAACCACCAGCCCTAACACAGAGGAAGCTGGTGGCCTCCACGTCAGTAGGACAGCAAATCTATTCTGATTTTACTCTGAACTTTAAAGGAGCTAGCCAAGGTGTAAAATCTTTTGTCAAAATACAATCAAGCACTTTGAATAGCTCCTTCAAAGTTCTGGCTGAAACTCAGAGTAGATTACTACCACCACTGGCCTGAGAGACACTGTCCTACTGTGATCATATTCAGATTTTATTACTGATAGTTAATCCACTGCTCATAACAGCATGTTTCCATCATCTACCTGGGTCAACAGTAGACAGACTGGCACTGGAAGATCAAAGTCACACAATCCTGAGATTCTTTTTCTGCAAATTAGAAAATGCCATCTTGGGACATATCTCTGAGCACCTCAACAATAGCTATGGCCTAAATGTGTCCTAAAGGCACCAGATTCCATCTAATCTTGGAAGCTAAGCAAGGTCAGGTTCAGTTAGTACTTGGATGGAAAACAACCAACAAATACCAGGCACTGTGGATTATATTTCAGAGGAAAGAACTGGCAACTCCACCTCTGAGTATTCTTTGTCTGAGAAAATTCTATGAAATTCATGGAGTCACCATAAATAACAGGCAACTTGAAAATGGAGAAACACACACACATGTGCCGTCATACCCACCCCTGCTGTATGGGCTGGGGAAGTCGCATACTTAAAACTGTTGCATAATGTGCAAGTATATTTTATCTGGGACACAAATACATGAAGGATCACCTCTTTCCATACCAACCTATCCATGTTTTAAGATGCACAGGGTCTTTCTCTGAACACCCCATCTTTACCAGAAAGATACTATACAGTTACAAATGAAAGGTTTTTTTCTGCATTGACTCCCCGACTCTTGCACATTCTCCCCAAGCACAACAAATTGGCATTGACACTGCAGTGTTTTCAGTACAGAGATGAAAAGAATATTTTAAAATATTTATTTCAGTGCCTGGGTTAAAACTTATCTATTTTCCCAAGTACTTTAGATGAAATTTTGCTCTCTTCATTTATATGCTGTAACTTCTTTTCTTATTCTGCCAAGAAACCTTCATTCCATTTTTACTATTTTACAGAATTTATGGGTTTGTGTGAATATCTTTGTTGACACTTTTCTACAATACTTTCAATGAAGGATGGTTAAGAAATGTTTTATATATATGTATGTGTTACAAAAATATATGCATCAATAGGCTGGTGCTGAAATTAATTTTAGAAATTAATTAACTGGAACTTAAAAAGAAAGAAAGAAAGAAATTCTCCAAATTAAATCAGAAGGCATGGAACAATAGCCCATGGTACAATAACAACAGTGAAATGGGGAATATTTGCTCAGCCTTACCAGAAATCCCAAGAAATCCCAACCATAACAACAGTTTCACCTAGGGAAGTGTTTGTACTCTTCCTGCTAGATTCAATGAGTCATGATTTCAAAGTGAGAGTAGAAACATGTTGAAATGTCTTAACATGCATTCTGTTGCTTACTGTAGATGCTGTCTGTCTGTCTGTAAAGGGTGGAGAGCTATTTATGTTGCTTAATAACATCACATATTCCCACGGTATCACACTACTTATAGGACTATGCTGCAATTAAGCAGTTACATAAATAAGCCATTGGGAAAGAAATTAGTTGATTTCCTCGGTGGAGAAAGTAATATTAATTTGGAAATTGCAGGATAATTCATTTCTCTTTCGAAGGAAACTGACCCCTTTCTCCCCTCTTCCTGTGTTTTAAAATAATTTCAAAACACATCAGAGGAATGCAGATGTCCAATGTGGCATTTCTTGAACCTCTTGAAAGTCTCAGTCCCCCTAATGAGAAAAATGTGGAAAGCAAAGCAGAGCTGAGCCTAGCTTATAAACTACTTTTACTAGCATGCCTCTAACGGCGAGAAGCTCCAGAATGGGCTTGCCTGGATACCTTGTGACCTTATGAGGCAGCCCTTTGTGTGAACAAAACAGAGCTCACAGAGTATCTCAGGCAACTGGTACCAGCCTTGCCTTTTTCAATCTTGCTGATTATATTGCACAACACAGCCCAAGCCAAATTCTGTAACCTGCTGGACTGAGGATTTTGTTGGTTTGTTTTTATTGTTTATTTGTTTGGAGAACACCTATCTGGGCATAATTTTAATTTTTTGCATTTATCATGCTATCTGCAGCCATTCTCAAGCTGCAACTATTGTGTTAATCTATTTGGGGCTATTACTGGTTCCTGATTCACTTCAGCCCTCTGAATTTGAGTCCTTGGTGATGACATTCAAAACTCCAAATGGTTTGAAACCTCAGTACCTCTGGAAATAAATCAAGAACAGCTCTATCAGTCAGGGCAATGTGATGATACCATTACAAAATGTGGAAACACAGAATTTAATCTCAGTAGACTCACAATGACTTTGAAAAGAAGAGATACCACTGGGGATGGGCCAACCAAATCCTCGAATCCTTGACAAGGATTTGAAATTTGCAGATCCGAATCCCCAGGGCAAAATAGGCAAACAGAATCTTTCAAATCCGGAAGTGCCCACTGCCCCCCCCATTTCCCTTCACATTCCAGCCCTCCACTAGGAGCAGTGTGCAGGGCACATCAGAGCCTGTGCTGGTACGAGTGCCTGGGATCGGGCCCACTGGGGTGAGTAGGACCGGCAATGGCCACTTTCCTGCAAGCCCCTGGGCCTGCGTGTGCAAGTGCCCTGGATCAGGCCCACAAGGGTGACTAAGCATGGCTATGACTGTCTTCCTACAAGTCTTGGGGCCTGTGCACATGCTAGCACCTTGAATCGGGCCTGAAGGGCTGAGTAGACACAGCCATGGCCATTTCCCTGCAAGCCCTGGGGCCTGCACAAGCATCCAGGATTGGGCCCATGGGGCGAGTAGGTTCTTCCATGCCTGAGCTTGCTGTGTCTGGGGTGTAAAAAGAGGACCATCATCCCTTTTCTGCACCCCCACCACTGCTGCCGATGTGGGCGATTCAGAGGCGGCCTGCAGGGACATGTAGAGTGGATGGTCATTTTTTAAACCCTTTTTAAAAAAAAATGATTCGAAAGATTCGAGATTCGTGAGATTCGTGGATTCCCAGAACCTTCCAGGGAATTGGATCCGGATTCAGATTCAGAAAATTCTGGATTTGTCCCATCCCTAGATACCACTGAAAAGTCAACAAGAAATCCCTGATCTTCCTGGGATGGTACCAACTAACTTGAGTGACTCCAGGGGTGCAGCCACAAAAAGAGCAAAATGAGGGTTTCCCCTGTCATTAAATTTTTCTTCATTCCCCAATTTTCTGGCATTGTAGAAGCCAGAAACTTTTGTTCAGCATTCAGAAATACAGTTTAAGCATCTAAATAAAAAGAAGAAGGCAAAGTTACCAAGGGAATCTGAATACACCAAATATAAAAGTGTTTTGGTTTTTTGGGTTTTTTTGGTAAGGTGTTTTAAAATTTGATAAAAAGATGGAAATTGAAATAGCAAGGTTTACCTGGCATATGGTTACAGCTGTCAGAACTATTCTAGCCAAATACTGGAAGAAAGCTTCTATCCCCACAGAGGAAGAGTGGTTAGAGAGGATGATAGAAATTGCTGAAATGGATAAACTTATATGTTGGAAAACAAGACTAATAGTAAATTTTATAAAGCATGGCAACCCTTCAGAGAATTTCTTCAAGTTAAATTTGGTAATGCTAATGGATTTAAAAGGTTAATTAAGTAAAATTTGGTATTGAACTATTTTGGAAGATATAGGAAATTATGTTAAAACGGCAATATTAGATACAGATAGGATTAGCTAATAGTCTGTTTATTTGTCTGTTCATTGTTTAACTGTTTTGCAAGATGATAATATGTTTTACATATTTCCCTGACAATGCATTTTGTGAGAAGTAAGAAAGAAAAAAATTGATGTTCTGATTTCTTCAGATTATGTAATATGTTCTGTGTTTCTTCAGATTATGTAATATGCTAATGATATTGATTTTTGGAGTTATAGAATGTGAGATTACTTAGATTAATATCGATATTAAGTATTGATTTTTAAAACTTTCTTGTTAAAATTAGAAGGATGTTAATTAGTTAATATCATATGACACTTACTACATCAGGGGGGTTCTTTATAAATTATTTTTCTTTTCTTCTTTATACCTAAGTTTAGTGTTTAATATATTTAGTTAGTTCCTTTAGTTGTTAATAGAGATAGGTATATGTGTTGTACTAGGTTTACTGTTGTATATACCGTATTGTTCATTCATTGGTATATTTATTTGTTGTTCCAATTCATGTATTTGTTTAATAAAAAAGAACCCCCCCAAAAAAAGAAAAAATATAAAAGTTTTGGTGTGAATGATTTTCAAATCTATCACTCTCTACAATGCTAGAATTTTGGAAATGGGAAGAAAATTTCACAGTGGAAACAGATTCATTTCCCCCCTCCTTATGCGTCACAATGGGACAGAATTGTTATGGGGAGTAATGCCCTCATTCCTCCCTCCCCCCGCAGCAATACCCCGGGCGGAATCTAAACTTGCACAGACTCAGTATTTTCCTAACATGCAGCTTTTATAATGTTTGGCCATACACAGATGTTCACATATTCTTGGTATACATTCTGTGCAGGGCTAGAATATTTGATTAGTAGAGATGATGCATTTTACTTCTGTTTGTGGAAAAAATTCTGTCCCACCCTCACGCAGTATTTGTAAGTACAGAACACATTGATTGGAAACATACCGCAAAACCAGGCATAGAATTTCCTAAGCAGGCAAAATCAACAGTCCATAAATGCGCAATAGACAGTTTTCTGAAGCAACAAGAGAGAATTAACAGGAGAAACTATTCAGAAAAAAATGTATGGTCACATGATAGAAAATAACAGACACTACAGGAAATGTTTTCCTAGAGAAATTTAATTTTTCTTTATCAATTGTCTTTCAGGATGATTCAAGGCATAAACAATTACGAGCATGCTCTTTTTACAGTTATCTGCATGTTCTATGAGAAAAGGAAAAGGAAATTACAAATAATCATGAAAATCATTCCTGAAAAGGCTAAATAATGAGTCGATGAAATCCAAAAGGAAAAAAAAATACACATCCTGTATAAATTGTTGTAAAAACTATTACATACCAGCTTAATGAAATTACTTCTGCAACGTTGTTGCCTAGGAACAAACAAAGAACTGAATATGTAGCAGTAGCTTTCCAATACTCTGCACATGTAACAGCAACATAAAGACTTGTTGTTTTAGAGCTTTGTTTAGAAAATGCTCCAAGTATATGGTTGGAAATTTTGTCAATAATGACTGGCTTACAGCTAAATTTTGACAAAATAAAGTATTCAGTCAGAGAATGGAGTATCTGTAATGAAAGGCACATCTAGTGGTTTTCAAGCTTTGAACTTGACTGAAACATTTGGCTTCATCATTGCTTTAATCACCAACTCCATTTGGTAACAGCTCATGAAACTGAAGCTATACATGAGATAAAGGAATATTTTGACATGTGTAGATTTTTTTCAAGAGGGGGCATATTAAGCAGATTTACAGTTTGTTGGATTGCCTGTTGATCAGTAATGGACTAGACATTTGGATTTTGTTACTATAATACATTCAGAAAGTAATATATTCTTTCCTTATTCAAATTAGTACATCTTCCCTTTGTGATTGGGTTGCTCAGTCATATCAGGGTTTTTTTGTCCCATTTTCTTACTGAAATGATGCCAAAATATCAGAATACCTTAAACTTGTAACACCATTGTTACAGCAAAAGAATCTTGGTATCAGGAAAGCACTGAAATTGTAAAGCCCCTGCCTTCGTTCCTATTATGGGAGGCAGGTGGGCAGATTCCATGCTTAGACTGCAAGCTGCCATATGCAGAAGATCTTAAAAGATGAAATATTGGTTTGTATTTCTAAAGCATTCCTCATATTCAGGGTCTAGTTATGATTTGATAGATGTGTCCATGTTTGTTATTCACAGAAATACTCATGAAGGTGTAGGATGTGAAAATTGGTTGGTCTTTATTCCACCAAATTCCTCTGAATTCTACTGACATTTTCACATGTCTTTTCATCTTATCAGCTGAAAGACTTTAGGGTTGTTGTTGTTTTCCTTACTGAAATTCACACAACTTAAAAACACCTTTGTCCTAATCTATGCATCTTTTTGCACCATCTACTTAATTTACACAATGTTCATCCACTGAATGAATGTACTTCTGCATGTTTTTCACATATGCACACCTTACCTGTTTATATTTCAAAATATGTGCACTATTTTGTAGGTATGTTATTTCTTGTTTTTTTCCTATAAGATTTCCAAATGTGCAAAATACTTGAGAGAAAGTGTGTGTTTTCTTGTAACGTCTTGAAGGATGCTGAAGTGATAATTGTACTGAGACTGTTGAGTTGGATAAAATGTCTTTCCATCTCAACTGATTTAACATACAAGGGGGGACCTGGGATTTAATTTAACATTGAAAGGAGTGTGAGATTTAACTGAGCTGCTTGGTCTCTCCCCCACCCCCTTTACTGGCTGTTCACTACTCTTTACAACTGGTTTGCTGCAACTTTAATGGCAGTTTTCTTATCTGTTTGATTCTTCCTCAAATCATTCCAGTCAGAAAAAGATTATTTATGCAACCAGTCAAATCTGGCTGTTTGCTGTTATTGTGAAGATGAAAATGAAGCCCATTTAAAACAGAAATAGCACTTCATACAGAGGCCAAATCTCAAATGACCAGGAATAATGAAAACAACCATTTATGCAATGATTCCTCTCTCAAGTAGAAAACATTTTCTTTATTGAAAACTTCCTATTTGTTGCAGTCCTCTGAGCACTTGACTCTTTTGCATTGATAATCACCTCTCACAATATCTAAAACCAGTGCTGCCCATTTAAGTCATTCATCTACTCTTAAACATACGAGTTTTGGACATAACTTTGGCCCTTTTTGCATAGCATTTCTTAAGCAGGAGGGCCCCTTGAGCGTCGCGTAAAATGTGAGGAGTGGTCTGCATGACGCACTCACATTTACATGACACTCAAGGGCCAGACGGATGTTTTTATTTTCAGCTTCAAGCCGAAAATGCTCCGTGCTCATGTGTTGGTCTGGCGCCCTGCATGCACTTACCTCGCGTGCAGTGCATCGGGAGCCGGACCGGTTGCGCTTCCTGGGCAGTGCAGGCTGGGAAAGGTCCCAGGCTGCACTGCGAAAAGAAGAGGTGGGGTGGTCGTGCGAGAAGAAGGAGCTGCGGAGGCCAAGCAGCAGGGAAGCAGCAGGGAAGCGAGAGCGTTCCTCCAAAGCCTGCGTGCGTGAGCCGAGCTGCCCAGCACCAGTAAAAGGTAAGGTGCGGAAAGGGCCTTTATCATGTGGGTTAAGGCGATCTGTAATAATAAACAGAAAGCACAGATTTTGATTAATGGTGAGTTCAGTAAGCCATGTGATATTAAAAAAATAACAAGACAAAAGTGTCTACTGCCACCCTGATTATTCAGTTCTTGAAGATGAACAAGATGAAAGAATAATAAGCATAAGAATAAAAAGGAAATGTGTACGTTAAGGACATTTGCAGATGATTTAGTGATTTTTCTGGAAGATCTCATTGATTGTGTAGAAGTGCTATCAGAGAGATTAAAAGAATTTGGAGGTATGCTGGATTTAAGATAACTAAATAAAAATTATGATTTTAACAAAGAATATGGGGAAGGAAGAACAAGCTCCATTGAAGCATATGTCAGGATTTAAAACTGAGAGGAGGGAAAGGAAAATATTTGGATATTATTATGACAACTATGAACTATTATGACAAGTATTTTGGAAAAAATACTAAAACATGGAATGTTATTAAGAGGGATTTGCAAAGGTAAGAGAAGCTCAAATTATCACTGTTGGACAGAATTTCTATGATCAGATTAATGTTTTGACAACAATGCTAAATTTGTTTCAGCATATACTTATTTTAAGCAACAATATCTTATTTAAACAAAAGTGATATATATGGCAAGGGAATTTATATGGCAAGGGAAGGTTTATATGGCAAGGGAAGAAACCTAGAGTAAAATATAAAATTTTACAAGAAGCCACAAAAAAATAAGAAAAAAAGAAAAAAGAGGGGGACTGGAACTACCAGACCTGAAGCTGTATTTTTCAGCATGCTGTTTGGTTTGGTTAAAAGAATGGATCTTATTGGCAAATAAGAAGCCGTAGGATTTGAAAAGTTATTAATTGAAAATTGCGTGGCATGGGTGTTTGTGGTATGATAAATCCAAAGAGAAGCCTTGTGAAGAATTTGGAATAGATAAAAATTAAACTTATGTCCTAAAACACTTTTGTGAGTACCATCATAAAAGGCTTTTTATAGGAAGGAGACAAAATCAAAGGGCCTTTCCATCCTAAACTTTCATAGTGCTATTATTCCAGTTTCAACATTCTGTGGAATTCTGCGTTTCTACTTTACTGAGCCCAAAGAGCTCTCTGACTAAGAATTCTTTTTTAAAAATTTTTAAATTGAAATATTATATAATATTAAAAAAAATAGATGAAACAAAACAATGACAAAAACATTCACAAAAACATTTATAATACATAAAACATTACATTACATTATACGTCATAGAATCCATTAATATCTATTACTTAACTTTACCTTGTCTTGTAATCTTATAGTCTACAAAAATCCTACAATCAAGTGTAAGTTCTCCCTTAATAATAAAAGGTATACAGTGTGACATATACAGTAATAGAACCTACAAATAAAACATAAACAATACAAATTGACTTCCTATCCCTTTTCCTGTTGGAATATATTCTAATACATATTGGGTCCTGCATGTCTACACATTTTGAGGTATTATTCCTTGTTTTTTACCTTAGATTCTGATCAATAACGATGATAATTCAAAAGAAACAGATAATCCTTACCCAATATTATTGCATTTTTGATAAATGCTAAGACCAGACTGAATACCTCTCAATATCTTAATGAGTAACTGTGTTCTGTATGGAGTTTATATTTCTAAGCCAGATGTTGCCATTCTGCCCCATCTGGTTTCCTACAGGGGCATTATATCTTCCCATTACTGTTTGAAATAATCATTAGGCTTATTATCACATAATAATGTTAATTTGTCCATTTTGGCCTGATCGTAGAGTTTTAATAGCTGATCTTCTACTTTTGGTATATGGGGGTCTTTTCACTTTTTTGCAAAAGTCACTCTGGTGGCACATATCATATCAAGAATTACGCTTTGATGTTTTTTCTTTAATGCCTGTGCTGAATTATCTATAATATTCAATAAATAGATTTCTAGTAACATTGAAAATTCAAGTTTTAAGGTTTTATAATGAGCTTATGAATTTGTACCCAGAACTTTTTAGCTTCTTTACAGCGCCACTAAATGTGAAAAAAGAGCCTTTCTCCTGACATTTCCAACATTTTATATTGTTATTTTTAGACATTTTAGCTATTTGAGTTGGGGTGAGATACCAACGGTAGTACATTTTAAAGAAATTTTCTTTTAAATCAAAACTCCTTGTGAACTTTTGATTCATGGCCCATGCTTTTTCCCAGTATTCCAATTTTATTGTATGCCCTGTTTCCTATGTTCATTTTATAATGTTATCTTTTACTGTTTCTTGTTCCATTTCTCTGCAAAGAAACATTTTATAGGTTTTACTCAGAAAGTAGTCAGGACCTGATTAGATTATTTTCTCAGATTCCATTTCTTCTAACAATATACCATTCATTTTCTTATCTATTTTATACTTTTTTATCAGATGTCTATATAATAGCCAATGGGTTGTGTATCCTTGTGTTATGAGTTCTTTTTTTTTCACCTGAATATTATTGTTTTCTATTTTGAGTATGTCCTTTTATGTGACCCATTTATTTGTATACGGTCTTTTTAACTTATAAAATGCTTCATGTGAGGAGACCCAGGCTGGAAGAGACTGATATAACTTGTCTTTCCACTTTAACCAAGTTCTTCCTGATAAAGTGGTCTTGGAACTCTTTATTAACTTTATGCTTTCCATACCATAAGTACGCATGCCATCCATAGTATAGGTTGAAGCCTTCCAAATTCAGTAATCTTTCATCCGACAAGGTTATCTAATCCAATAACCAGGTGAAGCATGAGGCCTCAAAATATAAGTTAATGTCTGGTAGGCCCACCCCCCCTTTCTCTTTGACCCCCATTAAGTATTTCCACTTTATCCTGGGTTTCTTCTCATTCCAAATTTGAAAGGTTTTTCATTTATCAGAATTGGTAAATTTTGGAATAGGAATATTAGTCTGGGTAGTACATTCATTTTAATTGTTGATATTCTAACTAACAAGGATAGTTTTAATCTATTCCATTTTCTCAAATCAATAGTTATTTCTCCCCAAATCTTTTTATAATTATTATCATAGAGTTCCGAATTGTTTTGTGAAATAAAAATACCTAGGTATTTCACTTTATTAGTTAACCTAAATCCTGAACATTCTACTAGTTTGGTTTCATGGGATTTTGTTATATTTGTAGTAAGTAGGAGGAATTTTTCTTTGTTTACCTTGTATCCTGCCATCTCTCCAAATTCATGGAAGAGTTCGAATAGATTCCGAATTTTATCCAGGGTATCTTCTAAGATTATTACAACATCATCAGCCTTCAACTTGTAACTCTAATATGCATATCTTTTACTCAAACTTAAAAATTCCACAATAGATAAGCGCTTACTTCTGTTGCTCATTAAAATTCATGAGAATACTAGATTGAAGGTCAGGTTTGGCAATAAAGGACATGTCACTAAGGAAATACAAGTAAAGAAAGGAGTCAGACAGGGATGTGTACTGGCTCCACTCTTATTTAACTATTATATAAACTCATTGATTCCTTATCTGAGTAACTCTTCCTTCCATCCCCCTAAATTAGCCCATAGGCATATCAATTTATTATTATATGCTGATGATGCAGTAATCTTGTCATTGACCTCCGTCGGCCTTAAGAGAGCCTTTAGATCACTTACCCAGTACTGTGCTGAAGAGGAATTAATAATAAATTACACCAAGACTAAGATCCTTACCTTTTCAAAACATCCTAAGCAAAGAAGTTGGGTCCTAGGAGGGCAATTAGTTGAGCAGGTTAAGCTCTTTAAATATTTGGGGATAGTTTTTCAAGCTTCAGGAAGTAGAAATGCTCACTCAGATTACGTGTCCAGTAACGCACAGAGAGTTGCTGCAGCCATTCAAAATTATCATTTCAGTAAAGGAGCACAGTTCATCCCAGCTGCAATTAAACTGTTTACATCTAAAGCCCGAGCTCAACTGTTATATGGAGCTCAGCTGGGGATGTATAGTAACACGATCTCTCTAGAAAGAGTACAAACAAAGTTTCTGAGGAATATATTTCAGGTTGCTCGATGTGTTCCAAATGCTGTATTGCGAAGGGAGGCAGGAGTCAGTAAATTGGAATCAAGTATCTGGCTGAACATCTTTACCTATTGGCTAAAGCTACACAATAATCAGAATGGACTGACCCAGTTAATTCTGGTCGATAAATATAAATCCTCATGGGAAACAGCTGTGCTTCAGAAGTTGAGCCTTTGTGGACTTTCAAGCAATTATATCCTAGGATTAGGATTAGATCAAGCAAAAGCTATTGTAAAACAAAGGATACTAGATATAGAAGGTCAAACAGAAATTGCTACCTTTACTAACTATACACTTGCTAATAATCAACTGATGATCTCTAGACCGGCCGCATACTTATACTGCGTCACTGTGCCCAAATTCAGAAGAGCCTTAACATTGGCTCGATTTAATGTCCTTCCCACAGCGGTATTGGAAGGGAAATATAAGAAAATTCCTTACGAGATGCGATTTTGCCCTTGCAATACCAGTGCGGTAGAAACTACAATTCATGTACTCCTATATTGTCAGTTCTACAGACACATTCGTCAAGAACTGATTACTCCTCTATTAACCCAATTCCCAGGACATTCTGATGGTTTCTATTTACGCCATCTGCTGGATAATCAGGAGCAAACTGTTATGCTCAAAGTAGCAAAGTTTTTGTATATCATGTGTAAGATACGTTCTCAAACAGTTAATAATAGCAACAGTGGATGATGCGAGCCGTTTTAATTTTGCTATTTGTTTTTGTTAGTTTTTATGTATTTATTCTGTATTTATTATTGTTTTATTGGTCAATGACCGAAATAAAGTGTCTGTCTGTCTCATATCTTTTATCACAGGGTTATTTCTTACTTTATTATTCAAGATTTCTAAACATGTTATGAAAAGAAGAGGAAATAGAGGGCATCCTTGCCTTGTACCTCATTGGATCTTTAGCTGACTTGTTCTTTCCCCTTTTATGAAAATACATGCTTTCTGATCTTTATATATTGATTTTATCCAATTGATGAATGTGTCCCTCACCTTCATCTTACTTAAAACTTCAAACGTATATTGCCAGTTCACGTTGTCAAAAGCTTTTTCAGCATCTAAAAATATTAATGTTACTTCTTTCCTGCTGTGTTTTTGATAATACTTAATAATGTCTAAAGCTGTTCTTATATCGTTTTTAAGATATCTTCTCGGGAGGAAGGCATTTTGGTCTTCATGGACCCACTTGACTAAGATCTTTTAAAGGTGTTTTGCCAGTATGATTGCAAAAATTTTATAATCTATGTTTAGTAGAGAAATCAGTCTGTAATTCTTTTAGTCAGAGGGCTCTTTTCCTTCTTTGAACAATAAAACAATATTAGATTATTTCCACAAATTAGGGAATTCATTTTGTTTTATTGAGTTCATTGCTTGTTGTAGTGGGGCAACCAGAAAGTCCTGCATGGTTTTGTAATATATTGTGGTAAACCCATCTGGACCTGGGGCTTTATCTGATTTCAAATTCTTAATTATGCCTAAAATTTCTATTTTAGAAATCGGTTTATTCAACTCTTCTCTCCGTTGCTCTGTCATTTGAACATTGTTATTCTGATCTAAATATTTTTTAATTTTCTGTAATTGTTGTTTGATTGTATTCTTTTCAGTAAACAAATTTTAAAAATAATTGGCAAAGATTTTTTTCTATCTTCTCTTGTTGTTGGACAGCTATTTGATCATCTTTTATTTCTGTGATTAAGCATGTCACTTTCTCTTTTTTCAGTTGGTATGACAACCACTTGCCAGCTTTGTTTGCATGTTCGAAGTGTTTTTGTTGGGCGAGTCTCATTTTTTTTCTAATTCTCCTACTTCCAATAATGATAGTTGTTTGTCTACAGCTTTTATTACATGTTGTAGATTAGTGTCACAGGGTTTCTGTTTGAACTCCTCCTCTTTTTTCTGTAGTTCCCACCTGATCTTACCTTCTTTTACTCTCTTACATTTTGTTAACCAAGCTTGTTGCTGTATGAAGAAACCCCTCATGAATGCCTTACTAGCTTCCCATACAATCTGGATTGGAGTTCCTTTGTCCAAATTATTCTAAAAAAAAAATTAACTCATGTTTTGAATTTCCAATTATGTCCTGATCTTTTAATAAGTTATCATTTAATTTCCAACTATATAGTTTCTTTTTGTTTTTCAATATTAGGATTATTGGGTCAGAAAGGGTTCTTGGGAGGGATTCTATTTTTTCTTTCTGTTTTAGTAGAGATTTGGATGCAAAAATCATATAAATTCTTCACCAAGTTTTATATCAATCAGAAAAACAAATATAGTCTATTATAGATCCTAATTTATATCACCAGACATCATTCAAAGCAAACGTATCAAGTAGATTAAAAAACAATCTCACTAATTTTCCTTGATTTTTTACTGTTTTTGCACTTATTGTTATCCCTGAATCTATCCAGTGTTGGATCAAGAACCCCATTCGAGTCTCCCATTAGGACCATTTCCTGATGATTCAAATCTACTAATTTTTCTGTAAGTCTTTGGGAGAATTTGGATTTATTTTCCAATGGGCCATATAAAGCCACTATCAGTAAATTGGCCTCTCCAATTTTCACTTCCATCACTAAATATTGTCCCTGGTCATCCTTAAAAAGTTCTTTTGCTACATATCTGTTGTTTACATAAATGATTACCCCTCTCTTCTTCTTTTCAGTTGAAGCTGCAAAAGTTTCTCCTAATTTTGGATTTCTTATGTATTTTAAGTCTCTTTTTCTACTATGTGATTCTTGAATTGATATTATATCTGAATTTAATTTCTCTACTTTATGAAAAATTTCTCTTCTTTTATGTGGTGAATTCATGCCCCGAACATTCCTAGACAGAAATTTAACCCCCATTATGTATAATTATTTCTTGGCTTTATTTGTTATACACTTTCTTTATCTTTATCTTTCTCTGATTCTTGAATTGTTTCTGATTCTTCTTCCTCTTCTTCTTCCTTTTCTTCTGATCCCAAATCTTCTTCCTCTTCTTTTTCTCTTCCTTTATTTTTTCCTGTAGCCCCAAGTAGTTACAAAGATTCTTTGTCAATATATTTTTTTATGATCTGTTTGTAGTTCTTCCATATGTTCAAGTTCTATTTTATGTCTCCTCAAGAAGTCTTCTGCCTTTTGAATGGAGTTCAAAACAACTTGTTTCTGTTTAAAGGGGGGAAAAAAACATCTTTAGTCTTTCCCCATTTGTACCTTATCCCACTATTTCTTAATGCTTGTGTCAAGAAGTTGTAACCCTTCCTTTTCTTCAATGTTTAGGGGTGAACATCATTGAATATTTTTAAATCCACTTCTTCCACAGCTAATTTTTTTACGTAGCATTGTTGAAGGATCAACTCCTTCACTCTCTCCTTGAGAAAATATACAGCATTATCTTGCACAATGTTCTTCTTTTTCACCAACGAGGAGTTTATTCTGAATATCTTGTCCACTTCAAAGTCAAGATGCTCAGGAAGCCAATCAATAAAGTGTGTCAATGGGTGGATTAAACGAGAATATAGATTCCCTTGGGGTTCTTCTTTCACACTTCTTATTTTAATGGATTTGTTTCTATTTCTTATCTCCATTAATAGGGTGGATCTTTCTATCTGTTCCGTTCCCTGTACCAAATCTGAAGTACGTTTTTCTATTTTAGTTGTCTTTCCCTCTAGCTCTTCCACTTTCTTATTTACATGTTTTAATTGATGTGATATGTTTTCCAATTTATTGCTGAATATTTCCAATTCTTTCCTTAAATCTGTTTTTATTTCTGATCTCGTCTCTTTTACCTCTATCCTTGTTACCTTCATCTCAGACATAAATTCTGCTCTTAGTTTTCTAATCTCTTTCAGAATCCCAGATCCAGATTCTGTTATTGTGGCTTGTGGAGTTTGTAGTAGTATTTGAAGTTCTGTCTGTGCCATAGCTTTTCTTCTTCCAGATGTCATCTTATTTTTGTGTATTGCTATAGGAAATGATGTTACCTTCTTCTCTACTGGAAGCTTTTGACTATTACTAATTAATTTGTCCTATATGGTTCTTTGATTAGTCTAACTTATTAAATCTGATATGTTTGGATAGATTTTAGCTGAATTAAATTTTAACTAAATTAAATTAATTTTAAGTGGTTTTTAATCAGAATTTAATCTAATTAGCTTATTTATTCAACCTAATGCACAGAGCTTCTATATACTTTTAAATATATAGTGAATTTTAAATTTTAAAAACTCGGGTTTTGATTGTAATTATTAGCTCTTTACTGAAGTAAAGACTTTCTACTAAGCATAATAGGGCTTTTCTTTTCAGTTAAATTAATTCAAAGATATCTGCTATTGAGAAACAAGGACAAATTAATTGATTCCCAATATTAAATAATGTCAAGGTTGTCTTAAATTATTTGTATTGAACTAAATATGATAAATTGAACTAATTTAATTCTCTTTCTCTAAATGGTTGTGGTGTTATATTTAAGTTGTAATAATATATTTAAAAGAATCTAATTGTAAAAAATAAATTATAAATTTATTAAATTGTTCCTTGCTAATTTAATTATGCACAGTTGATCAGGTACTGAACGAAGTCCTGGGTCCTGAACAATATAAATAAGTTGCTTACTAATTAAGTAAAAGTAGTTGTGAATACCTAATCAAGCCAATAATCAGATAATCCAGAGGTTAATTTCACTTATTGTTAATCTTAGTTAAATTTAATCCCTTTCCCTGATAAATTATTATCCTTGTAACAATTGATTGAGACTACTGGATTGAAACAGTTACTTAACTTAGAATATAAAAGGAAAAGGTTACTCCAATTACAATTCCAATGCTTTCATCCAAAAGGATTGTCTCAATTTAAACAACAGGTTGGGGCTATTACTCTCTTAGCTGCTAAAAAACCAGTCGACCTCCATTCACACACAAAAATTATATGTACTGTAAGAAGTTATTTACTTGTTTCAAGGTTACCACTTCCTCCCTCCCTCTCTTATCACACATGGCAAGAACATAACCTTGAAATAAGCAGTAGCTCCATATTCTTTCCCAATAAACAGATAATTATCGCAATCACAGATTCACAAATCTCAGTCAACTAGTGAAATTATTAAAGTTAACCTTAAAATCACTCTAAATTCTAAAGGCAAAACTCCCTCCCACTCATTGCCGCCTCCAGTCTGCTTTTCCCTGCCTTTCCCAACTGTTCCCAACTTTTCCCACTTCTCTTCTCCCTAGTTCCCCAGTTCAACTTAATTAGTATGAAATATACAATGTCAAATTGTATCAAAATATGTAATATCAAATATAGAATGTACAATCTCTCAAGTATACCATGACTTAAATCAAAACTGTGCAATCTCAAAAGGTGGACTAACAACTATAATGAAATAGGACACATTTCAAATTTGCTTGGAAAAAAACACTAAACATAAGAGCATATATTCTGACAGAAACTACACTATCAAGCAAGCTGCTTTTGTCAAAATTGTTCTGATGTAGCTTTCATGATTTTTCTTTCTGTTTGGAGAGTTGAGTTAACTAGAACACAGCTTCTGAATTGAAATCAGAGTCTGTACGCCTGGTTATTTCTCTTATTTTTCTTTCTCTTATTACTCTTCTCTTATTTCACCATTCCGTTCTCCCTCGCTTGCTGTCTCTCTCTCATATATACACTTTTTTTTCTTCAGAAAAGTCTCACAACAGTCTTCCCTTTAAAAATTTAGTTATTATATAAATGTCTTATCGTCTTAGTGAGTTAGAGTATAAATTCCATTAAGTTAGAGACTGTGAGCTGGTTGTAGCTGATTTAAATCCTATTAGTCAAAATACATAGTTAGAAGCGATCCGTTCAGCCTTTACAGTCAAAGACTCCCAGCTTTCTGTCTGATGCAATTCTTCTAAGTAACCTTGGGCTTCTTTATCATCCAGTACTTTCCAACCTCGTAAGAAATGTTAATCAAAATCTCCCGGTTGAAAAGATCCACTCTTGGGAAGGAAAACTGGAGATCAGTCTTGTCCCAACAGTTAAAGGGTTGATATTGAAGCTGTTCTCACTAAACAAAGTTAAAAAGTGGTGGCAGGACTGTGCTAGTGAAGGAACCTCAGCAAGGTAATGGTTGCTCAGGACTCCTTCATTTCCCATTCACTACCAGGACACTTCTACTCCACACCTCCAGGGCACTGGGTTCCATTTTCTGGGTCCCTGATGAGCTCCTCCAAATCCCCTTTACCAGGGAGATTCTGTCCTCTGATCATAATTAAATTTTACAGGCTCCTGATCTCGCTAGGTTGCTGGATTTCGCGAGCTCCACCAGATCCAGGCAAATGTCCAGCCACTGCCACTGGAAGTCCTCCTTTGACTAAGAATTCTAAATATCCCTCCCTAAACTGCAAACCCCAGGATTCTGTAGGATGTTAAAAGTGGAATAATAGCACTATAACAGTGTAGTGCAAAAAGACCCAAAGGAAAAAAAAATGAGTGACTTATCAGGATGTTCTGGAGAGCAAGCAAAAACATTATCAAACTAAATCAAATGAACAATTAATGACTTTCAAAGACTGTCTTACAGGCACATAGTAGAGAGATATAAAATGGATAAAAAGCCGTATAACTTCACTTTGACAAAATCTGACTTTGTGAAACAGTTGTGCTCAGATATGAACACTTGATTGTTAAGATGTATAATTTTTTGTTAAAATTATAGCTCGGGAAAGAGATGGTTAAAGACTGTATGATAAAGTGAGTAAAAAATGTTGGGCATAATATACAATTGGAGCAATGGGAGAAAACGTGGTTGGAGGGAATTAACTTTACATGTTGAGAGAACTTCCATAAGATGATATATCATTGGTATGTGACAGCAGATAAATTGGCCAAAATGGATAAAGAGGTTTCTAGTAGATGCTGGAAATATGAACAAGTGGGATCTTTTTACCTTACATGGTGGACATGTGAAAAGGTCAAGAAATTCTAGAATCAAATACATATTATGGTGTATAAAATTTAGAATCTTAATGATCAATTAAAACCTGAATTGTATTTGCTGGGATTAGTAGAAGATGAACTAGAGAAGAACTATGGCAAGCTATTGTGATATATGATGCCCTTAGGATGACTGCTGTATGCACAGAAACGAAAGAGCATAGAGATTCCAGTGAAGGATGGCTGGCTAATAAAACTGTTGGACTTAGCTGAAATGGACAAATTGACAATATTGTTAGGAGAAAAATCAGTGGTGACTTTTACAAAACACTGAGAACCTTTAATATTTTTTTTGCAAGAGAAAAAGTATAATATGTTGACAATTAGTATTTTTGGAAGAGTAGCAGTTGAAGCATTTAAACTGTTTTGTTTTTTTTAACTGGAAAAGTTTCTCTTATACAGAATCATCTATTATCTTCCATAAGAAACCTGGAAACCTATTTTTCTTTTTACTACATTTAATTACTTTGGGGGGGGGGCTGTTTTTGTTTTTTTTGTAATATGTATGTGAAACATGTGAGCACGAAGCACCCAAGCCTTGCACAAGGCCTGCCCAGCCTCTTTGTGTTCAGGTCTGAACAGCCAAGGAGATCTCTGGATCAAGCCAGGGCCATGACAAAACAGGTCTGCTTCAGTTAAATTCCCACAGCCCCTGCCCTGGGCTATCAAAGGTTCCATTTCAACAATCAATCAGTTTAAACACTCTTGGTTGCTGAGGAGGCTCTGTTGTCAAGACCCCCCCCCATCAGGTTCGTCACAATGAAGTATTAGTTTTCTTTTTTGTGTATATATTTTTGTTGTAATTTATTGCTTCTTTTTTATTTTGTTTGTATGTAGTATGAAAACTTGTAATAAAAATTAGTTCAGCTCTATAAAAATCCCTTTTCTTGTTAATAATCAGTTCTCAATAGAATAGAAAGGTCTTAACCTATCACTGATATGAAACAAACAAGGAACCATCTAACTTTCCTAAGAGGAAGTTCCAGTGTGGAAGCAGCCACAAAAAAGGCTCTCTTCCAAATGCCCACCAGATGTGCCTATGAATAGGATGGTACAGAAAGAAGTGCCTCCCCTGAAGATACTAGTATTCAGGCAGGCTTATATAGGAAGATACGATCTTTCAAATAGCTTAGACCTGAGCCATATAGGGCTTTATAGTTCATAACCATCACTTTGAATTGTGCCGGCAAACAGATAAGCAGCCAATGGAGCTGTTGCAATAAAGAGGTTATGTGCTCCCTGTAACCAGCACCCATTAGCAATCTGGTAACACTTCTTTGGACCAGTTGAAGTTTCCAAACACTCTTTGAAGGCAGCCTCGTGTAGGGTGTGTTACCATAATGCAACTGTTGGGGAAATTGAGAGACTTTGGTAATGAGACTCTCAATCAGCAGAGTATTTTAGTAACTGCACAAAAACAGAAGTTGAACAGATCACCAGTCCCACTTCTTTAACTCCACCCCAAACACACTTAATCTAGCTCAAAATAAACACACACTCCCAACAGCAACTACGTGTAAGACATGTGTAAAGTCAGCATAGTGTAGTGCTTTGAGCATTGGACTACAGTTCTGGACACTAGAGTTTGGCCATTTCCACACTACCCTGTTATAGTGCTATTATTCCACTTTCAACATCCTATGGAATCTTGGGATTTGCAGTTTGGTTAAAAATATAAAAGAGTTTACTCACAAAATCTTGTGCATAGTCTACACAGGTTCAATTCTTGAAGAAGGTAGGAAGAAAATTAAGCACTCACATGCTTGCTGAAAATAATCCCTGTTAGGAGACTCAGAGCATGCTTTCAGGTCAAAAGGTGAAAACAAAAGGAAGGGGCAAATGGCAAGAGAACCTTTTAAAAGAACAAAGAATGTGTATGTGCTGGAGGAAGAGGTGTTAACCAACAAACAGGAAGTTTTCTCTCTAGGCTATCTCTCTATGCTTACAATAGACATGCAAACAAACTAGCCAGTTAATTAGGCATGCAAAGGTTGCCACTCCCAACAGCAACTATGTGTAAGACATGTGTAAAGTCAGCATAGTGTAGTGCTTTGAGCATTGGACTACAGTTCTGGACACTAGAGTTAGGCCATTTCCATACTACCCTGTTATAGCACTATTATTCCACTTTCAACATCCTATGGAATCTTGGGATTTGCAGTTTGGGGAGGGGCATTTAGAATTCTCAGCCAGACAGCTCTTTGGCCTCAGTAAACAACAAACTCCAGAATTGCACAGGATGTTGAAAATGGAATAATAGCACTATAGCAGTGTAATGCAGAAATGGGCTTAGAATCCCCACTTGGCCATGCAAACCCCCTGGGTTACCTTGGGTGAGTCTCTCTCTCAGTCTATGAGGAAGGCAAAGGGAACTCCCATCTGAATAAATCTTGCCAAGAAAATACATGATAGGCTCACCTTACATTTGTCATAAGTTGGAAATGACTTGAAGGAGTACAAAAACAACAAAGGCATATACCACTGTGGCTAATTCAGATGTCCCAAGGAACAGGCACAGCTTGCACACTAATTTAAACTATTCAAATTCACTTCTGGCCACTGGAGAAGCCTGAGCATCCAAGTTCAGGGCTGAAACCAAGAGTACACCCAAACTGTGAATCTGTGTCTTCAGGGAGGGGGGGCTTGGGGGCTTTTAACACCTTACAACCATATATCTGATATATTACAGGTTTACATTTTGATCTTGCAACTTTCATTAAACCAGGAGTAGAAAACTGTGGGAGGGTATTAGTGTGCATCAGCCCCCAATTGGACCTTAGATACCCCAATAAGACCCCTTCATTCCACCACCTGCAAAAACAATAATTTTTTGCCCCCAAATGCAAAATGATTAAATGCAAATTCAAGCTGATTGAACTCAATAGACCTTGCTTCTAAATGGATATACATAGGTAAGGTTGGCATTTAGGTCTATTAACATAATTATTTGAGACAGCACTTTAAGAAGTGTGGTAGCAGTTTCTTGTTTGTTCAAACAAAAGTAACTCTTCACAATCCTTGCTGAAATTCTGGAAAATCTTTCTGATCACTTATTCTATTGTTACAAACATTTGCTTTATACAAGCCAATATATTGTGCCTTCCTGAAAGTGCTAAAACCAACTTGGTGCCAAAAAAGTTGTTAATGTTTATTGTTTATTTTTATGGTTGTTTTGTTATATTGTCTCAATGTAGGAACATTTGGTATCTATCATCAACCAGAGTGCAGTATAGCTGATACAATATGAGCTTATGGTAGAAAACAGGAGAAAATGTCCAGGACGCTTTTGTAAAAAGAAAACTTATATTTATTATTTCAGGAAATCTATCTTGGTATAGGAAAGGAGATAGACAAAAGAAGATCACCTAAATTTCAGTAGGAGAGCCCCTAAAAGCTGGCTCTCATGAGGCAGGAGCATCATGGATGCTCCCTTCCCAGACAAAGGGAGACAGAAGATTATCTAAATTTTGGAAGAAAGGGGAAGTGGTCTTTACAGGCAGGAAGGAAGCTAAGAGGCTTGAATACATAGATCAAAGAAAGAAATAGAGGAGTGAAACGAAAGGGCAGAAATGCTCTCTAGAATTCACTCTAATGCATCACTTTATACAAGTGTTGATGCTGCTTTGCTTCCAACACTGAATTGTTCGGTTTACTATTATTTTAAAAATAGTCACAATCTTAATCATAATCTACTCCTCCCAAATATTTTGTGTTTATTAGTGGAATTATTGTAATTATAATGACAGTTGTTTAGATATCAGAGAAGATTCTGCAACTCTATTTTAGAAACAAAGAAGGAAGGAAGGAAACAGCACTGGTTGATGGGAGGAACCCACTTAAAAGCAAAGATGATAAAATATTCATTTTGCTTGGAAGAAATTTAGCACAGTTTCTCTGTGTTAAAATCAGTGCTTGGAGAAGTGTTAAAAACAGGGAGGAAAAAAGAGCTGGAAATATTCTTTGCTTGGTTTACAATTCCTCATGTGTTATTAAAAGCAATGGTTGGGAAAAGTATTAAAAGTAGATTTGGAAAAATGTTGTTTTCTTAAATTCCAAGCAGAGCTGGAAGAATTTTCTTTGGTTTAAATGTAACTCCCACCTGTTTTTAAAAGGAGTGTTTTGAAGATTCTTAAAGACAGAACTGGAGAAAGTCCCCCACCCCACCCCTCTGTTTAATACAGACCTTGGGTAAGTCAATTTTCAACCAGAGAAAATTTTTCTCACTGGTTAGATCTTTTTTTATTACTATTTGAATGATATGCTTTGAACAACTGTGGCTGATGTTTAATGGATCATGCCAAATGATGTCATCAAAGCCTGCCCACTGTTACATCCTCAATGGTCTTTTCATGTGATATGGCAAGGGAACACTGCCTGTGACATCATCAGGGACTGTCCCCAGCCCTTTTGGGCCTTGAAATATCAGGGCCTGGAATACTAACCTAAAAAAACACACCCCAGAATTCATGGAATATCCCTTGGTTTCTGATATACTCCATTAAAGAGTGGGGAGCTCAGCCCTGTACATTTTGTCGTTGTTGTTGTTTTTAGAATACCGTTTTAAATGCAGTTCTTAAAGAAATAACATCTATATGTTATATGAGCTGGGTCAAAGAAGGCAAGCTTTACCATTTTTCAGAATAACACAGTGGTCATAAAAGATGCACCTTTCTCTTTTCTGTATTACTGTTTAAGGTTTCTCTCAAATGGAAATGTGTTGCTAAAGTGGTATTCATTCAGCTCTTTGTCTTTTATTTCAAACAGTGAGGAGGTCTTAGGTAGTGCTTTAAAAGCACAGGATTTTACTTGTTAAGGCAGAGATAGACAAAATAATATATCAGCGAGGTCATTCTGCGGGTTCTGTGACTGAACTGACAAAATGCTTCTAAGATGGCTTTTGGAGCCTCTTTCATTACAGAAACCAATTTGCAGGGATGTCAGCTGCTATTGACCTCAACACACAGAATTATCCATTGCTGTCAGCAATAGAACGGGGGGGGGACTTAGTGAGTACGAGAAGAACAATGATGTTTTCTACACAACTATTCAATGCCCAGGGTATCCACACATTTTTAGGTGAGAATTTTTTCTAAAGAGGAGCTGAAGGTAATGATATATTCTTGGATGACGCCTGTGGATATAGTGTTTTTTTCTTTATTCTACTTCTGGCTCACTTCTCCCCCAAGGAGCTCAAGGCAGAATACATGGTTTTCCCCTCACCACATTTTTATCCTTCCAATGAGTCTGAGAGAGAGGACCCAAGGCCATCTTAGGCCATTTCCACATGGGGTTTTTTAAACGGGGCAGAGTGTCCTCCAGGGAGGACGTCTGCACCTGGGACCGGACTGGGTCAGACCTACTGCACATAGATTCGCAGTCCAGCCTGCTCCCGAATGACCCCAAGTAGTCGTCCAGCGTGCTTTTGAAAGACCGCTAAAAATGGGTCTTTCAAAAGCATGGAGTGCGCCACTGTGAGCCTGCTCCCATATGCAGATTCGCAGGCTTGCATTGGTGCAAGCCTGCGATCTGCTGGGGGCGGGCTTTAGGCTAGCGAGCTTCAGTGGTTGGTCGAGACCCTCGACTATCCGGAAGCTGCCATTTTCGTCCCCAGAGCAATGCAGAGCGGCGGCCACAGACTGCTCTGGAGAAGCATGGACCGGACCGGGGAGCCCAAAAGTCCGGTGAGTAGCGTCATGGGGCAATTCCCTCGCCCCAGGCAGAAATGGCCTTAGTGTTAGTGATGTAGACTTAAGTCAATTAACTTGGACTCAAGTCAGACTTAAGTCACTTCAGTGATTCAACTTGGACTTGACTCAGTAATAAATGATGCACTGACGACTCAACTTGTGACTTGTATATTTTGAGTGATTGACTTGCTACCCTTGGTTCAGTAACATAATGCATTCATCCAGAAACCTTACAACTTTGAACAATGCTGCCATCCCTTTTTTACCTATTGGTCATATGACAATCTGTCTCAAGCCCAAAGTGTGGGTGCATTTCTCAGAGAGGAACAGCAAAGGGGTTGAGGTGGGGTTGAAGTCTGCTCAGTGGCCTGTCCCTACTTTATATTGGAGAAGCCTTCTAAAACTTTTCCTAAGAGCAGAAGACAAGACTCGACCCCAGAGTGCAGGCACATTTCTCAGAGAGTAACTGCACATTTTTTACAAGATAGGTTTGAGGAGGAAGGAACCTTTCTTCTAAAGCTTTTGAAACTTCAGTAATGGGAAGTAAGAAGGCTCCTACTGCCCACTGCCCACTCCTACTGCCTTGAGACATGGAGTAAAAGACTTAAATACATTATTACTTAGTGTGTTTCTTGGACAAGTGATGATTGAACCTGGGTCTTCCCAGTTCTAGCATAATACTCCAACCACATATAAATCATGAAGACATCTCTTGCTGTACATGACATCTGATAGCCTTAAGAAGTGGTTCATAATTACTTCTGAAGAAAAGTTCCAAACATCCAACACAGTCCCCAAGTCAACATCTGATTCTCTCTGGAATTATCTCAGAAAGATGACATAGCTTCCAAGCTGGGCTCAGTCAGTGGCTGACATTTCATTTCTGACAGTGCACACACTGGCATTACTGTTTTTAGAAAGTGCCTTGCTCTTCATTAAATTTCTTTATGTATTATTAGTATGTTACTTTTCAATTAATTTTTTATTTTTTAAAAAAAAAGAAAAGAAAAAGAAAAATGGCTGCAATGATATTCAAATCATCTCAGATGTCACCTAACCCCATATATTTTGAAAGTGAATCAGATGAGTAGGATGAGGGCAGAAGACAGAGCTGGTGGCTCCTGTGTCCACTTACAGTGGTGGAGCTTGGAGTGTGTGGAGGGGGAGAGGAGGGGAGGGGCCATAGTGCAGAGGGTGTGGCCATTGTGTGTGGGGGCCATTGTGCATGGGGGCATGACCAGGACATGTGGGGCATGGCCAGAACTCACAGGGGCATGGCTACTGGCCAGGACACCCCAAAAATATTGCCTCTGGAGTGATCTGCCCCATTGCCCTCCTGTACCTACGCAACTGTCCACTTAATTAGAGTTAGTTCAGGGAGAACAGGGTGTATTGACTATTAAATTGCAGCCCTTTGATTAGCTCTGCTTTTCTGAGTAAAAATTATTTTTAAGCAGGTTTCAGAACTTATTTGGATGTCACTGGAAGATATTGGATCAAACTCATGAAAGGAGAAAAAAAAATGAAGCTGGTCACCGTGAAACTAGGATTTTTTACTTTCCTTTTAGGTCAAGGATATGGTAGAACTAAGTTCATCTTAGTGCAAAGGCTCAAGAATACAGGGATGCAATATCACATAGCTGGGATTCAGAACTGTCAATCTAATACTTTTTATGACTCTTTCTTTCCTCCTTATTTGTCATTTCCAAAGTACCTGTCAGATTTGCCAAATATTAAGACAAGAATAACTTTTATTCAGACAAGATAAAATATTCTCCCTCTGGCAGATTGCATTGGTTGGCAAAAGAGGACACCTAAATGGAATAGAGTAGGCAGTTGTGATTCTCTATCCATCAAAGATATTATTAATGTGCTTCTAAACTGTTCCAGTTACAATGATCTAGAAACCAAAACATCCAACCAATGTTAAAATCAGTGAATGCAAGATCATATTTTATGAACATTTGTTTTCTGCTGTCTGATGTTGATAAATATTTATCTTTTAGAATGTCCAAATTTATTATCAGTGTTTTCAGCTGCATAATGCAGACTGTACACAAATTCACCAAACATCTGATAGTCCATGGGAAGAGTTTTAAATCTTAAAATGCTACAGTAAGTTATTTGTCAAATTTTAACTATGCATAATCTCAAATTGCTAAATTTGAGTAAACTTCTTGGTTGCATCTTTAGTCCAGGATCTTTCTCATTAAGGCTTTTCAACACTCAAAAAAAATGTTCTTTGATTATTTTTAAAATATTTTTGAATATTCTTTCCATCTCTGGTTTCAATACATAAACAATGTTTGGAAGCACATTCTTTTTTTGCAGACACAATCTACATTGCACACAAAGAAAAGTTAGTTCAGTGGCTAAGAGTGAAGTGCACTAGATCTCCAAAAATAATTACTTGCACCTGAAAAGGAGCAAAGTTGTCCCTTACTAAATCACAATTGTAATCTAACTTAATTAGGACTTAACTATTGGAGGAAGTAATTAAGTACAAGAAATTGTTTCTTTATAGTGAGTTGCTTCCAACCTCTGAAATATCTATCACTGAAAAATGAACAATGTTATCCTTAAATTAAAACAGCATTAAAAATTAAGAAGTCAAAGCAACATCCACGTCCAGCTTTTGAAATCCTTTGACAAATCAGCACTTAAAAAGAAGAAGCTTGACCTTTTGCCAAAGTTGTCATAAATAATTTGATTCTTTCTTTCTTCTTCCTTTCCCCCTTCTGTTTAAAGGCAAAACTTCACTAATAACCATATGTTTTTTGTGTAGTAATAGACTTTAATTGCTTCATCTCATAGAGTGCTTCAGGAGAAAGACTGGATAACTGGACAAGAAAGTTATAGCATTACATCTGGACCAGTATTACCTAAATATTTATCTCAGGGTCTTTCCACACCAGACTGTTATAGTGCTATTATTCCACTTTCAACACCCTATGGAATCCTGGGGTTTGCAGTTTAGGGAGGGGTCTAAGATTCCATAGGATGTTGAAAGTGGAATAATAGCACTATTAACAGTCTAGTGCAGAAATGGCTCGAATCTCTCACTGGGAATTAAGGAGCAGCTCAGTTTTTGGCATTCATTCATTCATTCATTCATTTGATGTACATTCCAACTTTTCTCCCAGGCAGCTTCCAATATAATTAAAAAATAAGTACTAGTAAAAAGAAATTGAACAAGCATTGCTACTATAATGGTAATTATGCTATTAAAATGCAAAGTAAGCTAAAATACTTCAAATCTCCCCAATAATAACAAGTAAAATTCAGAAGTCCAGTTTGGCTATCTAAAATCTGTGATTTTGACAACCAGTCAACTGCTGAAGGCCTGCCTGAATAAAAATGTCTTTGCTCAGCTGCAAAAGGAAAACAGAGGAGGAGCTAATTTTGCCTTCCTTGGAAGAGAGTCCCATAGTTTGGGAGTTCGAAATGGCCTTTCTCTTACATCATCATCAGCTCTGCCTCTGAAGGTGGTGGGGTCAGGAGAAGGGCCTCTCATGCAGCAGATGTCAAATTCCAGGCAGGCTTTTACAAGACTGAGATTTAAATTTTGTTCTCATAGGCAAGAATAAATAATTTTGATAATTTTTCTACTTGATAGTTGAGATAATGAGGTTTTTTGAGCGTTTTTCACTTATCTCATTATTTGTTTGTTTTTTCATTATATTTTTTATTTTATTTTATTCTCGTATACAAAAAAGGAAAAGAAAACAAAGAGTTTCTGTACACATTATATACACATTTTATACACATTGTATCCATCCAGCAATTTCTACTAAATTTCTGCTAAACATTTTTTACTAAACTTTCCTACTACTACAATTTCTACTAAACATATATTGAATCCTCAAATCTTCAAGACGAAAAGAAACTTCCCCCCCTGAAGTGGTACAGTAAAAAAAAAAAAAAAAAACCCAAAACCTTCATTACAACCCCTCTCCAACTTACATTACATTTAATATTTAATATTATGTACATAATTTTATGAGTATCTATATTATCATAATTTCCATATAATAAATTCTTTAATTTTGCATTATTCTCCCTCCTTCCCTTCTGTATATATTCTTCTCTCCCTCTTTATCTCTTTATACCCCCTTAAGTAATGCTCAGCCCAGACAGATTTGGTTTTATTTTTTAAGGGTTTATATTAATTCTTTAATTCTTTAACATAATTTAGTAATGGTTGCCATACCAACAAGAAAGATTCCTCTCCTTTGTCCTTTAAATAATGGGTTAACCTGTCATTTTCCATAATATCCAAAAGCTTGTCCGACCATTCCCCTTCCTCCAGTACTTTCTCTATCTTCCAATATCTTGCATAGACCAACCTCCCTGCTAATAACATGTACCATATCAATTTTGCTAATCGATGATCCTTCACTGCATTTCGAACCATACCCAATAAAAATACCTCGGAATCCATCTCCATTTTCAGTTTTGTAATTTTTTTCATTCTTACACATAGACTATGCCAGTATTTTCTACCCAGGGCGCAATCCCACCATAAATGAATAAATGTGCCTATTTCTTGCTTACATTTCCAACAAACATTGGATGATTTATGGTTTATCTTAGAAAGCCTTGTTGGGGTGAGATACCATCTAGTCATCATTTTAAATGTTTGTTCCTGAAGAATGTAGGAGCTCGTCCATTTACGGTAGCAACCCCATAACTGCTCCCACTTCTCTAACATAATCTCGTGTCCAACATCTCTTGCCCACTTAATCATATAATCTTTAACAACCTCATCTTCCAGTTGCCATTTTAAGAGCATTTTAAATAAACGAGATAAAAGCCTCTTCTCCCCTTTGATTAAACATTCCTCCAGTTCTCCCCTTTGCAACTCAAATTCCCCTGTTTCCAAATCCTTCCTATATCTTTCTTGAATTCGTAAATATGCGTACCATTGTATTTTATATCCCTCTTGTATTAACTGATTCCTGTCCTTCAATATTGTCTGAGGGCCCCGTTGATATAATAATTCTCTATAAGTAGACCACTCTATTTCCTGCCTTAAAAAGGGGAGAGAAAGAGATTCTGCAGGAGAAACCCAAAGGGGGATCTTAGGACATAGATGTCTTTTATACTTTGACCATACTGAAAATAAATATTTTCTAATTAAGTGATTTCCAAAGGATTTCTGAATCTCATTTTTTCCATGCCAGAGAAAGCCGTGCCAGCCAAATACTAAATCAAATCCCTCTAAGATCAGCAATTTACAATCATTTAACAATATCCAAGGACGCATCCAAACAAGACAGGCCTCTGCATGGTATAACTGAAAATCGGGAACTGACATTCCTCCTCTCTCTCGTTGATCTAACAAAATCTTATATCTAACACGGGGTTTCTTGCCGTTCCATATAAATTTCTGTAATGCTTTCTCAAGATCTGCAAACCATCTCTTTGGAATACTTATCGGGATCATTAAAAACAGAAAAAGTACCTTCGGTAAGATACTCATTTTGATCAATGAGACTCTCCCCATCAAAGAAAGATCTAAATTTCGCCAGTCTTCCAACTTTCTTTGAGTCTTTTTCAGCAAGGGTGCATAATTATTTTGAAATAACTGCTTAGCATTATTAGTAATTTGGACTCCAAGGTATTCCACTCTCTCTACACATTTCAACCGGGAAATTATTTCAAATTTATCTATTTCTTCCTTTTTCATATTCTTGCTCAGTACTTT
Source organism: Ctenosaura bakeri (assembly GCA_948474755.1). Classification (NCBI taxonomy): domain Eukaryota; kingdom Metazoa; phylum Chordata; class Lepidosauria; order Squamata; family Iguanidae; genus Ctenosaura; species Ctenosaura bakeri. The sequence continues at coordinate 355,824 of CAOLHI010003336.1, forward strand.
AGTCTTCTTTCGATTGATTTTAAATCCAGCCATTTGACCATAATCGTTAATAATTTCATTTAACTTTGTAATTTGTACCATCAGGTCTGATAAAAAGATGACAACATCGTCTGCAAAGGCTTTTAACTGAAAAGATACCTTCCCCACTTATCTCATTATTTGTTGAGTGAAAACATTTATCTTGTGCCAAAACAAAAAACAAAAAAACTTTGCACATTAGTTTTCTTGCATATAATTGTTTTTCAAAAAATATGTCTTGAAATGCAAAAAAAAACTCATAATAGTTTGCCGTTTTCTCTCTGGGATGTCTTAATGTTTTGAGACAACCCAGACAAGGGCAAGAAAATGTATAAGTATTCCATGTATACCTTATAGGAAAATACAATCTGAGACAGCCTGGTATGAAATCATATAGAGCTGTACAGGTTATAACCAGAAAGAACCCATTGCCATTTCAGCTGTTGTAACATGAACGTTATAAAATCCCTGTGACAAGACCTGGGCCCTTTTTGCACCACTGGGGTGCGGGGATCGCGCGAGCAGCCTCTTGCAAGAGGCTCTCATGTCCCTGCTGCTTCAGCTCTGCAGCCACTGCCTGCTAGCGAGCAGGCAGTGTGAGGGCTCCTCCTCTTCCTTCTGCAGCACAGACTGGGATTTTCCCATGCTGTGCTGGGGCAGGAAGCACGAGTGCCGTGGCTCTGGAGGCTCCGCACACACTGTAAGTGCTCGTGGGGCCCTGGAGTGATGTGTGATCGCACACCATTTTCGGCTAGAAGCCAAAAATGAAATAGTTCGTGATCAGTGCCTGACAGCCCTGGCAGCATCACGCAATTGCGAGGATATCATGTGGATGGCTCCTCACAATTGTGCAATGCTCCAGATGCTCTTTCTTTTTTTTCTTTTTTTTAAATACTTTTTATTAGAGTTTCCATATAACTTACATAAACATACAATCACATACAACTACAAAATAAACACTTTTCTTATCACTCCTTATACTATCCCCAAACAACTTACAACAACAAACATCCTTATCATAATACTACATTCCTATTTCCCCCTTTCTATAATCCCAGAATCAATATCACATTGATTTAACAACCTAAACATGACAACACAAACAACATAAAACTCTGACTTCCTTTATACTATTCAAACTGCTCATTTAACATTTATCTCTATATCCTGTCTTTTATTTTACTTATAGCACTATAATATCATCATCTCTTTTTCCTTGATACCCTGTTTTTTAACTACCAGCTCAAACTTTTATTTCTCTTCTAATTGTCACTACGGGCTACATTTGAAAAATTTTCACTTTAAATACACTCATTTTCATGGTTCTTAATTTAACTATCTCCAATAGTTATTTTTCCAATATTTATAATAAATCCCCATTTTCCTTCCAAAATTCTCATTATGGGATCCCAGGTTGTCCTAATTATCTTTAAGTCCTTTCCCCTTACTAATAATGAAAGTTTGTCAATCTCTATCATGTCATATAATTTGATTAGCAACTCCTGCAGGGAAGGTGCATTCTTATGCTTCCATGCTTTCTCATAAATCATCCTTCCCGCAGTTATACTATATAATATCAGTTTTTGTTGTGGTGGAGTCAGATTCGGAATTTGATCGATCATATTTAATAGATATATTTCCGGAGATAAATTGAATTTTTTCTCTAACACCGTTTCTAACTGTTCATGTAATGTTCTCCAATATCTTTGAGCTTGAATGCAACCCCACCATAAATGGAATAGTGTTACCTTACACTCACATTTCCAACATTTATGATCAGCTTTTTTAGTCATCTTTCCGATTTTAACTGGAGTATAATACCATCTGTTAAATATTTTATAATAATTCTCTTTAAGTTGACATGCTTTTAACCATTTATTTGTTTTTTGCCATGACCTTTCCCATGTTTCTAAATAGATTGGGTGGCCAATATCTTGCGCCCACTTAATCATATTTGTTTTTATTGATTCCTGTTCTAGATCTCTTTCTAAAAGTAACTTATAGATTTTTCCAATAAGGTGGTCAGTTCCTTTCTTAATAATCTTATCAAATATTTTTTGAGAATTGTATTCCTAAATATTTCAATTTTTTGACCACCTTAAATCCAGATATTTGTGATAATTGTTGATCCTTGCTATGTGTCATATTTTTAGTGAGAAATAATGTTTTTCCCTTATTTATCCTAAAACCAGCTAATGATCCATATTCATCCAAGATTTGTTTCAATTTCTCGATACCTTGAGTTGGTTCCTGCATTATTAT